>VXBW01003029.1:176951-310552 GCA_013400375.1 Thinocorus orbignyianus
ACTGGTAAGATGGAGCCAAACAAGACAACGGGGGTCTGACAAAGCCTATTAGGAAATGTTCTTTACAGCACTGGCTGCAGTTTTTAAAAGATAAGAAGAAAAACTTTTGTACTTCCTTAAGTTCCTTTCAAGCACCAATATTAAGCATTTTTGAGGAAGACTGTAAGTATTTCTAGTTGACAAATGGACCAGGGGAATCACAGTTTTGATTGCTCTAACTAAAATGTTTCCTCATCATAGAGGGACCTTAAGGTTCATCAAGTTCCAGCCCCCCTGCCATGGGCGGGGACACTCCCACTAGATCAGATTGCTCAAAGCCCCATCCAGCCTGGCCTTGAACACCTCCAGGGATGAGGCAGCTACAGCTTCTGTGGGCGACATGTTCCAGGGTCTCACCACCCTCAGAGGAAAGAATTTCTTCCTGGGATCTAGTCTAGATCTCCCCTCCTTCAGTTTAAAACCATTATTCCTCATTCTATCACTACCTGCCCTTGAAAGACGTCCCTCTCCAGCTTTCTTATACATACCCTTCAGATACTGGAAGGGCCTACAAGATCTCCCTGGAGCCTTTTCTTCTCCAGGCTGAACAACCCAAATTTCTCAGCATGTCCTCATAAGAGAGGTGTTCCTGCCCTTGAAGCACCTTTGTGGCCCTACCCTGGACCTGTTCCAACAAGTTCATGTCTTATGCTGGAGGACCTAGAGCTGTCCACAGTACTCCAGGTGAGCTTTCACAAGGATGGAGTAGAGGGGTAGAATCACTTCCCTCAGCTTGCTGGCCACTTCTTTTGATGCAGCCTAGGATGTGGTTGGCTTTCTGGGCTGCCAGTGCATGTTGCTGGCTCATGTTGAGTTTCTCATCCACCACCAACCCCACATTCTTCTCCTCAGGGCTGCTCTCAAGCCATTNAAGAGAGGTGTTCCTGCCCTTGAAGCACCTTTGTGGCCCTACCCTGGACCTGTTCCAACAAGTTCATGTCTTATGCTGGAGGACCTAGAGCTGTCCACAGTACTCCAGGTGAGCTTTCACAAGGATGGAGTAGAGGGGTAGAATCACTTCCCTCAGCTTGCTGGCCACTTCTTTTGATGCAGCCTAGGATGTGGTTGGCTTTCTGGGCTGCCAGTGCATGTTGCTGGCTCATGTTGAGTTTCTCATCCACCACCAACCCCACATTCTTCTCCTCAGGGCTGCTCTCAAGCCATTCTCTGCCCAACCTGTATTTATGCTTGGCATTGTCATGACCCATGTACGAGACCTTGCACTAGGTGTGGCTGAACTTCAGGAGCTTGGCATGGGCCCAGCTCTCAAGCCTGTCCAGGTCCCTCTGGATGGCATCCCTGCACTCCAGTGCATTGAACGCACCACACAGCTTGGTGTTATTGGCAAACTTGCTGAGGGTGCACTCAGTCCCACCATCCATGTCATTGACAAAGATGTTGAACAGCAGTAGTCGCTGTACTGACTTCTGAGGGCTGCCACTCATCACTGATTTCCACTTGGACATTGAACTGTTGATTGCAACTGAATGCAACCATCATTATCCACCAAGTAGTTTGTCCATCAAGTCTGGGACTCTCCAATTTAAAGACCAGGATGTCATGTGGGATAGTGTCAAATGCTTTGCACAACTCCAGGTAGATGACATGAGTTGTTCTCCCCTTATCCACTAACACTGTAATCTCGCCATAAAGGCCACCAAATTTGTCAGGCACAAGTTGCTTTTAATAAGCCACGTTGTCTGTTGCCAATCACCTCCTCATTTTCCACGTCCTTCAGCAGAGTTTCCAGGAGGAAGCCTTGCCAGCTGCAGAAGTGGGACTGACTGGCTTGTAGTTCCCCCCTTTTACCCCTTTTTTAAAATGGGGATTATGTTTCCCATTTTCTAGTCAGTAGCAACATCACCAGACTGCCATACATCTGCTTCTCACATACAATGGAAAGTGGCTTAGCTACTTCATTCACCAGTTCCCTGTCAGATCAAGTATCCCCATCACCCCCTGATGTACGGGTTTTTACTTGTACATGGGCTGTGCAAAAGAATACATATTTCTTGGGGAAAGAAACCCACTGGAATGGATGTTTCAAACAAAACAAACTACACAGGTTATCTGGCACCCATAATAAGAACCTCTTTCTCCAGAAGTACACCCAAACTTGGATGTTACCAAGTTAAGACATACTTCTGAAAGGAAATGTAACAACATACGTTACAGTGAAGAGACTTTTCTTTGCTCCAGCAGCAGACACGCTGTTTATCTCAGCAGGGACACAACCATGTTATTACGCTCCACTGAACTGAACAAAATTTCCAGCAGGCATGGAAGATGCCAACAGGTACATTAAGTATCTAAAGAAAAAAAATCTTTAGGCAGCAAGGGCTGCCTGAAGACCCTGCAGTTCAGCTTCCAACTTGGAAAAGCAACTGCTGCTTTTTAATGACCTACTGAGTTTCTTCCTTCCTCCTTTTCCAGCAAGAAGAGGGAAACTAGACTGCTAAGTTTCATTTTTTTTTTGTTCACAGTTATTTCCACATCTCGTCTTCCGACTTCCATGCTCGAGGCTCCTGCTCGAGAAGGGGATGTTGGCATCCTCGCACTTTTTCTGTCCCCCTCCCCCAAATAGATATATCTGCTGTTCCTGAAATGAAATCAAGCACTAAGAGTATTTTAAATGCCTAGCTTCTGCATGCATTATTTCTTTTGATGTCATGTCGAGTTAGGTATATTATAGGGATTAGAGCATACAAATTTCCCTACAAATAGAGTAAAAAACCACCTTAGATTTAATTTTAGTTATGAAATACAGAAGCATCTGTATGTCATGAAAATCGTTCTCCTCAGCTTCAGAAGACTGATGGATTTTAATTCCAAGTACGCAATGGCTCTCAACAATGATTTCCATTTCTGTGCTGCTGCTAACCCTCTGGATAAATGTGCCAGGAGTTTTAGGAATTGCTTTTCTGAGTTACTGGTGCAATAACTTTAGTTTGAAATTCTCAGGTCTCTCATAGTTTACCACAGAAACTTTATTAACTCCCAGAGCTGTAGCCAGGCAGGTATTTTATATCACCGCAATGCAAGACTGGAAAAAGGCAGACTCACTCAAGTCCAGATTCATTACAAAATACATTCATATCTTGTGGTACAAATTCCTACAATAGGTTGTCTGAGATTCAAAGATTCATGTGAAAAGAAATCCCAAGTATCAGCCTCTTTCTTCAGGACGCAAAAATAAATGAGCTAAAGACGACACTAACTGGTGAATTTATCAGGGACACTAAAAATACCTAGGGGGTCAGTAGATTCCTGCAGGGAAAGTCAGATGGGAGTTAATTCTGCCATTGCTCTGTGGCAGAACAGAGATTGACCTCCAGACCTTTCCATGCAACCCCCTGTATTTAACAGACCCAGACCCATGTGCAGATCCTGTACTACAGGCTGCCTGGCAGCAGCAAGATCTACTTCAGCATAACCAATATGCATTAGATGTTAATTAGTAGTAGCTTTACTACATTTGTATTAGTTATTAGCTACATGTTACAAATCTAATTTTAGAAAGCATTTTAAGTAGGTAACAGAAAAGGTACTTCAGTCATCTTTTGAGATAGATGGGGAAATAATCATGTGTGGAACCTCTTCACACTGAAATCATGCTTAACCAGCCTGACACCTTTCCATGTTGAGGACACGGGGAGCAGTCAATTCTGCTTATCTCAATTTTAGTAAGGTTTTCAGTGCTGTGTCCTATCCCATCCTCACTGATGTACTGATGGAATTAGAAACTATGCAAATGGACAGCAAATTGGACTGAAAACTGGCTGAATGCCAGCTTTAGAGGGTTATCAGCAGTGGTTCAAAGTCGAGCTTGTGGCCAGTCACTAGTGGTACACACCTGGGCCAATACTGGGGCCAATAATGTTTTCTATCTTCATTAATGACCTGGATAACAGGACAGGCTGCACCATCAGCAAGTTTCCAGCCCGACTATGAGGACCAGTTGATACACAGGGTGGTTGGGCTGCCACCAAGAGGAGTCTTGAAAGGCTTGGAAATTTGGACCAACAGGGACCTTTCCACTAAGGGAAATACAAAGTGCTGCCTCTGGCGAGGAACAACCCCATGTTCTAGTACAGGCCACAAACCAGCTTTGCATAAGATGACTCTTGGGTCCTGGAGGGCAAACTATTAAACGTAAGCTTGCTGTGTTTTCTCAATGACACGGAAAGTCAACAGCTTCCTGGGCTGCACTGGGAACAGGGGATCAAAATGCTGATTCTTCCCCTTTATTCAGTTCTGGGGAGACCAGGGAGTGTTGGGTGTAGTGCTGGACTTTCCAGCACAAGACATGGACTTACTGGAGTGAGTCCAGCAAACAGCCACAGAGATGATTAAGGGAGAGAAAAGAAGTCTTTCTTCAGGAAAGAAGACACTATCAGACAGGTTATCAAACAAAAGGACAACAGCCAAGCACAAAGTGCATTTACTTTGTTTGAAAGACGAGACTCCATTTGAACACATGAGAAAACTTGCTTACTCTAAAGGGGACTGAACACTGGAACAGGTTGCCCAGAAATCTTACGGAGTCTCAATTCTTTTGGAGATATTAAAAACCTGACTAGATCTGGCTCTGGGTAACCTGCCGTAGCTCACCCTTCATCAAGCAGGGAAGTTGGACTAGTCAGTCCTAGAGGTTCCTTCCAACGTCAACCGTTCTGTAATTCTGTGAAACTTAGGTCCCAAAAGCAAATTACAGCAGATAACAGATGGCTCCTGCTATCTTCTGCATAACCTCCAAGCCCTCTGTAGGGTGATGAATCAGGCTGGTAAGGTGACAACTGCAAGGACATAGGTATCAGTTACCGCACACACAACTATCATCTCTGCACAGGGTTCAACATCTAAACATATTTTTTACCCCAACATTGGCCATAACAGCTGTGATGATCTCTCTAGGTAGTGCCTCAAGCAATAAAAAAGACCACACTTAACATCTTAATTTAATCCTTTATGCTGTAAAGCAACACAAGATATTGTTTAGGCACTGCTCAGTGTCTTGATCCACCCCATGGGACCTTCACTAAAGTTACAGAGAGAAAGAAATTGGCTCAGACATCCAGAATCTGCAATATACATAGATTTAGACAGAAACTAGTAACACTATGGTCTTCGGTGCCAGAGCAGCTCAAAATCCAAATATTTTCAGACTTTAGACAAGTACAGACCTGAATGTATTATCTAGACAGAATCTGTTGCTTAAGAAAAGCCTGAGTAACACCAGCAGTTTCTCTTACGAGGCTGTATGGCTCTTCTCCAAATGAGAAAACACTGCTAACAGAACCTGTTTGAGGGCTGAATTTTCAAAGGACTTTCTGTATTCTCATTCATGCTCCTTAATGTGAAGGTGTGCTAGAAACTACCTTGGGCCTTGCAGCGTTATTAGGTGTTAAATCCTGAACAAGGCAAAGCATTTCTCTGTAGTTAAAGTTTTTTAAACATCCCATCCATGACTCAGTTTCAAGCTACCAGGTTTTACTCCCCATTTTTTGCTTCTGTTTCTCATATACTTACCTAGTTTCACAAACCATAATCAAATTTTCATGGAAACTTAAATTTTCAAGATTATGTCTATATAGTTTAGACACGCTTTGGTTGTTCATGAAGCATATAGCTTCAGTAGGAACACATTACTGATTAATTCTAATCAATACACTAATGCTTCAGATTCCATTTTGCATGATTCTCTGGGTAATGCCTGTACTGATTAATTGCAAATACAAGTCAGGATGCTCTCTCAGAGGCAGTGAATTAAATAAAAGTGCTAGAACTCTCAAGCAAAATCTCAACCCAGAACCCTTGCATCCTGCTTTGTCTTTCTTCAGGGATAAATGATTTTGAATCCAGTTAACATACACATACTTACTGTTGCTCTTTCATGCTGCTAAAGAGGGTTTTGAAACGCTCTATTCTAGCAAGCTTTGAGACACATCCCATATACAGCAACCATCTTTGTGACCATTCCCCAGCCATCCATCTACATTTGGAAGGTAGAATTAATTCCTGTGCAGTCACCAGCCTGACACCTGTGTTGCCACCTCTGTCTTCAGTGCAACGCTCTGTTTGCACCAGCCCCTCAGGGTAAGTTAGGTTTCACCCAAAAAATTCTCCCAGCCTGACTGATAAAGCCACTGCTTCCTCCTGTTTACAGGCCAATTTGACAGCAAAATTCTTCAATGCATGAAAGAGTATGGAAACAATCAGCAAAACCCAAAGAACCGATCCTTTAATCCTGTGTCCTTGTATTATAGTAAATGAGGGCTAAAGACATTTGACCTGTGGTGTGGGAAACGAAGAACTGCGGGTCCCTCCTGGGTCACAGTTCAGCACATGCGCCCCCAGCAGCTATCAGTAGGAAGTTAAGGGAAGTCAAGAACTTTGAACTATCCCCTCTCCTTAAGAAAAATCGCTTTCTGAATTCAGACTCTGCTTTCCTCTCCCAGCTCCACAGGAAAAAACTTGTGGAATTTAACAGACTCCTCATACCTAAGATGAATTACAGTGTGATTTTATTTCTTCAGGTCCAGGCTCTCTCTCATCTAAAATACTCCTATTGTTACCAACACTTATAGCATGTCTGGGAGAGAAACACAACATATCTCACCAAGGACTGAGTTTTATCTCTTCGGCAAAAGGTTCAGTGAACTTCTGGGAATTACAAATTTAAATGGCAATAATGGCAGCTGCATCAGAGTATTTTACATTAAAATCCACCTGCGGCACGATAAAGGTAGTGAAAAAATTAGAAGCTGATTTTTAAGAATGAAACCTTGATAAGAGGCAGAATTAAATTTATCAGTAGGAGTCCAAAAGAGATTTTTTCCCTTTACTAGATGAATTGGTGAAAGAATATAACTTTCTCCATCCTGCATGCCATTGCATAATTATACGGGAGTTTATAACAGGTTTTAATCTTGCCTCCACACTCCTCTAGGCATTCTTTTGCTTCAGCAATTAATGGGCACTGCACAAAGAAAGAACCAGACTAGACCTTTTTAGGCTGCAGCAAACAGAAAATTAAAAATGTTTTCAAGAAGATGTCAATACAATTCTCAGAGACAGGAGGAGAAAAATAAAATTACCCATAGGAGGCTGTGTAAACTCTTTTCTCATTAGTTCAAACAATACACTACACTACCTTGTATTTACTTTTAATTATCAACTTTCAATTAATTTCAGTTTACTGATCTTAAAATTACTTAAAAGACATCAGGGCCTGAATTTGATGCATCATGATATAGTCTTGAAAAGGATCTACTTTCTAAAATGGCAACAAGCACAGTTACTGTGTATTAATGCAAGAGACTATTTAGCATTAAAGAAGATAATTATTGATGTGCAAAGCAGAAAGTTTGCAATGCAAACTCTTCTGTTCACGTGTCACTATACTTAATAAGAGAAACGGTATACATTTTCCTATATTGGTGTAATGCCAGTTGTCTTTCAATCCTTTCCTACGGACTTTTACATAAGCTGGATGTAACTGGTAGTGATAGGTTCAACACAGTTAAGACCTCTATTAGTGTCATTGGATCAGACCTTTAATATCCCTGTGACTGGTTCCAAGAAGCATCCCCTCTTTTCCCTCCAAATGCCTTCAGAAGATGACTTCACAAAAGTTTTGCAATAAAAAAAAGATTAAATAATTGTAATTATTTTCTTTCCTTTTACTCTTTTAATGCTTTTAAGATAAAACTAATAACACCACCACCATCTCAAAGAAAATGCTCTGTAATTCTGCTAAGTTTGACTGGTGAGTCAGACACAGCGTGCCATTACCTTACCTAGAACAGGAGACTACCAAGATTTTGCAGTGATGTTAACCCACAGGTGCTGGGAAGGAAGCTAATTGCATCCTTTAGGATTGCAATGCTGGGCCCTTTTGTACACTCATTGGTAATGGAATATCCTCCTGTATTTAGAGCATGCTACAAGACCACAACAAAACTACCTTACATGGGAAAATTTATTAAAATGGCAGAAGATAAAAACTGAAATAAAAATATTTTCCTGTTAACTCCCATAGAGTTAAACAGATTAACTTTCTTTTTGGTATATCTTTCCTGAGTATCTCTCAGAAAAATCACTGTTAGATAGATTTTGCTTTATTAACCCAGTGAAAGCAAATTCCTTGCGCTGAAAATTTAAAGACTTACATTTGAATGCTGTAAAGAATTGCATCAGATAAGTAACTGAAGAACTGCAGCCTCACAATTAAATCTAATTCTTCTGATTACAAATTAGAATCTTTTAATGGAATTTCATTCAGACAGAGGCCCTGGAAGAAGGTGAAAAGGAACCGCAGAGGGATTCATAGACAGAAAATGAAATTACACTGTACAGCGGTGGGCAAACATCTTTCCAACAGAGTTATCTGGCACCTTTGCATTGGACGGTAACCGAGCCAGGGTTATTATTAGTTCAGTTTTCCTTTTAAAAGGAAAGGGTCTGTGGAAAGGGTAACCCAGATACTTACAGAATGATTATTGCTATTGACCACTCTGAAGTGTCAACTTAATGCTACAAGCATGCTAAGAAACTCCTCTACTCAAAAGCTCTGTTGCCCAAGTGGGGCTGAGATATGAGAAAGCATTGGTTTTTTTAAATGACAGAACAAATTATTTTAATTAGCCACATCATCACATCCAATAAATGATTAATGAGAGCTCCCCACTGACATAACATGACTAATCACTCCAGTAAGAGACTACTGGAATTGCAAATCCAGTAGAGCTAAACAAGTTGCCCAGAGGAAAATGTTCATCTGGCACTGACCTTTCATTTCTGTTCTCCAGTTAAACCATGTGAGGTGGAACTTTCTTCCACCTCTTGAGAAGTACACAATTGGAGGCACTCCTGGGATGCCACAATTAGTAATCGTATTGGAGATGTAGCATTAAAACTGATGTGAAAAGAAGAGCTGAGCGGACTTTTCTAATGCACAACAGCTCTTCAACATCATCTCCTCACGCAGTCCTCTCCCTATTTGCATGTGAGGTTGATTATACTTCCTTTAATGAAGCTAACACTGCCAAAAAAAAAAAAAGAGATTTCACTGTATGAAACCCAATTGCAATAACTGCTGGCAGCAGCCATCCCAGGAATACTTAGCATTCACACAAACCATTACATCTTTGATGCTTACACAGACCTCACAGCTCCTTAGCTAAGAAATAAAACACCTCATTCTTCAGGTGGGTGAAGACGAGGCACAGGAAGGTTATGACTCATGTAGTCAATAACTAGATAGCAGAAATAGGATCAGAGATAAAAATTTCTGATTCTTATTCCTATGTCCTAATCCATTGCATCATGCTGCTTCTGATGAGGGTAATTACATTTCATGCTCCAGGGAGTAACTTAATTGTCTTGAGGATCAGAAGGAAATTCTATCCTTTCAACCCAATGTACAGCACTACTTAGGTGCGCCAAAGAGTAATGCTCATTTTTTATTTAAATATTGAAAGTAAAAAATAATCTAATCTTAATTACAGTCAAGTACAGTCAAGGCTTCAGAACGACAGGATGTCTTTTCAAAGAGAAGAGTAGTGGCAACATATTCTGAAATACTCGAGTTCTCAATAGCTGTGTCTGGGAGACCAATTAAACTGGGATTTTTACCTCAGCACTCAGCAAAGGCTTTTCACAACACAGCTAAAGAAAACTATGAATATTGTGCCTACTCACCATGTAAACAGTGGAATCAAAACCATTAGAGATTTTAGGTTCAAAGGCTGAAAGAGTGGATGAAAGGGAAGGTTCTACTTAAGTGAACAACTGTGCTTAACTCTGTATCCCTTAAGGATATGTTGCAATTATCTAGCCGTTTTAATAACCCAGACCTTGAAGTAAGGTATCAATATATCCAAATAAAGATAAAGAATTAGATGAAGAACTGTTTGGATCATAAGGTTTGGAAGGATTTACAGCCCACCTACTCCATGGATTCTGGCCCACTACAGGATAGTCCCTAACCTCCTCTAAGAGGGTCCTAAACCCCATTCATCAGATCAAACCCTAGGAAAAGCTGTCTGTTCAAAAAAAAACCCCCAAACATTCTGACTGGATTTCAGAGTTTCCCAGTCACCAAAAAGGCTTGAAGATAATCCTTATCAAGTGCCACCGTTCCTATAACTTCAGCTATTCACAGTGTTTGGCTGCATATGATTGCACTGGACACAGAGTGTGCCATATGCAGTGCAAAATAGATAAAGTAAATAAAACACAGTGCAAAATAAATAGAAGTGAAATATCTCCCATAAAACTCTACAGTATGGAATATATCTTATACATAAGCAATGTGAGGGGTATCATGAAAGGAAATTGCAGGGGTGAAGATGAAAGATGCACTTCCTGATTAACAACTTCCTCTTCCAATTTAATTTGCTTCCTTCTAATAGACTTCTGAAAGAAATTACTCATTAGGAAGGATGTGAAGAGGGAAAGAAGAGGGTTGGAATGCAGAATGATTGTGCCCGTTATTGCTTAAATAGCCAGTGTTAGAAGAGTTGCCATGTTGGTGAAGGCAGCCTTTAAATTGTACAATTCAACTTTGAATAGAGAAAGATGCTAAAATAAAATAAATAAAATTGGAACAGGTTGTCCAGAGAAGTTGTGAAGTTGTGGATGTCTCCATCCCTGGAGGTGTTCAAGGCCAGGCTGGATAGCAGTTTGAGTAATCTGGTCTAGTTGGAGGTGTCCCTGCCCATAGCAGGAAGGTTCTAACTCCTTAATTGAACTTATAGATCAGTTGGAACTGATGCTTAAGGTCCCTTCCAATCTGAATCATTCTATGACTCTATGAAATTAAAAAAGAGTGACTAAACCACTGACACTTAACACCTGACACATCAACTTTAAAGACAGAGAAACACCACAGAAGTGAGCTTTGCACAGGTTTCAACAGAGCAGCAATCACAGTAATGCCATCAGAGTTGATAACAACATCCTTGCTACCTTATCACATTTGGAATATAAATGAGAATAACATTTTCTGTGTAGATCCAAATGCTGCCTACAGCAGAAGAAAGTCAAGTCGTGCTTTTGCCACACACGTTGATCTTGTTTGTGTCCCACTGATCTATTAGATATTTCTGAGAAAGAAGATCGCAGCAGGCCTTGCTGAACATCCAGAAGGGAAGCCAAGAGCAGCCGACCACAATCTGCCACTGCCTGGAAATGCAAGTTTAAGCCACTGTCTGGGATCTCAGCTCCCCAGAACTTGGAGAGCTGAGATATTTAATTTAGCTCAGCATATATTTGCCTGTTAGGCTCAACATTTGGCATACACACTTTCTTTGAGCATAAATAAGAGAAGACTTGGCAAGGAAGATGCACAGAAAACAGACTCCCCAAGATGTTCTAGTATAATTTACTGGCTCCTCACAGACAAATAAAAAGGTACCTAAACCAAGAAGCTAATTTCCTTGAGTTAATACTGCTTTTGAATAATTATTTCAAAACAGCACGTAAAAGTGATGACAGTCTTTAGTGCCTACTGCTAAAGAAAGGACCTAGGTCTTTTCATGAATTCTCAGAACACAGCAGTCCTAACAATGCTGTTCATCTCCGACTAGTCTTTCGTTGGTTTTGGGTTTGATTTTTATTTTTTTTAACAGTATCAGTAATTGCATTTCAATAACATTTAATGGGATAGCTCTTACCTTTGGACACCACTCTGGGAAGGAGACCCTGCACTGTGGCATCCTGGAAAGCTCAGAAACATGAGCTCAGCCTCAAAGAGCAAGTCTCACTTGTAAATTCACCAGGATTAGGCAAAGACTGGAAAGAAAACCATGGCACAATTTCCTCACAAGGCAGAAGTGGCGTGAAAGGTCCTTGCTATGATATTCCAGTGTGACTTTAGAAACCTTGTGATGTTTCTGTGAACTTGGGCATAAAAAGTAAACCTGGTGCCTGAGGATATTATAAATTAACAATATCCAGCACAGTGAAAAAGGCCAAATTAATCCAGCATTTGACTTAAACACTATTTTGAGTATATAAATCAAAGTCCAAACAAGGATGAGTTTTGCTATATGAGCCTGCAACAACCTTTGAGCATTTCAGACATCAAAGGCTGCAGGTGTGCACAGTATCTGTGCAGGGGTCCATACTCTCAGCTCACCTACAGGCAGCATTAAAAGGGTAGCAACACCAAGACTGCATTTCCTGGCATTAATCATCTGTTTCATGTCACATCAAGAGGTTTTTTCAGTGTACCATTTTCTAGGACTGTTTCCTCTCCTGAACAGAACACAACCATAATGCAAATGGCTCCAGGCCGAGGGGAAAAATACAGTAAAATTTCCAGCCCTTTTTTTCTCTCTCACTGCTTTCCCACATGGGCTGCCCAAATACTTGCTTCAGAGTACGATTTTGCCTTTTTAACCAAAATTCAGATTTATTGACTCTCAAAGTTTCAGAATGACCTCTATTTTCCCCTAACAAACACAACCACAAGGCTCTCAGGCTCCATATCTGCCAAGACCAATCAATACCATTGAATAAAAAGCAGCCTATGGGCCACAGTGGCCCTTGCCTTGGCCTGGCTCAAAGGTTTTAAGCGTTTTCAGCTTGTTCTTGGGTGAATCAGCTCCTGGGTAATAAGAGTTCAGGTGCTCCCACACTACCCTTCTTGCATGGGTGAACTGCCTTGGGATATACCAAGCTCTAGTCAGAAGGAGGTTGAAGCTGCGTGAGTCTGTTGGGGATGTTGATCAGAGCATTCATCTGACATAATTGTGGACTTTTCTTTCTGGGCAGTAATTCAGAGTATTTGAAGCTCGTGGCTATCTCAGCCCATGGACACTCCCAGAAAAATGGGAGTGAGGAATCTGCCAATGTGTGACAGGCTTATAAAGCTGAATGTTACCATGGAAGATCATTAGGTAATCAATACAAGAGGGCTGCCGTAAACAGCAGCCAACAAAAGATACATTATTTTCTTCCCCCCGCCCCCCTTTTTGTTTTTTTGCTTCAAGACCTAAGAATGGAGCAATATCCATGGCTCAAAAGGCTGACAGCTCCCTAGCTCAGCATCTCTGGGGACTGCTTAGATGTTCACATCTGGGAAAAAAGTCACTTTGAGAAGGTAGTTAATTCTTGGAAGAGGGAGGATAATCTGCTTGTTGCTCTTGCGTGTGATCTTGATAATGTTATGATTTAGGGCTGGACATGAATATTGCTGAAATTTTGCTGTAGGCTTATGGTGTCACTTCCCAGGAAGCAAGGACCATCATATGGGACATGGTTTAGTGGTGCTTTTGGCAGTGTTAGGTTGATGGTTGAGCTCAATGATCTTAAAGAACCTTTCCAACCTGGATGATTCTATGATTCTATACGGAAAAACAATGAGTAAAGGAAGGTCTATCAACACAGGCTATGGGTATACTTGAGCTTCTGAGCCTGAGGTTTTCAGACTTTAACAAGGACTGTGACGGCAATTTAGTCCGAAGGCAAGAAGAGAAATAGGGGGCTACAGAGCAACCATTGGCCTGGAGCCCTGATGAATCAGTGTGGACTCCTCCCAGTACTCTGTTCATTTACAGCACAATTCCCAGAGGCTCTTCTCTGTATGTGCTAATTTAAAAATCAGTGCAGAATGTAAAAATAATGACCCTTTGGCCTAGTAATATTTTACATTCACTTGTAGTTTAAGTCATTGAGAATAACAGAGAATTAGGATGTCTGGTCTTGTAAGTAAAGTGAATTTAGTCCAAAGAGCTTTATGGCCTAAAAGCAGCCTTCTCCTCACCTCCTCCCTTTTTCTTCTCTTTTCAAAACCTGAGACAACACAACGAAAGCCATAGCATATTCTCTTCATTAGTTCTATCTAGCGAGAGGCTGCATTTGAGATTCACATCTACAGAAAATGCCCAGAACATGCCACAGAGCCATCAACATTTTCGAAGGGGAATGAATAAAGTACTTAGAGAGCAGAGCAGCTGTTTCAATTACAGCATTAGCAGCCTAAGCACTCAGTGCTCCTGGAAACCCAGGGGTGGGTAGGGAACAGAGCCATCTTTATGGATTATAATTAAAAGACCAAGGCCAATTGCACATTCAGAGCAAAGAGGCAGCAAATGCTTTGGTTGCAGTTGGTCATTTTCTGTTTCAGCATTCCAGATTTTTGGGTTTGCTTTGCAAATGTGAACAAACCCCTTTCAGAGTATGCCAAGCACAAGCAACTCCAGCATTCCTACCCTGCTGCTTATATGTTTTGCAATTCCTACCTCATGAAAAAAGATTTAGGCACCTTCTCCTCTCTCCTCCTACTTTTACTTTGTATCCTGAGGCATTTAGTAGATGTAAAATGTTCTTTTCCAAGCAGGTAATGTCCCATGTAAATCATTGCTCTGTTGCAACAAGAGAAATAGTGAATCTCTGTATTACATTTCATGCCCGCTGATGCGAACCATGTAAATTCAAGAACTTGCCTTATAACTTTTGTTAGTCAGACATCTACATTCTCAGACAGCAATGATTATACAGAAAATAATGGAATTGGCTCAAAAAGACACACAGATTCCTCCCTTGAGGGAATTTCTGTTCAACCACACAGTATTGAGTGGACAAACAAACCAAATTCAATTTTACTAAACTATGACTAAACAAAACCTCAGTTTTATTCCCCTTGCCATACTGATACACCAGCATAATGTTAATTCTGGAAAGAGACTTGTCAGCGCTTTAACAGAGTATTATGGCACAATGTAACCCTCTGAGCCTGAACACGAGGTGCCAGAGAAAGGCATGAAGTCCTCAACATACCACTAAATAAAACTTCCTGATGTCAGCTTGGTTTGAAAGTGGGGAAGGAGACATGCAACACACAGGAGTCCACCACAAGACTCTGCTAAAGGTTCACAGAAATTGCAGCCTGTGAATTATGCGAAAGCAGTGGATGTGGCAACCTGTCAGAACAGCAGTGCTCCTTCTAGGACAGATGAATTCCAGAATGATTTAGTTTGGAAGGGACCTTAAAGATCACCCAGTTCCAACCTCCTGCCATGGGCAGGGACACCTTCCACTAGACCAGGTTGCTCAAAGCCCCGTCCAGCCTGTCCTTGAACACCTCCAGGGACGGGGCAGGCAGTCTTCTGCTAGAAGCCCTGATTTCTGTCTCCATGAACACCCCACTTCAGTTAACTCAGACATGAATTCTGCCAGGAGAAGAAAGATTTCTCAACCCTACAGTCACACGAGGAGGAAGAGCTTCCAGACACTTTGATAAGTAAATGTCAGATGAACAGGTTAGATAATGACAGCATGGACTGGAGCATCTGACATACAAAGAGAGGCTGAGAGAGTTGGGATTGTCTAGTTTGTAGAAGAGAAGGCTCAGTATGTACAAATACCCTGCTTTGGTTCTGCTTTGAACAGCAGGGCTGTACTAGATAATTTCCAGAGGTGCCTTTCAACTTCAACTACTTTATGGTCCTGCACAGATAGAAGATGCTCCACTGGCTAAACCTCTTTGATTTCACTGCTCTTTTCTTTAACAAAGCTGAATTACTGGTCCTTCCGTATCAATGGTAATGGAGGCCCAATAGCAGCCACGTCTTCGATTTTTCTGTTTCAGCTACAGACTCAGAGCTTCAGTTGAATGAACCCAACTTGCACTGAAATAGGACATATGAACAAGAAAATGCATATTTTTGTCATCTTGAAGTAATCTATGCTTTGCTCCTCTTGATGTAGACCTTGAAAATGCAAAGAGCTAGAAGAGCATCAAGAGCTTTTAATGGAGATTGTCACCTGTTTCAAACCTTGCTCTGAAATTAATTTCAGAGTAAAAGAACCATTTTCTGGTTAAATGTGCAAAAGTTAGAAAGTCTTAAGCAGACTTTCCCTGGAGGGAAACCCTTCAGACCTTGTTAGACATTCTGCTCTGTGCACGGTTTGCCTTGTACTTTGTTTTTTGGCCAATATTCTCTATGAACAGAGGGGGAAGGAAGAAAGGAGAAAAGGTTTTTTCTTCTTGGTACTTTTTGTTAGCAAAGGGCAACATTCAAACCTCTAAAACCTATACAGGTCTTTGTAAACAGGGCATTGGAGAATGCAAGCAGATCTTATCCAGGCCAGAAAGTTCATCTGCTGGCAAGTGAGTCAAAAAGCAGAGGCCAAGGAGAAGGACAGAGGGGAAGCTGGAGAACTACAGCCCTGGGAAGCAATGAATGAGGCAAAGTACAGAAAAGCACACGGATAAGAGCAAGACAGCCAAAATACGTGCAAGAGCACTGCTTGCCTCAGACACGATGCCTCAGAGGCAGCCAAAGCTGTGACTGCATTCTCACTGGGGCTGTAGTTTGTGGTTCACATGAGATGGGAAAAGAGGTGCTCTTTGAATGCTTCTGGATGAAAAAACCAGCCTAGTGCAAGACAAACAAAAGCAGTGTATTTAAATAATACCTGAAGACCAGCATGGACCAACTCATTTTCTGTGTAAACTTCTACTGCCTCAGCCTGGCATTATTTTCATTTTCCTTCAGCCCTCGGGACATCAGGGTACAGCCAGGAGTCGAGAGCAAAGAAACACTCGGTGTGCTATTCAGCATTCTCTAAAGGGTACCAAGCAGTCCATGAAACATTTCAGAAAGAAAGCCCCTGAAAAAAGGTTGAGTGATCTTTCTAGGGTGGAAAACTGAGCTGCACAAACTACAGTCCAGAGGAGACCTCAGTTGTTGTTCTTTTCCTGAGATAATCTTTATGAATAATCCTGTACTTATGATCTTCACAGAAATATCTGTTAATATCAGAAAGAGCATATAATCAAAACTTAAAGGTGTGAATCAGAAATCCTATCTAAAAATGCCTGAGGAAAAATAGTCTCCACAAAAAGGAGATTTAATAGTGAATTTCATCATCATTTTCTGGGAAATGGGGGGATGGAGACAGGGACCCACGAAAAAGGAAAAGAAAAAAGAACAGGGACAAGGTGAAGACAGCAGATTAAAGACAGGACATGGCCTCCTGAAATAAGCAATCTCTGTAGAAATGGCTTAGACTGGTATACTTCAGTTCATTTAAAGATAGAAAAAAAAAAAATACTCCATTACAGTGGAGAGACCAGAAAGACACAGACTAACTCATGTCCCAGCTCTTGCAACCCTAGTGATTGTTCCCAGCCTTAAGTTCCTAACTTTAGGACATTATGTTTTAACTCAACCGAAACCTGATGGTAATCCAAAGCTGTTTGATTCTAAAGCTTTTCAGATTCAAAGAGTTCAACAGGATCAAAGCCTTCTCCCCTTCTTCTTTATTCTTTTTATTTATTTTGGTTTTTAAACTGTCGAGTCTCTAGATTACTGGCCCTGATAGAGGTTTTCACCCGTTGAGGGCAAACTGGACTTGAATGTGGGACTAGTTCTAGAGACAGGGACAAGTGAGACACACAGATCCAACCACAACAGAAAAGGATGCTGTGTTGATATTTATGAGATGTCTGATGAAGTACAAATAAAGAAGATTCATTATTTTCACCCTTCGCTATTCCTTCTCCATTTTGAGGCAAGGTTCTCCTGAAAATCATGCCGGGAGCCTGTGCAGACTGTGAAGACCACATCCTTTTCTTGCCACTGAAAGTTATTCCTGTAGTTTATGGCTGAAACATACTGGCATTGCAAGAAGACATCTCTGAATAAATGGGACACTTAAGTCTCCAAAGAAGCCAGTTACACTTAATGCACTAAAAACAGCTAAAAAAAATGCCAGAAGTGTTCTAAATGTCTGCAGTTTTTAGAGTCGTGCCTTGAGAATAATGAAAATGGTCATGACTCTGCTTCTGACCAGACCTAGGATCCCCACCAGCTACTGTACCAACTACCACAAGTAGGGTAATGAAAAACTTGGCAAGCATTTGTACAAGTTTCTCATAAAGGTTCAGATTCTGAAATAAATTATTCTTTCTTATCTGAATAGATTTATCTGCCCTTAACCCTGATCCAAAGAAAGTATCTTGATGGGGACTTTGGAAGACTGTAGCAGAGTTTTCTCCCAAGTTGTTTTTTTATGCATATTTTCTTCATTTCTCTTCACATGCACAGAGCAGAGAACTGCAGTGGAATCCTTTCTATTCAGCGGAGGTGGGGTTCTGTGGGAATAATGTATGAGAGCAACAGGTGGCCAGAAAAAGCACTTTTTGATGTTCTTTCAGCTAAGCCTGCTAAGAAAGTATGTGCAAGATGACAATGCCCAGCAGCTGTGTCCAGCCTGTCCTAGACACTAAGACTTGAAACATTCAGCAAAAAACTGTCAGCAGCTGAACTAAACACATTTGAAAAGTTTTCTTTTAACAAGCCCGCCAGTAACCCACTGGGGATTCCACGGGCCAGTTAGTGGGGAGAGGCCTTCAAGAGTATTACTCAACCTTACGGTCTGGTATGGAATTAGAGGTGAAGTCACTGTTACCAACAGAATTTAGTCTTTCAAGCAAACATATTAAAAGTCTCAGCTGCAAATGTATCCTTCTTTTCAGGGGGTGACAAAGGAAAGTTGAGCCAAAACTCTTCTGGCAACACAAAAGTCCATTTAGAGACAAAGTCTGGGTGGGAGAAGGAATTCTCTTTCCAAAGCACGTGAAAACACACAAAATGAATGCTAGGATACAAAAAAAAAAAACAACCACGGAACTAGTAAACAGTCAATCATTTTTTATTCTAAGAGAAAAATTACATGTCATAAATAATTATTCATCCCTACTCAGAGGCTCCTGACATGTGAGGATTCCTGGGTTTCAAAAATTTGTATTAAAGAGCAAAAACAGAAGTTCTGTAACAAAGAAGCAAAATTAAAATAAGTATAATGATACATAAGTGAGCATTTAGCATTATTTGAATAGTTCCTTTGGATCCTTCAGGACTCAAATGTGTAGTAGCAGTTACTTTTTTTTTTTCCTGTTCTAAACAACAGATGACTTAATATAAGTATGCTCCTACAAAAGGCCTCAACATAATTTACCAGAAAAAAATCACATGTAACTTCCTGAACAGGCAAACCATGAAACTGGCAAAACCTGGCTCGGGTCTGGATTCCACTAAATCAGAATAAATATTACTAGATGCCTATATTCTTTTGCATTATAAACAATAACAGTTCCTAACAGTATTGTTATGGCAAGAATTTTACAAATCACTTGAAAATGTTACATTATTGGTAGCTTTGTGATGCAATTCATTCAAGGGTCAATTTTGGCCAGCAAACAGACTTTGCTCTTTTTGATTTTTTCCAGCATCAGTTCTCAGGGGAAAACAAACTGTTTCCCGAGGCAAGGACATTTGTATTTTGATAAAAATTCTGTGAAAAGATAATTTTCAACATATTGTTTGAGCCTACCTCTGCTCAAGAACCCATGCTGTAGGATGAAAAGCAATTTCCTGAGCATAAATTCAGGCTTCACATCACTGACTTCTCCTTTAACACAACACTAGTGTGGAAAGCTTGAGTGTGATTTGTTAGTTTGCCAAGATACCCCTTTGCGACGTTTGCTCGGTGCTTTTCATCCACGAAGACAGTGGCTCATGTCAAATGGGTACCAGGTACAAGCACACAAGCTGTGAGGTAGGTGCAAGTGCCAAAAGCATCACTCCCTTGGTTGTCCCTGGTGCATCCTCTTTCTGGGGCAAGAGGTACAGTAACTCCTTACATGTTCCCTGTTGTTTAATAAGATGCTTCAGAATTTCCCCACTGTTATTCAGATTTCTTAATGTTAATTATTATTCTGTTTGCTTGAAAGAGTATTAGAAAAAATCATATCCATCTCACGTGTATTTCTACCTGTAACAGAACAGGTTCAGTGAAGAAGCCAGTGAAGTACAAGTAAATCTGGTGACAAGTGAAACAAACCACAAGTTGCAGCTTGAGTTCAAAGCTATTACTTTTGGATACCAGATGCTCTTGCATTTCTTTAGTGAAAACAAAAAACTCATTACATGTTTAAGTGATTATTTAATTGATCACAATCTCGAAATGCTTGTAACTTAAACTTTGTTTTAAGGTGCCTTATTTTTTGCCTTGTGCAGAAAAATGTGCAAGTCTTGAGACCATAACCCAGTCACACAAATACTTCAGTAATTCAAGTCTAACTACTTGTATCCCATCCTTCTGGGTGACTAACTCAAAGAATAACAGCCAAAAACATAAAAAAGCCAAAGATACTGATTTTACAACTACCTCAAAAGACATATCAAATGGTACTCAAAATAAAGAGATGGAAGAAAAGGGTGGGAAGAATTTATTTCCATGGTAGTATTTCAATGCTCTAACCAAGTCTGAGGCACCTCTGTGTGGAAAACATGGCAGAGGCACTGTGAGGATACACATGTCCCGAAGTCACAGACTGCTTTGGTTTGGAGAGGACCTTAAAGATCATACAGTTCCAACCCCCTTGCCACTAGACACCTCCCACTAGACCAGGTTGCTCAAAGCCCCATCCAGCCTGGTCTTGAACACCTCCAGGGATGGGGCAGCCACAGCTTCTCTGGGCAACCTGTTCCAGTATCTCATCATCCTCAGAATAAAGAATCTCTTCCTAATGTCTCATCTAAATCTCCCCTCTTTCAGTTTAAAGCTATTACCCCTTGTCCTATCGCTCCCAGATGAAAAGTCCCTCCCTATCTCTCCTGTAGGCCCCTTTAAGGACTGGAAAGGGCTCTAAGGTTTCCCCAGAGCCTTCTCTTCTCCAGGCTGAACAACCCCAACTCTCTCAGCCTGGCCTCATAGGAGTTGAATACCTGAGCTATTTGGAGGAGCTGAAAAAAGGCCACAGGTCTCTCTTCTCTCACAGCCCAGTACTGTCAGAAAGCACCCACAGGCATTGCTGCTCCTCACATTTTCATCAGCCATCCTGTTTCAATTTGAAAAATCCATTCTCG
Organism: Thinocorus orbignyianus; assembly: GCA_013400375.1. Lineage (NCBI taxonomy): Eukaryota > Metazoa > Chordata > Aves > Ciconiiformes > Thinocoridae > Thinocorus > Thinocorus orbignyianus. The sequence goes on from VXBW01003029.1 coordinate 197,879, forward strand.
ATGCTCCTATTTCCCCAGCTTTTATTTGAAAGGAGAAAATAATTTGCAAAGTTTCCCTCTGAGAAAGCTTTATGTGTAAGCTCTGGTACAATATTCTCAGCCTCCCTCCATCATTTTCACCTTGGTTGTGTTGGACCATCAAGCCTGGCTGCTATCTTCAGAGCAATTACCTACTAGAAACAGCACTACAAGTATTTGCTCATTGCCCACCAGCCTGACCCCCAACAGCAGCATATTATTAAGAAGCAGAAAGCAAGGGCTGTACCCAGCATCTCTTTATTCCTTCGCCTATTTCCTCACACTGCAAACAAGAGTGTCTAGTAATTCAGGTGTGAAGGAGATCGTTGTGACCTGGGCACTAAGCATAGGCTTGTGGAAAACAGGCACTGAGATGTGGCTGAACTTCACTCCAGGTGAAGTCAGGGATGAACACACTTGCTCCGTTGGGACAAGAGTCAGACGAATGTTCATACTTTTGAAAATCCCACCTGGGTTCATTAAGATTTATGCCAAGTTCACTGATTAATTTCAAACCAAACCGAGGAGCATTTGGACAAAAATAATTTTCAATCTATTTAAAAAATGATCAAGTGTGGGAAAAAATTCCATTGTTTTCACAATAAGAATATGGTAATTCAATTTTCTATTTAACCTCTAGTTACTCTACCCTAGTTCACCAGGGAACAGTGCACCACCTCAGCCTGAACTTCACTAAAACACTCATGATCAACCAAATCAATTCGTTAACTGCAGTGCCTCATCCATCTATACAGCACTCAAACATCCACCCACACACCAGAAAACCAACATTAGTCACAGCCCTGACACCTTCTGAATCCCTCAAAGATCGTTTGCAAATGATGCCTTGCAGTAGCAGCATCTTGGAGCTCTTTGATTTAAGGGACTTGAGAATCAGATTCTTCCATCCCACAGCAAAAAGTTCTCATGCAGTGAAGTACCTCACTGGGGCTGAAAAAGCAAAGTACTCAACAGGGCTTTAATTAGGCCTCATTAAGTTAGTATACCAACCTTTGTCTGACACCAGTGTGTACTTTCTTTAAAACCTTTTCTGTGAAAAAACCCTCCTGTAGGTAATCCAGAGACAGTTCTGAAAACACCTCCCTTGACCAGATTCTCTGATAATTAAATATCAGAGAGGGCACCTGCTGGGCACGTCTCCCTCTGTACAATTCCGGGTTCAAAAAGCCTTCTGTTGCTAATCAGCACCTAGTACCAATCTCTTTGGTGGAAATTGGTGTATTACACTGCAAATCATAGCTTTGGAAGACACACGATGTTTCAGTAAAGGGCGTGACCATAATCCTGGTTCCTGATCCACGTGGATCCACTCAAGCACCACATCAGTTAGTTAATGCTCACAGTACTATAATCAGACAGAATGAAAGCAAATTTTGTCACTTTACAAAGCATTAGAACATGTCTTTTTGTAGCACTTTTGTCTTGCTTAAAGCCTCAGGGCAGCGTCCTAAAAACAGAAATCTGATGCTGTTAGTGTCAAACTCAGTTAGTGAGTGGATGTGCTGGCAAACACAGCTCGATCGGACAATGCTTCTCTGCTCTTTTCAAGTTTTGATTACTTCATGAAATTTTTACATCTTTTCTTCCCTGAGAATAAACAGCACATGTTAAAGAACTCTTTTAAAAAAATTCAGCTTTCCCTCTAGGAAAACAGTTTTTCCTCTAGTAGACATGTACTGTTACCTTTTTAAAACAAGAAAAAGAAAACATTGAGAATTTCAGTATAGAAGGTACGCTGTGATTTTAACGGCAAAATTTCCCACAGTGCAGCAAGAACATAACGCAGCAAAATAAAATGGGTTGCTATTGGATTTTTAGATAGATTTTGGGAGCAAGAGAATGGGACTGAATGATTTCTATCTGCCAGAAAGCATAAAGCCAAATGTTCAATCTGTATTTTATGTTCTAACCAGGAGATGCTGGAAAAAATGTGCTGTACAAATTAAATACATAAGGGAGGTCACCCTTGAAGAAAAGATGTCAGTTTGCAACTGAATCCTTAGATTAATAATGTTAATAGATGCATTTCTCAAGCAATAAGTTGCTTGAGAATTCAATAGCTCAGTCTTAGGGAAAACAGGAAGGAAGAAGAAAAGTGAAAGTAAAAATAATTACAGATGGCTCTAATTCATCAGTCCACTTTTTGGGTGACTTTGAACATGAATCACTACTCTTACTGAGCCTGGCAAAGGTGGGAACTATTTTGTCCATGTCCCTTTCAACACAGACATGGAATTACGTGTCTTGAACTTGTGGTCCACAATGAGTCTGTTCATGCATCTACACTGAGGCTGCTTGAAGTCTCAAAGGTGCTGATAGCAAGTGTTTCTCAAAAAAAAAAATCTTGCACAAAACCCTTGCTGAAAAAAAAAAAAAAATGGCTAAAATGATGACAGCTTTAATTGAAACCCTCTTTTCCAGTTTAGAAGGTCAAATGAAATCCCACCTCAATCATCAGCCTGAGGTTTCAAAACGCACCCTTCTGCGGTACCTGCTTCATTTTAAAGAACATACTAAATATGTGCAAGGAGAAAGCGAGAGGGTGAGAATGACTCTGTTGGTTGGGATATTCACCTGGAAGTCACCAATCTTGAACTCAGTGAGTGTTCAATGTTGGTTATTCAGACCAATACTGCTGCCAGGAGAAATCAGAGCTGTAGTTGCAACATTTAGTCGTAACTTAGGAAAATGGTACTGGTTGTCAGACACAGTTCTTTCTTTCATTTCTGTTTTTCTCCTCTTCAGCATTTCCCTTCTCTTCCTCCTCTTCTCTTTCTCCAGCATTGATGGCATAAGGAGGAAGATAAGTGGATCAGCACATCAGCAGGCTCAACCAATAAAAATGTCCTGCAAATTTCTTATTTTTTATTAAAAGATAATTATGACATTGCCTTTGTCAATGCTCTTTTTACAACAGCCAAAAGATTGAAAGGCAAAAGAAAAGTTTGGTCACTGACTCATCTCTCTGTGAGGAACAGAGAAATTGGAGAAGGTTTTTATTCAGAGTTTTTGCTTTGGTTCTTTCTTCTCTTCTACCTGTCTTTCATTACAAGAAGGCTCGTTAGATGGTAGGTTATGACTCCACAAATGCTGTAACCTTGCTGTCTGAGCAGCCCTGAGGGAATATTAAGTCACGAAGACAGAAGGTTTATTTTCAACTCCTGAAAAACAAGGTTTGGAAAAAAAAACACTTCGCAAAAAGCTGCCTTGCCATTCATCTGAAAGCTGAAGAAGCTGCAGCTGTGGCAACTACGATAAGAATGTTCCTCAAGACCAAAAGATTAAGAAATAAAGATTTGGGTTTGCTTTTCCCTTAGCTTAAAAACCCTATCCCTCCCTTTAGAGCGCATCAGGAGGGGAGGGTGGGAAAGTGACATTCCCTTTAAAAGTACTGAACATAAGCAACATGTTTTCTGCGCTCATCATCTATAAAACACTGAGCTAATTCAATGCCCACCATGATCCCTGAGTACTGCTGAGGTGACATGTAAAGAAGGTAGAAGAGGCTGAAGAGATGGTGAAAGAGTTGCTGCTGGCACAACAGCAACAATAAGGTCTGCCAACTGATAGGTGGAGGAGAGGCTCCATCAGCAACACAAGCTGGAAGCAAAACCCAGGGAGGCCCTGGGAAGGAAGAACAAATTTCAAAGGAGACTTTGTTTGTCACAGAACCACAGAATTGCAGGGGCTGGAAGGGACCTTCAGAGACCATCTAGTCCAAGCCCCTGTCAAAGGGTTCACTCAGAGCAGATTGGACAGAAACGCATCTACACGGGTTTGGAATATTTCCAGAGAAGGAAACTCCACACCCTCTCTGGGCAGACTTTTCCAGGGCTCTGGCATCCTCAAACTAAAGAAGTTTTTCTGCACGTTCAGACAGAAGCAGTGCTGTCTTCACACCGCTTGCCCCTGTAGCATCTCTGAATTTGCTTGGTACAGAAAGGACACCAGTGGGTTGCTCTCCTCTCTTTTTGGATCCATTTCTGTAGCTCTGAAGAGGATCAGCCCAAGAGCACACCCAGCGATTTTTCAGGATCCTCCATTCTCTTCTAATGTCTTTTCCCCAACTACCACAGATCGCTGTGCAGATGCAGGTAAAACGAGGACTGGGGCTGCAAAGCAGTGACCAATGACTTCAATCTGCTTCAGGGCTTTCAAACTCAGAATGACTCTCATTATTTCAGCATTTGCTCAAGTCTATATTACTTTCCTGTTGCTTTTGCTGTTTTCTCCTGAAAATCGTACTGGAAAATATCAAGCATACGTTCTGGAGATCCCATAATGTGCCTTGAGCAAGTCTGCAATGAAAGCCTAACCTTCCTCTGTACATAATGATGCAAGAGCTAAAAGGTCTACCCTACTTTATAGGATTTTGCAAAGTATAGAGGGAAAATGATCTTATTTCATTCTCCTTCTGAACTTTTCAACACCTGAGAATTCAGCATCCAGCCTAAACAGAAGTGAAGTGTCTCAGCTGCTTTGAACACAGCAGCATGATGTCTAGGAGACACTGGCTGGTAGAAGGCATGGATAGATCCCTCTTAGAATATAATTAAAGTTAAGCTCCTTTTGCATGATGAACTTGAGTATTAAGGAAAAGTAGTGTCCATAGGCAGCACAGGGAAATTCAGAAACAGATGTCTAAACCGTTTCTATTTATACCACCACTTGACCTCCTCCTTGAGTATACTAGCAAAACGTAAATTGGTAGATTTTCCAATATCTTAACATTCTGGGATGCTTTGGTATCATCATCAAGTTGCCAACTAAAGAAACATTACCAACTGATAACAGGAGCATAACACAAAGCAGAAGAATACACCAAGGAATATATGATGGCGATTGCTATAGTTACACGTTAAAGTAGCCTGCCCTTTGCCACAGGTTACACCTTAATAAATCTCTGCTTCTTTGCACATACACAACAAATTTATACCCAGTACCCGGAGACAGTACACCACTGTCTCTAATACTGGTCTTTTCCTACTGATAGAGATTGTTTGATCTTTGGAGCAAGCCAGAACTCTGCAAAGCTGCCGAGAGTTGTTCACAGCCCTCAAGAGTTCTGAAAAGATCAGGACATACAGGGCACAGGGTGACACACCAACATTTGGGTGATCAGAATTATCACTCATTTTTTAAAACTCTGGCAGGATTTGTTAATGCAGATTTCACTGGCAGTCCTAAGACAGACCATGGCTTGAGGTCTTAGTGCTAAAATACTGACAAGTCCCAGTTTTGAAGGATATAAGTGGGTGAAAAAAAAAGGGTTCTTATTGGAGAAGAATTATAGATGTCTCCAAAATTACTGTTTTGCAATCCTAAATGTATAGGGTGAGATTTAACCTAATCTAAAACTAAAGTTAACTTTAACATATCTTCTTTTTCCATTGTTGAAATCTTTGAAATAAGGCCTCTAGTTCAGCCTTACCATTCTTTAAGCATGACAGATGCTGCTTTCAATCATGCTGTCATAAAAAAAGGACCAATGAACTTGACTAATTCAGTCTGGGTTTAGACCTGTTTAACAATGTACAGAGTAATGGCTATACTTAAAAATGTAGCACACCTAAGTTGAAAAATCACACTATGTAAATAGAATTAATTAGTAACATGATTGGCTCCCCCTGTAATTTAAAAAAGGGATTATATTTTTCCCCCCTCATTTAAATTAAACAGCTAAGATAAGATTGATTGTGCAGGACAAGCCTCATTCTTTTTTTTAAGCAAAACTCTTCTTTACTCCAGGAGGAATTCCATACAGCTTAGAGGGGTGTTTTGCCCCTGTTCAAATGGCACATTTACCCTATTAAGGAAACCGTGATAAGGAAAACTGATACCGCTTCAAGAAAAATCTGATGCAGTTCCGAATATCCTTTCTTTCAAGACACTTACGGACTTCCATACTTTGTTTAAGGCTGAATGGTCACAATCAGGCCAGTGCATTTTTCATGTTAATAAAGACAAAAAATTAACTACTCAACGTGCCAGTAGTCAATCTTATGTGAAGGGAAAGGTAAGTAACCATTTTCAAGAAATCAAAACATGAGTTACAATGCCAAAATTCTAGTAGAACAGCTCATGGATGCAATCTTCATCAGTCAATTTAAAAATAAAAGGAAAAAGACAGAGGCACAAGAGGTGTCACTGGTCTTTCCTTGAGCCCTATCTATAGAGCTGTTGCTCAAATGAATTCTACAATATAGCCAGCCAAGATATTTTTAAGAATTAATTCCTTTTCATGAAATGCTAGTCTCTTTAAATGATAGCTTTTCTTATGAACACACTGTTCAGCTGGGAAATTTTTTAGATTCCAGTAGTATCTTTTTGAAGGAGAAATCTCTCTTCCCCAATACACACAAAAAAAGACACAGCAAAATGAAACTGTGGAATGACAAAGCTATCGGGTAAGAACTGAGGGAAAGAATTATATGCTGCACTTTTGTAATGCCTGCATTCACCAGAAACTACTAATAAAAAGTTTACAGTAAGTAGAAATCCTATGATGAGTTAACATTTTCCAACCTCTCTCATAAATGTGAATTTAAATTTTGGGAAATCTTGGGGGTAGATCCCCATCCAGTCTGAGTTTTTCCATGATAAGTAATTACCTCAACCAAGTACAGAAAATAAAAATCACAGGTTAATTATTTCCTCTGCTTTGTTGTTTGGGATTTTTTTGGGGGGTAGGTTATTCGTAAAGGCAGGAAGCTTGAAACTGTGCTGAAAGATCATCTTTCTGTCCATTTTTCGCTCTCCTAGTGAAGTACATGACACCTTTTGAATGCTCGGTGTCACATAATAAAAACCTGCTCATACATGTCTCAGGTTGGGCTCTTAAAAATCAAGGAACACTTTTGAAGCCCCCTTTTTCTTAGCTCCCCAAAAGAAAATGGCAATATGCCAGATTATGACCCCACAATAAAGATAATCTCCTCACCTGCCTGGGATGGTGTGGAACAAATCAGTGTCTAAAGTATTCAAAATTCTAGTCATGAGTGTGATAAGAATAAAACCCCCAAAGGAAATGAATAACTTTGTCTTCTGAGCAAGGCTTGAATCATTTCAGTAAATAAGCCACAGAGGCATTAACTGAACAACGAGAGCAAAAAAATATTGCATAGCTACTATTTATGTGAGCATCATCTATCCTCTGTGCTGAATCAAGTATGTGTCTTGTACTAAAAATACAATGATTCATATAATTAAAGACTGTATCATAATGAACATAATTACAAGAGGTAGAATTAAGACTGGACAGGAAAACATCCTGGCATTTCATAAATTTTAAATGTTTGATTTTATCCTTCATAAATATATTCTTTAGAAGTGCATAAATACGTAAGAGTATAGTAAGCAGGAAAGAATATAAACAATAATGACAGAGACTAATGTTCAGAAGAAAATAGAGATTTAAATCTCATTTTTAATGACAAGGTTTGGAGAGTGAGACCACACTGAAGGGAGGAGAGATGGTGAGAACTTACAACGGTTTTGGTCAAAATGCAGGATGCCTCATGCATGTTGCCATCTCAGTCTAAAATTGAACTAAAGAAATTTCTAGCTTTTGAATGCCTGAAAACCAGAGAAACTCCCTGTTCTGCTTTTGCTGTGCCAAACAAACCCAGAAGTAAAAAACTCATTTAGATTGAAGGATATGAACACAGAAAAAACTGAATATATTTTAATAGGCTAAGATTAGAGGCTCTTGTGTTGTTATCTAATGAAACGCATGCAAACCCAAAAGGAAAACAAAATTCCCATCCCCGAGAAACTCCTTTCCATATGGTGCAGCCAAAAAAAGGCAATACAAAGGTAAAGAATGGAATCAATGCATAAAACTTGTCATCTGTTTTGGAAATATATTTTTAGAGTCCGGTAAAAAAAAAAAAAATAATAATTCATGCATTTTCCAGTTTTAGTTCTAAATTTATCTCTTAACAGCTTAAAAAGCCTGCAACCAGGCAATTTACAGGAGTGAAAATATCTTTTCCACACCAAACCTCTGAAAGCAGGCTTTTTTCCACTTCTAAAGGCAGAGAAATTCCTGATTCCCATGGCTAATGCCTGCAAGTTCTACCAGGTTGCCCAAGTTAAACTCACTGCAGTGAAGCGAGTCTTATTAAAGCCAGTGTTAATAAAGGATCACTGTATTCAATTTAAAATATCAATCTCTTTTAAGATGCACATTTGCAAAAGAATAACAAGTTTACTCCTCGACTAAAGAACATCCGAAAACAATGGATGGGATAAATTTACTGAAATAACCAAAATTTCCTGTCTTGCACATGGAGACATCAAACTAATAAGATGTAATTATAGTTCCCTCCTCTTGAAAGCACATCAGCAAGAATTCTCTCCGGAAGGTCCACCCGATTCTAAACTGGGCGCTAGATCACAGGGATAAAGAAGGTAGTTGAGAATTTGTATTGCATGTTTTTCCCAAGAAATCCAAGGACCAACTTTATGTGCTAGTTTCATCTGCTAAAGGGTAAAACCTTTACCAAGGATAAAGGGGCTGAATCTGAGTACCCACTGAACTGAAATCACGAAGGGAAAATTTTGTTAATTGGAATGTAATTCTGGAGTTTGAGGCTTAATTAGGCTTCCACAGACTGGGGAGAAGGGCAGGGAGCAGATGTAACCTTGAGGGTGATGGCATTTCTCTTCAGTCTTTAATACCCATTTCTATACGTCCCTAGCCTACTTTGCCACATTTATTTTCTTTCAGTTCTGTATCTTACACCTCTTGCTACACTCAAACACAAATCACCACCCGTACAAAAGCCATCCTGGGCTGCAGATTTTGCCACTGGCAACAGGTCTCATACAGCCACACCCCATTCTTTTCCTACATCGGCTCAAACAAGATTCAAAATACTGTCTGTTCTCACTAGGCATACTTTGCAAAGTTCCATCACTTAATGTTCCCAAATGCTTTGGACTACAAAAAGTAGCCCAAATGTTAATAAAAATGTACTGTGTTAGTCTAAATGAAAAGTACAGCCAGTCAAAAAATAGTATGCATGTTTCTTGAAAGCTTCCACAAACTCCTTTCTTTTTCTGTCAAAATCCAATATTTCACAGAAACTTGGAGCATAAAAGTTTCTGAGCAGCTCTAATAAAAACTAGAACTTTTATTTGTGTAGAGTATGTTTGTGTCTGCCTCCAAAAACCATGCACTAAGGTGAAACCCTCCCAGTGATCCCTTCTTTCAGTCGGTAAAGTTTAAAAGGATTCGATGTTCTTCCGTTCATTGAGGTACTTAGCGGTACTCAAACCAAAGGCTGACTCCCACCAAAGGAGAACTGACCCAACAGGAGGACATGGTTTAACCATGACATAACTCACAAAGGCAGGTCAGTCTCAGATAAGGTCTGTGAGTCATTAGAAGGTAAAATATGTACCCTTATTTTCGTGAACTACAGCTGTGGGCGCCTCTGGCAAAGCTCGCAGCAGCAAGGGCAGGACACCACCTGGTGGAGGAGGCAGCAGAGCTGAGCGAGGCACCGACCCCTGGGTGCCAGACAAAGGGCCGTCGTGTTCAGTCTTGTTTCACTCCCTGCCAAAGCCCTATTTTACTTCTTAAAGGACAGTCATGTTCAGAAACCTTGCTCGCAGACTGCTTCTGTGTGCAGCAGATACTCCCTACTGCTTTGTTTTGAAGGAGAGGTCGAACCAGAAGTGCCCAAAGCATCAGTGGTTCCCTGTGGATTACGCCCATATTTTGAGGGTTTTGAAGAGACAACACTTGGTTCAAAAGTTGGGCATGTGGCTACAGCATCCCCTCGATTTAGGAAAGTGTCAGATGCAATGACCTGCCCACAGAGCTGCACCTTGAGACCTGCCAGCAGCAACAGCTGAAAATCAGCATCCTGGATGCTTTTACATTCCTTCAGAACAAGCTAAGGAGTATTCAGAAGACAGAACTTCAGCTACCTCTGCAATTAATTAAAGAGAAGGCAAATTCAGAGGGGGGTAAATACCCAGTACAGATAATCAGAGAATGAAATGTCTAAGACATGCTTTAAATTAAATATCACTGCAGGAATGAAAAACTGGAAACCCTGGTTTTGTCTGACCCATCATTTGCTGCATTCTCAAGGTTAAACTTTATCCATTTTCATTAGACCAGTAACATTGCCAATTGCATAGAGGTTCTAATAGTCATATTCTAAAACAAGGGAATTAACCTCAAAATACACTGAGACACGCAGAACTCAGGTACATCAATGTAAATCCAGGAGACTTATAGTTAATTGTGTATATCATGTATACATTTCTATCTGGAGTATTTAAGAACAAAAGGTATGATATGCTTGCTTTCTCCCTTGAAATATTGACAGTCCATATAATTCCAAACATTTCACACAAACAAAAATATCACGATCACTTCTTACTTTTGCTTGTACATATTTGTGTGCACATGAGTTCCTCCTGATGTAAGGAAAAGGAAAGGTTGATGAACTTTCCACACAGAATGTAAAAAACAGTATCGATGGCACAGTCAAAGACCTATGGACTATTTTCCATACTTAATGATTAGCTGATTTAAGAGACAGTGAGTTGGAAAATTAATCATTTTCAAATTTAAAATGCGAACACAAACATGGGCAAGTACTTTACTAAGATGATTTGAAAATAATCATTGGTTTAGTATCAAGATTTTGTCATCTATTTAATGCCAAGATGAGCACAAGAGGGTTTTGTTGCTATTTTCCTTCCCTTCTACCAGGGAACAAATGACAGATTTGTGCATATCACAGCTGACTACACTTCAAGACATCGAAGTTTAACTCCTGAGTGTTTCCTGTCAATAACAGTGAAGAAATGGGGGGAGATGGGAGCTAGCTCTCAGGTGTGAGCTCTGGGGGTTGTCTATTTGAATGTCTAATACGAATCTAAATGACAAATCCTCAAGAAACAAATTCTCATTTCTGAGCACTTCTGCCATCCCTTAACAGTGTTTGCACACCTATGACCTCTAATGTCTTCAACTGAGATTGCCATGGAAAAAGAATAACATTATAAGTTGTGCAAATGAAAATAAAAAATACTAAAAAGCTTGATTGAACTCAATTTCTACTATTCTTCCTTTGAAGTAACAGACAGTGCCCTAACAGCTACACAAACTTTCAGAAGGAAGTCAAGAAACCACCACCACCCCATGTAACCTGTTCTTTACTAATCATTTCCAAAGGATGGTCAGAGAGGTACTTGTGGTCAAACTGCACAGCACTTTGAGAAAACACCTTTGAAAACGAATTTCACACAGCTCAGAAATTCCTGCAGATTGGCTTGACCTCCAAAACATTTACCACAACATCAGTAGCTTAAAATACATCAGAGCTTCAGGCTTAAAACACAGACTTCTGAGAAGCATGTAAACCTTTTTAAGCTCTCCTGTTTGTTAAATGGAAATGAAAATTTCTTGAGAAGTGGTTCCAAATCCTAGCTCAGAGTTGTTCAACTGCTGGTCACAGAAGGGATCAGAAACACCAAAATAAAACCTCACTTTCTCTTAAAAAAGGTCAGTCATAAACTCCGAACTTCTGAAAATATAGTGTTGAGTTTGCACGTGAGTTTCGTAGTCACACTTGACCTGGTCCTACATGACCCTCTTCAGCTGTGAAGGTACCACAAGGTAAGTTACAAAACATAACTAGTACCTTACTAGTACCAAGTAGAGGTAACTGTGTAAGTTACATCTCACAGTTGTCTGGCAAGAACCAATACGATACTAACCAAGATCTGGAAAAAACAGGCATAAAGGACTCATGAAGAGACAGGAAATCTCTCCCTCTGCGTCTTCCCCCTTCCTCAATTAAATTGAAAAGTACATATGAAAGAGGGGATGTAGAACATTTTGATGTCTCCCAATAAATCTACTGGACATTTTAAGATAGTACTAAGACACTTTAAAATAGGGTATTTCCTCCAAGCTCTGCACATTTTCAGTCAATAAGGCTTTGTAGGTCATTTTACAGAAGGATGAAACCCAGAAATATCCAGCAGGAGTCCAACTTTTAACCAGATTCAGATTCTCTGTCTACAGGAAGACATGTTTCAATAGTATAAAGTGAATTTGAAAGAACAAATATTACGTCTGGATTTTGACAGCTAAACTAAAAAATGAACATAAAATCTGTTCTTAAGTTTCTAAAGCAACTTAGATCCTTAGAAACAAATGCTTTTAAAAGGAGAATCATAACAGCAAATGAAATAAGGACTGCTATTAGATGGTTTTACATGTTCCACACCTTATTTAGTTTGAATTTTGAGGCAGAAGAAATTACAACAAACAAGAGATAGGCTATTTTGGGATAAAGTATTTTATATATGGAAGAGTTAAAGGATTAAAGTGTTACTCTTGTGAGTATATTATACTCTTGCATAAGACAGTGGAACAACCATGTTGAATTTTGGTCAGCCTTAGTGAGAGCAAAAGGTGTGAAATACCCATCAGGAATGATCCTGTTAACAATAAATTAGGCTCAACCAAAACCATAATAATGTATTTCCTATAAATGAGATTTTAAAATGTTTACTCTGTAATCTCCAAGGAGCCACTGAAATTACTGCTGTTGTAGGCCTTGTTAAAGCCCGGTCCAGTTCAGTAAACCATATTATTCTGTGTACGGGAGAATTACACCATTCAGAAAGTCATTTTTGCTTTGGGAATAATTAAATGCATATTGTACCTTAAAGTTACAGCACCAGGAAGCCTGTATATTGAATTACTTTAATTAGAAGGCAGGTAACATATTTCTCAGTCCCAGCTTGTCATCTTAAACATAGGGGTGAAAAATTTAAAGATGGTTAAAATTTCTCCTTCCATTTTTCATTTTGTTTAAATTACTGTTTATAAATATTAAAATAAAACAGGCCGCCAGAGCCAGAACCTCTCCCTCATGGAGTGGGGAGTAGGTTCTACTTACAGTTCTTTTCATGGCAAGCCCTATAATCCTCACGTTGCAGAGAAGTTCGCTACATGTTAAATACTCCCTCACTGCAGGCCAGGGAAATGCTCGCAACAGGCCAGGAGGAAAATTTTAGTTTAGCTTTTTGTGCTGATTAAGCTCCCTCTCTTAAGAGGTACCAGTGAACTCTATGGGGACTACACAGTCCAACCTGTGACCCCAACAATTTGGATTAGACAGACCTTTTTTGGAAATCTGTACATTTTTTTGATTATTAATAGGATGCGGTTATATTAAATGAAACAGGAAGGTCGAGACATGTGGGATATGCACACAGACAAGTAATCTGAAAGTGTGGTGGTATCAGTGTTCTCCATTCCCCTTCCAGGTGAGCATGGATTGTAGCAGTTCATAGCCCTCTCCTCTCCAGGACAGGTACTTGGCTTGCGTCAGTATGATTTGATTCACTTCATCTCTTCTTCATCCTCCTTTCACACAAAACATTTATTGCATAAAAGCATGAAAGTCCATTTTTTGAATGCTTATCTGAGAATCATGACCATAAGCAAGTAGCGCAAAGAACCTGTAGAGATGGCATTTCAAATTAGGTCCCAATTTCACTTTAGCTCCTGGCATGCAATCTCTAAAGGTAGCAGAATTTACTGCAGGAAGGAGAGGCATGTTCACCAGAGTCCAGGGAAGTGCCCCTGTCTGGAAAGGTGCAGTTAGACCAGGAAAGCAAGAGAAAGAAGTGATTTGCTGCTGATTCTACTGTTAAGTTGGCCACAAATATGGTGAGACCCATTACTTTGAGCCCACCAAAGCTGTGCTCATTTCTTCTCTGCCCAACTGTGGTACTAACAAACTTAGAAAACTCACAAAATCAGCTACTTTAAATTAAGTACAGTCAGTGAGTTTTAGGAAGGCTGAAAAGAGTGATGGATTGCAATATATATGCTGCACACCTTCGGTTTAATTGCACATGTGTACCTGAAATTTCTTTCAAATCAGCTTTAACTGTAGATGGATTCAAATGTCCAGAGCCCAATCTGAATACAAATGGAAACGCAGTCAAAGAGGCTGAGAAGTTCACATGAATGTGCAGATTTGGCCCATTAAAGGGGCATTCAGAATGATTCAGTATCCTGATACAGATGTGTTCAAGTGGCTGAATCCAAGAATTTGAGACCCTACAGGGGGGCTACAGGAGAGATGGGGAGGGACTCTTGATCAGGGAGGAGAGTGATAGGACGAAGGGTAATGGTTTTAAGCTGAAAGAGATTTTGATTAGATGTCAGGAAAAAATTCTTTCCTGTGAGGGTGGTGAGACATTGGAACAGGTTGCCCAGAGAAGCTGTGGATGCCCCATCCTTTGAGGTGTTCAAGACCAGGCTGGATGGGGCTTAGAGCAACCTGCTCTAGTGGGAGGTGTCCCTGCCCATGGCAGGGGGGTTGGAACTCAATGATCTTTAAGGTCTGTTGCAGCCCGAACCGCTCTATGATTCTTTGCTTACTGATTTTAGTGTGGTATTAGGCTACACTGTTAGCAAAATATTTGTTTTTTCATTCTGTGGGGTATCTCCTGTCTCTCAGCAGTTCAAGCTCTACTGACTTCAACTTTATCTAAAAATGTGCTGACCCTAGTTACAAACACAAAAGGCGTGTGATCTAAAGTGACCAGTAAGTTTTTGACTTTCTGTCCCTCCAACCAACCATTGAAGTAGTAAGCTGTTCTGATCTGTTTTGATCAAAGAATAATGGCATTTGTCATGTCTTTATTAAAAAAACCAAAAAGTACAGCATCACAAATGGCTGCATCCCACAGATAGAGGCTGACTGCTTTCCACCTTTTTCCCTGAATTTTGAATAACACAAATGGACACATGGAAAATAAAATCCAAATTGTCCTTAAATTCAGAAGTCCTTACTCAGCACATGAAACAACTGTAAACCTCAGCCTAATCCCTGAAACATTTGAATTATTGCTTAATCATTACTGTTTGTATTGCCATAGCACCTACAAGCCACAGCACTGTATTAGGGCACTCCTCCTCCTCCCATGTTATCCCAGTTTCCAGGACTGAGATTCAGGTGGTTCCATGCTTTCATTAAGTTGATATGCAAGTGTTCCCATTTGAGATGAAATGCTGGGCTGTGCTGTAGCAAAGGCATCCGATACGGTGCTTGAACACCATGTTGTGCTGCAGTCCACCAGGAGCAGTCAACTGAGGGGTCAGAGGGCAAGAACATTGCTTTGCTCATCATTTAATTCTTTGGTCTTCCATCAGAAAAGCACAAGCACCAGTGTTGGCACAAAGTTCAAATGGCTTCTGTTACAATAAGGAGAAAATATCACTCTTGATTGCATGATAGATCTCAGCCAGGGTTTCGAATGTGGAAGCCTCATCTGTACCCAGAACAGAACCCTCAGGCTATAAGCAAGACAGATGTTTGAATGTGGAAATGAGCAACTACTGACACTTTCTGTACACAGCTACTTACTAATAATTTAGAAAAGTGGATGTAATAGGTACATAGTCATCTACGTCGTCAAAATGCTCTGCCTTCCGTCTCTTGTGAATTCATTACAAGCCTTGCGATATTTGATGTCTTTCTCAATGTCAAGTAACTATTTATCTCTAAAAGATTCAGTCATCATTGCTTGGGGGAAAAGGGGTTTTAAAATGTGAGGCAAGGTTTTAAAAGCTTGAGGCAAATTCACAGAACTTGCCAACAGTATTATTTTCAAGCCAGATGCATGATTTATGAATACTAGGGAGTAGAAATATGACTAATAAAAGAGAAATTTTGTATGATGGTGTATACTTTATAAAGCTCATGGTCTAATTAAGAGCATGAGGTACACAAAATAAAGAATCTGAGCAGATAATCATATATAAGAACCCAAACTAGAGCCTCACTCTCCATTAACAATCATTATAAATTACAAACATTTTAAGGCAATCTGACAACTAACCTCCAACACAAGCTGGCATCAGTTATAGATGCTGGGGTTGCTACTGCCCTTCCTTCTTCCAGAGCTGCAAATTGAAACATGCTAGTGAAGTGACTGAAAAATAACTCACTTCTCCAAAATTCAGTGAGAATTAACTTTGCTTTCTTTTAGTGTTCCAATTTTGATCACTTCAGTAACAATGTAAGAAAAAAGAATAGCCAAACTCTGCCTGCACGCCTGAAAAAAATCATTTTAACAGAACTCAGTGCCAAGGGCACTGATTTACAGCCCCAGAGCATCTGTAGCTTAAAGCATTTCCCCAAGGCTTCTTCGGAAAGAGGAGAGAAAAAAGCTTGACTAAATCAAGCCAGCCCCTCCCTGAGTCATGGCTGGTGAGGCCAGAGACCTGCCTGCAGGGGCAACAAGAGCACTGGTAGTTCCTCAGCAGAGTTTGGCAGACTCAATATGGCAACCTTCAACTTAGTTTTGAAGGTAATTGAGGCTGCAGAAAGCATTTATCCTGCGAACATCTCCCCCCATATGGCAAGTTTTTCAGGCAATTCTCCTCAAATATGCTGTTGTGATGGCAATGCACACCATATGAATCTCAATTCAATTACACACCACGGGATCATGCTGGATGAAGAATATCAGCATTCCAGAGAGCAGTAAGGGAAAAACATCTATCCCCAGCAGAACAAGCTGTTGAGGATTTGATAAAACACAATGATTCCTTCTCTTCCACAATGACATGCTGACCCTATGGGTATTTTCTCTCATGTCTCCAACCTCACTGATCACTCTTGTTGATAGAAATGCAATACGTGGGGTGCGAGGGAACATAAATACAGAGGCAGCAGCAGCAGTATCATGCTGAAGCTAATCAATAACAACACACAGCTTCTGGGGGTTTGGTTTGGTTTTGTTGGGGTTTTTTATTTTAAAAAAATAAAGCCACTCTCTCACTGAAGTTACACAGAAGGCAAGGAAACAGTACCTTTCCCCTCCTGCAGCAGGTTTGGTCCTGGAGTTGGACAGCTTGGGTGATTTCCAGCCAAGAGGTGGCACAGATCTAGTACAATAACACCTTGTCGTGTCCCTTGATGTTCCATAACACAGGAAGAGATGCAGGTGAGAGACAGGGACTGAGGACCGAGAGTGTGAGATTGCCAGGGCAGTAGTTTAGTGTTAACAGATACAGTCTTGGAATGTGAAATTCCCTTTTTGGTGTGATTATACTGGCTTAATTTCACTGAGAACACTGGTATTTCCCTAATATTATCTCTCAAATGTATTTACTGGATTATGAAAAGAGCAAATTATTGTTAATTATGTTATCCTGAAAATATAATCATCAGATTTAAATTTCTGTATCTTCTATTTAATCAAAGTGTAAAAACAGCAATAAAAATGTCCTTCTCATTAAACTGAGAAGCCTCTCCTCGTTTCAGAGGTGCTAGCTTTTAAGTATGCATTGAAATATTTAACAATATGAAACTGTAACATGTAATCAGCAAAACTAAACCTGACATTTTTGTACCTAAAGTACTAGTAAATAAGCTTACATTGTGCTCTGGAAGGGCAATATGTGTTTTTCTACTTGCGTATTCCCTGAACATTAGATGTGCCGAAGTATTTACGTGTTACACACAGTAACTACACAATATTTGGGAAACAGAGAAAAGACAGCAATCCTGTAAAACATTAAATAATTGTTACAGCACAGTAAATCAAAGAGAGATTAGTTGTTTCTGACCTCTGCGAGAAACTAAATTCCTTGCATTTATTCTCCTCATGGGTACTAGAGAAACCCAAACTCAGTGATTTCCCAGAAAGAAATTAACTTTTGAATATTCATTTGCTAAGGATAATAAAGACCAAACACAAACTACCTGAGCTGCAATGTGTAGCTTCGGATCTGACCTAACTTTTCTGAATAACAACAATTTGTGACCTATCATGGGAGGCCCATGACATTCAGAACACAGCTGAGGATACAGAGCTTTAGTTAAAATGAAGAGATGAAAATCAGCAAAGTTCCATTTTCAGACTACAGAATCATAAAAATGTTGGTTGGAAATCATGCAGTCTAATAGACTGTCAGATGACGCACACCATGTCCATAGTTCCCCAGGTTCTCTGCTTTCTTGCCTTTCTGAAACACTGGTCTAACGCTTGTTTTCAGTCACCAGGAATCAGCCAGCCTCCTCTCCAATTACCATCATTTGTCATAGATATTATACGCCAGCCCCACAAAGGCAAGAGCCTACTTTTTCAGGACCCTTGGGCACATCAAGTTCCATGGATTTGGGAATATCCACCTACTGTAAACAGTCCTTGGCGAAGTTGCTCCCCTCACATTGTCTCCCACTTCACCATTCTAAGCTGTTCTAATATGCAAAGAGGTCTGGGGTCAGGCTTTGCCTGTGAGGAGTCGAGTTAAAACAATATCCATTACCTTTTCCTTTTACCAATGGAAAAACACTTTTGCTGAATTTCCTTGTACTACTGCAGTATTTCAAGACTCCCTTCTTGTTGGCTTTCATGTCTGCTACTTGTTCATCTCCAGCTGAGCTTCAATATGATTTTGGATTAATTACTTATTAATTACTTGGAATCACAGAATCACAGAATTGTAGGGGTTGGAAAGGACCTCTAGAGATCATCTAGTCCAACCCCCTGCCAGAGCAGGGTCACCCAGAGCAGGACAGGAACATATCCAGGTGGGTTTTGAGTATCTCCAGAGAAGGAGACTCCACACCCTCCCTGGGCAGCCTCTTCCAGTGCTCTGGCACCCTCAAAGGGTCAATGTCTCATAATTAGGACAATATTTTCAGAAATGCCCACTATTTTGGGTTCATACCTTCACTTACAGGCAAGAACTGACACAAGCTTAGGATGTAACTTAACTTGGAGGATCTACGTAAGGAACCTAAGCCCTCAAAACAGTCAATGGATGGTGAGGTTGCAGTTTGGAGAAGTGGTGTGAAAATTCTCACTGGTCAACCAAAAATTCAGGCAGGCTTACCAGATACCATGGTGTGGCTTACAGTGCCTCAGGACTATGGTTTCTGTGAAATAATGAAAGTAACTCCTAATTCATTTAAAAAACTCCATACAAGTCCTCATATATTTCCAAAAGACATTGTAGGCAAACAGTTATACTTTGGGTGGTCCAACATCGCGTATCTTTAACAAGGTCCTAACATTCCTCAGGGCTGAGGAAATCAAGATGAAAAGCCTTGCTCAGGATCCTCCAGCAGGTCAACATCCAAACTGGACACAGTCCTTCATTCGCTTCCCAAGTTGGCCAATGACACTGGAAAGTGCTGCTTGTACACAAAACTGAGAGCATGCTATATTATTACAAAACGATAAATTGCTAAGAAAGCAAGCAGAGAAATTTTTGCACACTAAGGACACGCTGTAAAGCGATACCACATATTCTGTAGCTCGTCATGGAGACACAGTCAGCAAAAAAATCTCCAAACATAAGAAGCAACTGGGACCCTGGAGTGGCATAAATCTGTGATGTACCATGTACACATCTAATATTACAAATGATCTCAAGACTAAGGAGTAAGATCCTGGTCAGTCAGACAGAAGACGCTAACAAGCATGAAGAGCTACTCGAATTTAATTCAGCGTGTTAAACGGATCTCAGGAGAGGGTCTATGAGTCAGATCCTCTGGCAGGGGAATCTCAAAGGAGAATTTGAAAGCCGAAAGCATCAGCACTGTGGCAAAAGCTGTACAGCACACAGAGGCTAATGCACATACAGAGAGCTCAGACTAATGTCAGCGACGCAGCGATCAGGGAAAGAGGTGGCAGCAGTGCATACAGAGATGCTCTGGTGAGTCATGTTGGGAGCAAGGGAGCAGATTAAGCTGTTAACTCACTTGCACAGACATTTACTCACTCCTCATAAAACCAACACACAGCTATAACAGTTGTCACAATTCAAAGCTTCCTTGCAGTGACAACAATTATTCATACTTCTAAATATTACAAGCTGGGAGACAAGTAATTCTAACAAACAAGCTGTCAGTTCTAATAAACGGCATTAAAAACACCTGGTCAGAAAAGGACAAGATCTTTGTAATAGCATCTAATGTTAAAATTATTAAAAAGAATTTGTTAAGAAGACACTGTTGGGAATTTTCTGGCTAAAGATGTTTTTGTCCAAAAATGAAAATATAAGAGAACAAGATTTTTGACAGAAATATACCAATCTCAGTTAAACTTCTGTCTCAAAAAAAGTTGTTCATTTCACGGTGGAATTTCTGTTAGCAGAAAGTGGGATCAATAGAACAGACAAACCCCAGCTATGAGCCAGACAGACTGGTATCTCAAGGATGATACTCAAGGGGAAGCAAGTGGTCCAGACTGTGGGTCTACTGTGTGAGCCAGGATATATCCCAGGCTGTTCGGCAGGACAGAAGAGAAGGGCCTGACCAGGAAACATACAATTAACACTTAAAAAGATACTGGCTTTGTTACAACACAAAACAACTGAAAATAAAAAATGAATTAATGACAAAAAGAAACTTCCCTAAGATGTTCATTTATTAACGTAATTCTTTCAAAGCCTAAAGCAGTTTCTAGCTATAGCAATTACTAGGTTAAAAAAATAGGATAAAATTTAAGATGTAGAAAAGCAGATAATCCAGCATCAGTTTAATGCAAAGTTTTTTGAAAAGCCTATTCCCACTCCTGGAAACACAAAATTAATCTGAGAAAGAGCCAGTCTACCCTGTGTTCCCGGTAACTCTCAATGCCAAATCTCAGCTTTCACTTCTGGGCCAATTCCCATGTTTGGCCAATTCCCCAAGTCCACATGGAAAAACCAGGGCAAGCCATATCGCACATCAACACAATCCCACCACCTGTGTGCTTGGATCTGCCACAAGATGTTGGCAGGTTGCAGAATGTAATACAGAAGGCTAAATGCCCTCCAAAATTGCTGTACACACTTCTGATAGAATGCCATATGGGAGATCTATATACTATACATTAAAAATGAGAAAGGAAATGGTAGAAAGGAAAGATAACCTAATTTAGCAGGTTAGAAGTAGACACATCTCTGCTGATTCAGTCAGAAGGAATGAATGATTGAATTTCCAAAGATCACTTGAGATTTGAAGAAACTGCATGTAACTTAAGCACATGAAAGTTTTTAACATCTTCACTCTGCGCCATGAAGACTCAACTTATACTTAAGTATCACGCTGAACTAGAAAGGTGATAATGGTGAGTGAAAAAGAACTAAAGAATAAAAAAAGTTCAGCAGACTTCAGAATTTAATTATTTACAGCTGTACTTCTGCGCCACTGGTATTGCCTGTCCTTCCAGAACAGGGTTTTCCTGCCATCTGCCCTACTCAACGAAACCTGGACTGATCTGGTACTTACATCAACAACTTCTGAAAGAGGTGAATGTCAATAGCTGTTATAATGAGCACAGATTTGAGTTAACTTTACAGTCTTTATAGCAGCAGACACTACGCACATAATGGTTAGGATTGGTCTCTTAATTTTAATTGTTGAGTTTTATCTGTTAATCTGAGGTGGGGAAAAGATTCCCTGTGCTAGGAGAAAGAGGAGTCCACAACGTAACAAGAAGTACAGAAAGTAGTCCCAAGTCTGACCTAACCTTCCCTCTACAATAAAGCTTTTAGGTATTTACAGCTGAAGACTACCACCTTTTCACGTAAGGCAACAGCAAAGGCTATGAGCAAAGTTGGGAAGATCACATCTCAGCAGGTCAAATGAGAGTTTGCAACTAATAGAAAACTACTCTACCTGAGTCACCATGCTGACTAGTGCTGGCAACCTGTATTCAGGCTTGGCAAGAGTCCACAGTCACTACTGGTAGTTTGTTGAAGGGATGACACTTACTACAGCAAAAAAAAAATGCATAACAATAGTAAAATATAAAATTGTCACAGCAAGACCTGGACAGGCTGGACAGCTGGAAAGACAGGAACCCGATGAAACTCAACAAGGTCAAGTGTAGGGTGCTGCACCTGGGAAGGAATAAGCCCAGGCACCAGTACATATTGAGGGCTGAGCTGCTGGACAGCAGCTATGTGGAAAAAGATCTGGGAGTCCTGGTGGACAACAAGGTGACCGTGAGCCAGCAATGTGCCCCTCCGGTCAAGAAGGCCAATGGCATCCTCAGGTGCATCAAGAAGAGCGTGACAAGCACATTGAGGGAGGTCATCCTCCCCCTCTATTCTGACCTGGTAAGGCCCCATCTGGAGTACTGTGTCCAGTTCTGGGCTCCCCAGTTCATGAATGACGGGAAACTGCTGGAAAGGGTACAGCAAAGGGCTACAAAGATGATTAGGGGATTAGAACATCTCTCTTATGAGGAAAGGCTGAGGGATTTGGGTCTTTTTAGTCTGGAGAAGACTGAGGTGGAATCTGACCACTGCTTATAAATACTTAAAGAATGGGTGTCAGGAGGATGAGGCCCGTCTGTTTTCAGTGGTGCCCAATGATAGTACAAGAGGTAATTCGCACAAACTTGAACACAGGAAGTTCCATCTAAACCTGAGGAGGAACTTCTTTCCTTTGAGGGTGCCAGAGCACTGGAAGAAGCTGCCCAGAGAGCTGGTGGAGTCTCTGTCCCTGGAGACATTCAAAACTGAGCTGGACACCATCCTGTGCAGCCTGCGCTGGGTGACCCTGCTTTGGCAGGGGCATTGGACTAGATGATCTCCAGAGGTCCCTTCCAACCCCTGTTATTATGTGATTCTGTGTCTTCCAGCCTGTCTGAAGGCACAGAACACCTCCAGCCTCCATGGTTGTGGTGGTGCAGAGTACCATGTTCTTTCTCCAGGAGTCAAATATGTCAGAATCTTCACAAATTTGTGCTTTGGCCAGTACTCAGAATTATAGCAGGTTTCACTTCATGCAATCAAATGTCTCTGCTCCCACCTCCCAATGAACTCTGGAAGGTATTTTAAGATACTATACCCGCTCTGGACAACAGTTTATCCTGAACACTGAAGTGATTCCATCTGTTGCTCTATTTTATCAGACTAAAGCCATAAAAATCTCTCATTGCAAAATTTGCTTTTAGCACTTGGAGACCTGAAGGTTGGGATCCCAATCATGGCTTTGTGATGGAAAAACAGCACTCACAGAACAACAACAATAAAAAAGAGCAGTATAAACAATGTGATGCCAAAAATTCTTCAAGGTTCAGAGCAGGCATTAGCAGGACACCAGCTCAAAAATGAAGAAGTCTAGTATCATCACACGCAACTGTGACACAGGAATCCTCAGAGTTGTGAACAGTCCCTTAACAGCGCTGCTCTTCTAACCTATCTATAAGGTTACCTGTAAGACAGCAGAAAAGATGTCATAAAAAACATTCAGATTTTTACCTGGAAGGTGTTGCTGAAGGGCAAAGAATTAAATTATATACGGCTAACCACATCACATGTTAGCAAAACTTCTTTGTTCCTCCAGCAGTTTGTCTTTCTGTCTTAGTGAACTTCTCACACTATCTCCCCTTACCCCCAGGACAATGCTTGCTAGCAGCCAGCATTCAGAGTACCTCAAATCAACATCTATACCAACAATCCACTTGTCTGACTGTTGCTGCTAGAAATTGGTGTACTGAAATTTACTTTCTGACTTCGAAGATTAAAAATTGCAAGGGAGATGTGGGCACAACTTCCCATTTTGCTTCTTTTTCTTTGTAAAAGAAAAGGGGGAGGTTGGGAGTGTGACATTTAGGAAGGTGAGATTTTTCCACATATTTCTTTCACCAAATTTATCTACAATGTTGCTACGTTCAAACAGAAAGATGTAAAATTACTCCGTAGACACAGCCCCTGATTCTACATATTTCAAGCATATCAAAGTGAAATACATTTAAAACACAGCTCCACTCCTGACTGATGATCTTGACTGAAAGATTAGTAAATTCTATGGACAGATTCAGAATAAGAAGCTTGAAATGGGCACTGAAAAGATCTTCTGCAAAACATACAGCATAAGAAACCTGAAATTTAGAAAAACATTTAGAAATGTTTCTGTAAACACTAAAAATCTCATGCTCCACTTAACTAAATGCTACACACACTCGAAGACACTCTTTCCAGTGTGTTTTACATATATGTTGCTGGATTCAGCCTCACAGCACCTACACCTGATGGGTTATCATCTACAGCAGAAAGCAACAAGTAGGTTTTCAGCACGTTTGATCTTTTAAAATGAGTTTGGTTGGATTCAGATTGTACCTGTTCCATGTGTGCTTCCTGGGCATATCATTATAATCACGGTTACTCCTACAAAGAATCATGGAAGAGCAATTTTAAAATAAACAGCACAGTACTCACAAAAAGTTCATTTTGATCTCTCTGTTTTGGAGAATAATGAATACCCCATGAAAAAACTAGTTTAAAAGTATTAGAAATGTTAAAGGAAATAAAGGGGGAAATCCAAAAGCCTTTCCTAAGTTATTTTCTGAGTCAAGCTGATTCATTTCTAATCAGCTGAACAGTGCTAAGCACCCGTGTAATATGCTGTACTTGCATCATAGACTGGGCAGCCATGTTTCATCTACAAAATTAAATTACATCATTTTGTCACAGTATGTCTTCAGTGCAGTCCTAACAAAGACATTCTCGTCC
Organism: Thinocorus orbignyianus; assembly: GCA_013400375.1. Lineage (NCBI taxonomy): Eukaryota > Metazoa > Chordata > Aves > Ciconiiformes > Thinocoridae > Thinocorus > Thinocorus orbignyianus. Next base: position 222,441 of record VXBW01003029.1, read on the forward strand.
ATGCTTGAGCTCTAGGACTGAGATCCCCTGGTGAGGGGTTTAGAGAAGAAGTCATATGGGGAGAGGCTGAGGGGACTGGGCATGTTTAGTTTAGAGAAGAGGAGGCTGAGGGGAGACCTCATTGCTCTCTACAACTACCTGAAAGGAGGTTGTAGAAAAGTGGGTGTTGCCCTTTTTTCCCAAGTGAATAATGACAGGACCAGAGGAAACGGTCTGAAGTCACAGCAGATAATAGGAAGAATTACTTTAATCAAAGAGTGGTCAGGCACCAGAACAGCCTGTCCAGGGAGGTGGTTGAGTCACCATCCCTGAAGGTACTTAAGAAAAGTGTAGATGTGGCACTTCAGGGCATGTTTTTAGTGGCCAAGATTGTAGGGGGCGGTTTGTGTGTGTATGGTTGGACTCAATGATCTCAGAGGTCCTTTCCAACCATGATGATTCTGTGATTAACTTACCTCTGATGGGCAAACTCATGGCAAATCAACTCGAGTTACTCATTCTGCAATAGTGCTTCACTCTCAGCCCTGGTTCTCGAGAATTTTGGGGGCTTGTATCTTGGCAGCATGTGGGACTGCAAGTAAATTGGGTGGCTCAGATCCTCTGCCAGGCAATCACGAGAGGAAATAAAAGTCACTGTCATTTTAAGTAGAGGGGTAGGATATCTAGGAGTTCCACTGTGGCTTGCAATCTCAATGGAAGAAAAAAGGAAAATTAACTCCTTTCATTTAATTAGCGAGCATTTAACTGGTTTTCTAGAACCATTTCTGGCTAGAAATAATGTACTTAGCAAATCTCTTTCAACAAGAAGCATTTTGAGGACACACTGATAAGGCTACGCTATAGTATCACTAAGATGTTAATGATACTGTTAATATAAGTTTAATGTAAATACAAATGAAGCAATGGTGTTGCTGATATGGATTAGACATCCTGCTGTCTTGAGGCAAGATCATTAAGGTGCAAATGCTAGCAGAATGTAAGATTTAAAAGGCAATGCTTCTTTGGAGCCTTCTCCAAGGCATCCATCGTGCCATTCTGCCAGGTGAGCAGGGTAAGCTGCTGGAGTGTTGTCAGAAAGCAGTAATTATAACAGCAGAATGAAAGCAATGTTAGCCGCATCTGTTGATTTCTGCTAACATCAGCCTAGGTCTTCTGTAAGTTCACAGTGATTTGTCAATCAGAGCGTTAAGATGTTATTTTGACCCCACCTAATCTTAGGCTAGCCTGACAGTCTGCCAACCTGGAGAAGCCTGAAATGAAACACCATTTTTGCTTCCTGCCTTTTATATAAGCTAACGCAGAAATCAGACATGGGACCCACTTTCCTGAGACTCAGTTTTCTCCAGATTAATGGGGCAAAGAAAGAACTCAAAACTTTGGTGGCACATCACAATTGCAGAGACCATTGTCTCTAAGACTTATCAATTTACACACCCATAAACTAACATATTAAGAAAAATAATTTCTCTCTTTCCCTCTTTCACACATATTTGAAGCCAAATTCCAAAGTGCAAGTACGTACCAATAATTTCAGACAGAAATCAGAAAATGGAAACTGAGGTACAGTTAGACTCAACTAAACACAGCTCAGAGAGAAGAGCTGGAGGCTGTTTCTTTGGAGCATAGAGAGTCCAGGGAAGACGGGAGATGAAGATGAAGAAGAGACACTTCTTTATCAAGGAAAGAGGTTAGAGAAGGAAAGCATAAAATCAGCATTTTAACAACACAGAAATAGCTTTCTGCTCACAACATGTTAATACAGAAACTCTCAATAATACTTTAAACTTCCTTCCAAATCGTTGTGAAGATAACTGACCTCCTGCACAAGGTCATAAAATTAATTACAGCATAAGAAGGTGATGAAAATAACCAGCTTTCCAAACATACCTCCGCCCCCCCGAGGTGGAGACAGAGGAGTGGATGAACAAAGCATTTAATTAGTTCAAAATGTTAAGGCATGGTGGGAAAAAATGCAACTTGCGCTCAGAGCACAAATCCCATTATTTGGTAATATTCAACTTCTGTATCATGAGGTCTGTAAATTCAAAGTAGGAGACCACCATTTACTAGATCTATCCAGCAAGTCTCATTTTCACACTGGAATTCCTTCTTCCATTTAAGCACAGCGAGATTCACATATTCAGCCACTATCAGTGTAACTCGAAATATGTGTGTAGGTCCATCGAGTGTCACAGGGCCAACCAACTCATCATTCAGTGAAAGTATTACCTCAAATTTATAGGGTAGAACTGATATAGCCAGATGCATAAAATCTTAATTCTGCTTACAGAAGAAATACTAATTGTATCTTTCTTCCCTCATGCTGTAATATGTACAATTCTCATTTGAAACAATAGCCGAATATGCAATAATAATTTGTAATGTGAAATACTGTTAATGTGTTTCCTCTGAGAGATCCTTTTCCAGAACGTAGCAGAAACTACTTTTATTGCTCAAGTTTTCATTACAGAAATGTCACAGTACATATATCTTTGGTCTCCCACGTACTTTGCTACGGAGCATGACAAGCTAATGACAAGGCTTTTTTCCTGCCTTCCCTCCAGCCCCCTGCATTTTTTTTTTAATTTTTTTTTTTTTTTTACTATTATCACTGCACTAATATTTAGATAGATTTACTTTGGAGCAAATAGTAAATGACTAGAAAGCTATTTCCATTTCTCATTCTCATTCTGATTAATGAGCTGGAGGAACACTCCCTCCCTTCCTTCTCCTTCTGTGGTTGAAAAGATATTGAGCTTATGCCTCTTCTACACCATTAAAAAACAATTTTAGTATTGCATTCCCTAGCAGATGGATGAGACTTGCATGACACTGATGGCTTTTCCAAAAAGGAATATGGATCAGCAAAGCCATCCTTCAGGAGTCATTCCAGGATGAAGGATGTAAAAAAAGTACTGCATCCAGCTCTAGAACCCTCAGCACAGGAAGGACGTAGACCTGTTAGAACAGGTCCAGAGGAGGGCCACGAAAGTGATCAGAGGGCTGGAGCATCTCTCCTGTGAAGACAGGCTAAGAGAGCTGGGCTGTTCAGCCTGGAGAAGAGAAGGCTCCAGGGAGACCTTATAAGAGGCTTCCAGTACCAAAAACGGGGCTACAGGAAGGATGGGGAAGGACTCTTGATCAGGGAGTGGAGCAATAGGATGAGGGGTTTTAAACTGAAAGAGAAGAGATTTAGACTAGATATAGGGAAGAAATTCTTTCCTGTGAGGGTGGTGAGACACTGGAACAGGTTGCCCAGAGAAGCTGTGGAGGCCCCATCCCTAGGAGTGCTCAAGGCCAAGCTGGATGGGGCTTTGAGCAACCTGGTCTGGTGGGAAGTGTCCCTGCCCATGGAAGGGGTGTAAGGCCCCTTCCAACCCAAACCATACTATGATTCTATTAGACACAGTATCAGACTGTTGAAATAGAATTACAAAGCAAAAGGTACAGACATATACATGTATATGTCTGTGTGTCTCACACACACAAATTATGTGCACGGACAACGACCAGCCCATAAAAACAAAAAATCCCTCACTCCATATAAAATCAAGCAAAAACAGAAAGCTAGAGAAAACACTAACTTTTTAGGGAGTGGGAGAGAAAAAGTCAGTTCCAGTATATAGTACAATGCATATGTGGGGGACAGATGATGAGGCAGAAAACCAGAAATATCATATACAGAAAAGTGCAAACATCAAATACAGCTACTGAGGGCGGCCCAGAAACAACACTAGAGAGGCTTCTGGGCTAGATGAGCTGTGAACAACATACATTTACGGTGTTTGATGTATCCAGTTTTAAGGAACAGATGGCTTTCAAATCAACAGGATGATCAAAACCATTGGCCTGAGCACCAACTTTTCTTCCTTAAAAAGACAACCTAAGGATCTTCATTTTGGAATAAATCTCCTGGTCAAAAAGGGTAACTGCATAAAGAGATAGTCAAGAAAGAATTGCAGAATCATGGAGTGGTTAGAGTTGGAAGGGACCTCAAAGATCATCCAGTTCCAACCCCCCTGCCATGGGCAGGGACACCTCCCACTAGACCAGGTTGCTCAAAGTCCCATCCAGCCTGGCCTTGAACACCTCCAGGGCTGGGGCAGCCACAGCCTCCCTGGGCAACCTGTTCCAGTGTCTCACCACCCTCACAGGAAAGAATTTCTTCCTAGTATCTCATCTAAATCTCCCCTTTCAATTTGAAACCATTACTCCTCATCCTATCATAGACTATGTCTTTTCCCCTCTTGAGCTTTCCAGGAGGACGTTTAAAAGACTTTTCTGAGGTACAAAGGCACCAAAATCCATTTTACACCTAAACGCTGAAAAAACCCCCACAAACCCAAGCCACTCACTAGGGCTGTCAGAGACAAGGAAAGGAAAACAAGATACTTTCTGATGGCTAATTGAGCAACAGTTTAGTAAAAAATGCCATTAACCTGCAGAAGTTATTACCATGGCTTGCTGTGCCAGTAGAGAACAGCTACATTACAATGAAAGCTGTTTGTAAAACAAACTCTATTATCAGTTGGTAGATAATAACTGAGTACGATCATGGCATAAATTATTACCAAAGACCACAAGCAGAAGTCATTAAGAAAAAGTCAATGCTGAGAGAAAAGCAGTCATATCAGCCCTAGACACAAAACAAGTCAGTAAAAGGCAACACATTTCAGATTTGAAATCTAGCAATCTGACAGACAACTTCTTTTCCACTCAATAATTAATAAGCTTGTCCTACACCAAGGTGATTTTTCTCCACTATACTCAAGTCTGAGAAAACATGGGACTCTTTGGTTTTGCTATTACACTTCATTAGGTTCGAAAAACCCAAACAATTTTTGAAGTAGCATCACTGTTGCATTTTTAAAGCAAAATATTAATTTATCAGCATGTTTTACTTTGCTTTATAGAGCTGCCCTGCATTACTTCTCTCACAATCAGTTCATTATTCAATTGCGCTCCCTCATGTATGATCCAGTCACACACAGACACTCAAATGGTGGTGGTGCTCCTCGTATAAAGAGCTTTCCCACCACCACTCCTGATGGTGCTCCTTAAGTCATACAACTTCCTTGGCGTGCCACATCCTGGCTGGAGGAGACACGGTCTCTCACCAGAGGGATAAAGAACAATCCCTGTGAAAAAGGACATACAAAACTGTTGTGCGTGAGCTAAGGCAGCAAAACACCACCTACTGCAATCTGACCCAGACAGCTCGGAAAGTGTTTGGGGTCATTGCAAGACACCAATATTTTGTTAATCAAAATTGAACTTTTCCCATTAAAAGTTCTGATTTCATGGAAGATACAATTTCTGATAAAAGAAATTGGGCCATTGTCCTAAATTATTTATGGCTTTTCAGTTGGATATAATGTGCTTTATTCCCGTGCTTTTGGCCCCTCCACGATGCCCCTGAGACTCCGCTATACACAAGGGGTTTCAGTCTTTCCAAACAGCAGTTTCCTTCCTAAGACCAGCTTCAAAAGGAAGAGAGAGCTCATTTCGCTGACTTACGACATCTCTCTCAGAACACAGGGAATGCACAACATGTTCCGTATTCTGGTGCTAAAATGTAACCCATCCATTGCAGTTAAGCCTACAGCTCTGTCAGAAATGGAAAACTAGTAAGACATTCACTTGCTTAAAATAAGAGAAAAAACACAAGCAAACCCCATACTATTCACATTGACTGTGGGGGCAAATAACTCAACTAAAAAAAAGCCATCAGGGTTTTGCAATTTTAATTTCTCTGCTCATTGAAGCTTTCTACTTTAAGGCAATTAAAACCAGGCATCAAAGGCACATGAAATTGGGATCGGGTAGTGGTTAATTTGAGAAAGAAATGTTCACAGTTCAGTTAGACACAATTCAGACATCCATGTGTTGGGAGTGGAGAGTATTAATGCAGGAAGGAGAGCTGGGAGGGGAAGAAGGCATGGGAAGAGGATGCCTGTCCTCCGCAAGGTAGACGTGTACCTGCCATCTGCTGCTCATGGTGAGGACCCAGGAGCAGATGCGGAGCTAGCACTTTCCCAGCCTAAGAACAATTTGGTTTTTAACTCTTAACTTTGCCCCTCCAACTGCTTCCTCATTGCAACAAGCGCAGAATGTAGATTTTGGGTGTATGCTGAAATTCAGCAGGTTAATGCTGGCTCCCCAAACAGCGTGAAACCACTCACCTGAGGTGAAGGTGATACACGTTAACATCTCTGCTGGAATCAGTCCTTTTGACTCTGAAAATCCAGACATCAACATTATTTCTCCCCATTAAAACCCACACTCTTGTTGTAAAAACAATGCCATAAATACAGTACTACTCAGCTGCACTTCTATTGAATACCATTGTCACTAATGATGTCCTAGAATCTCTTTAATGCTTGATTGTGTCCATCTGTATAGCACTACCTACTTTAGCAGGTTCTAACGTTTTTAAGAGTTGTTCAGACCACTTGACGAAAGCACTGCTGGAGACCTAGAGCATCACTTGCTCTGTTTGCATAACCCTCTCTGCAAAAATTCACCTCAATGAGGCCAATTTCTAACAAGTTGATGTTTGTGTCCGCTTGGCAGAGACTGCATGAGGGAAGGTGCCCAGTGCTTGCCCTGGGCTGTGGCAAGCAGTACCTGACCTGGGCACACAAAATAAGCTACTCCATGCCTTCTCCAACCTTTGGACCCAGAACACATGAAGAAGAAACACACCTGAGTCAAAGGCAGGACAAAGCAGAACAGGAGCAAGACTCCTGGAGTGAAGATGAAGGGAGAGAAAGAACAAGAGCTGTTGAGTTCGAAAACATGTTTAGAAGAAAAGCCTGGAAGATAAAACTAGAAGGGAAGAGGATCTCGAGATAGAGAGAGCAAGGAACAAGTAAGAAGAGATAAAAGAGCTGATGGAAAGAGAAATTCTGTTGTCCAAAACACCACCACTCTTTTTGTTTTCAAATTATTAAGGAAGTCAGTAAAATTATACAGGTTGGGGTTTTTTCACCTTTTGTAACAGAGTACTGACAGAAAGCAGTAAGTGAAAAGAAAGCTAGATGTTCTTGAAAAAACAATTTAAAAATTGATAGTAGTCTGATTGTTGAGAAACACTGAAGTTGATAGTATCACTCATTGTCTGAGAGGGGCTGTTTTACTAGACACTGTCAACCTCAACTGGCAATCAAAACCCCCCATCTAAAACAGAAATAGTAAGAGTAGAGTCAATTCCCTTTCAAACAGTCCAGATACATGCCCCAGCCTTGACCTGGAGAAATTGCCTAAAGGAATGAAAGGAACCCAAGTTTCCAGACAACTGCCTTTAAAAATAAAGGAAATCAACTTGTGTCAGATGTTATCTGGAGACCTCTAAGAAATGAGCCTCTGGATAGCTCATCTGGCATGAAATAATAACAAATTGCAATCATCGTGGTCTTGATATGGATCTGAATTGTCAAAAGCATTAGCCTGCACTTCCTGCACCACGGCCTCCTGAAAGCCAGGTGGTTAGACAGGAGAGGAGCAGCAATGCAAAAAAAACATCGCTAAATTTGAGAGCACTGTCTCCATTCAAACTAACACAATATCCAGATGGATCATCCCACATTTTTATTTTCTGGTGTGGCAGCACATTGAGTTAGACACTCTGAGGACATTTAACATCCTAAAAAGAATCAGGTCATCCATTGCACTTAACATAATGATAATAATCTTCTAAGTTTTCCTACAGTCTGCATTTTTCTTCTGATGGAGAAAGTCAGATTATTTGGCTTCTTTATTAAAAAGTTTTTCAATATAAATATTTTGATAAAATCTTCCTCTTAGTGTAATTTTGTTCTCCTATAAAGGCATCGTAATAACTGGTCACTGATCTGAATACGGGAGACAGCTGAGTTTGTCTCATTTAGTCTACTGCTTGTATTCTTTGCTAGATGAAGCAGAGTCATAAAAACTTCATTCCCTTGTGAAAGATTTAGACTCATGCCAATCTTCTGCAGACTTATCCTCATGCGAAGTTCATCAAGGATGGCAGACCGTGCTGCTGGTTCAAGAACCAGATTAGAATAGCTTTGTCTTGTCAAAAGGAACTTTATTCTGTGTCTCTGTGGCCTCAATCCATCAGCATGAACGACATGCCAAGGCAGGGATAATCAGGAAAAGCTCGAATTACATTCAGTAAACCAACTTCACTGTAGCTATTTCCAATAGAAAATCTTATTTAGTCAGCCTGATATAGGAGGCAACAAATATCATAAGGTTATGGACTGACGTTTATAAAGACAATTGTACTCGGTGACTCAGAGAACTCAATGTCCATAAAGAAAAATGGATGAACGCCTCTGTTACCCTTGCGAAAAATATAGGGAAAAGGCTTCCCTTCCAAGTGTGACGTGAAGGACTTTTCATTTCTGTACCCAACACACCAAAATGCGACTGTGCAAGCTGGGAATGGTCATGGTTTTGCTGTGTTGATTGCTATTAAGAACAAGCATTATTCAGCACAGTGTGTGGAAAAGTCTTGTGCCACAGTGCACAAGTTGAGAAATAAGCTGTATGAAACAGTTTATAAAACAGATCTGACAACCCTGCCCGAAACCTGTGCCTTTGGTGGTGGTGTCAGCCCAAGCCCATGTTTTTGCCAGACGAGCTTCTGACATTAATGGTTTGCCACAGCTAGTTCAAAAGAGCCCTTGAGACAGTATTTTGTTACAGGAATATAACTTCTAATGTACCAGCCGTGTGCCACAGAAAACAATAAAATTGTAAAGTAAGCCAAGGTAGCTATTTGACAGAAGAATGGTTTCAGGCATTAGCAATACTATTTAACAAATATGGCAGATGAATTTTAAATTAAAAACCCTGCAAAGTGCTTCACACTGGTGTCAAACCCCACAGCTGTCCCTGTATTCCTGCAGAAAGAAAGCCCTCTTGGTACTTTCCTCGATTGCTGAAAAGAACCACCGCCTCTGTCACTGCAGCAAACAGCAGCATCTGAACAGTTTCTTAGCCTTCATTCCCTTCAATCTTCCACTTGGGAATTTATCAAGAACTAACTTGCATATTTCTACTGAATAAATCTTTGATTTTGTTTTAATATGCAGAAGTAAATTGCAAGTTAGTGGTCAAGTTTATCAGAGTTTTCTTTCTTCTTTCTGGAGTGGAAAACACCTGATTCACGAGCACTTGAAAAGAACAGGCACTATTTTGGGGAAGGCAGTGGTATCAACAGTGTTCTTTAAAGTGGGGGCGCAAACCTGCCCTACTGGACTTGAATCCTGCGGCAGAATCATGAAACAAAATGGAGATACTTAAAGAGTAATACCCAAGAACCTGGCTTAGAAAGCAGAATCCACTACATTACCACTACGCTCCCATTCTGAGCAGCTGGATGGGCCAAGGGCACAATTTTTAAGGCTTGCAAGGTTATCAGTTAATAATTTCTTTCTGAATTCGAACGGAGGAGTGAGTAGTACCTTGTAAATCTTCTAGAGTATTTAATATGGCAGGGGAGATTTGCCTTGGATAAGAAGGACATTCTCAAGCATTAGCAAGGCAAGCCCCAAGGAAATTGCATGTAAGGACAAAACCCTGGTCCAGGCTGGAACAGAGCAGAGCGGGTTGCACAGAACCCAGAAGGTTTTTAAGGTCAAAAATAAGTAGCTGATACAGAAGGCAATTATACCGCAGGGTGGTTTATAAGACTGCCAACAGCAGAAAGTCGGAGAGCTTAGCTTGAGGGGAGCAAAAAAATATTGAGAAACAAGGCTGGTAATATTAATAAGGCATGTTGCCTACTCTCTAAAAACAAATGTTGGAAGCACTTTGGCCATGGGAAAGCATACCTGGACGCTACATAACATAGGATCCTAGGGAGACTGCTTCCAATTCTGTACAGCAGAAAAAAAAGATAAAGGGGGGGGTGGGGAAGGAGGGTGGTTGGTATGTGTATGCTTGCAGGGTTGTTCAGGAAACAGAAATTCATCCTGGCATGTCTATACTGATAGGAAGTGCAACACCAGCCTGTAAAGATTACTTTGGGATGACTTGTAAAAATTGAAGTAGAAGCCTCAGGTAGGGAGGAAAACAAGAACATCTATAAAGCAAGGAAAACAAGTTAAAGGAATGAGGCGGGGCGGGGGGGGGACAATCCAGGTTATGAAAAGCAAGACTAGAGTAACAACCAGAACAGAGGAGCCTATAAATAATTCTGAAGGACACAAAGTATAAAAGTTTAAGATGACAGATTTTTGCTATCAGGATTTGGACAGTGTAAAAGTTGCATTAGGTTGCTCAGAATGATCTGAAGAAATTGTTTCAGCCATGTAAGAAATAATTTATATTAAGGAATCTTTGGTTTCAAAAGAACAAATACTCAAACCAGCCACCTTTTAAGGGTGCCCCAACTCTGTTATTGTGGTCAGTTTGGCATAATTTCTCCAGGGTCAGATATACCAGTCTCTGGGGTTTCACACATAGAAGCAGCGCCCAGATCCCAAGGAGGTCACTAACAGGTGCTGTGATTATTTGGGAAGTCACAAGCATCCTTGTGCCAACGCACACTGGCCATTCAGCTCATCACCTTAGCCCTCCACTGCTACAGTGTGCTCAGCAACATCTTAAAAGAGACAGAAAAAAACTACCCTCAATAAAGTATCCCTAAAACTGAACTCCTACACTGAAAAATAAGCTTGTTTTTCTTCTACCGTTCCATTCTCAACACATTAAGTAATTCGCTTCTGTAGTAAGTCAACTTTTGATGTTTGACAAAAAATTTTCTCATTTGCTACTTTTATTTCAACTTAAAAATGGCGCTTTTTTTCCCCCTTATCCTCTTTTATAATTGCAATCAAAAGACACAATTGTGGTCTTCTTGTTTGCATTTGAACCTGACAAACATCGATAAAAGGCAGCACCTCCACCTAATAACTGTCTGACAACACATATTAGAAGACAAGACTTTTCCCCCCCCCACTACTGCCCCAAATCGATTTCCAACCAGTTTGGTTGGGACTGTTATCAGCTGCTAAAAAAAATAAAAGTAATTGCAGTTCCTCATTACTGAACTTACATTGGTTAACTCTGGATAAAGGGTCATATAATACTGTTGCTTCAGAATATGCCATATCACAACAGTGAACAGTACTCAGAATTTAGTTTCTGGTAATATTAACACATCTTTTTTTGTAATAAAGAGTTTGCTTCCAAATACATGTCTGTAAGAGGAAATAAACTGCTACAGTCCAATCTCAATTGACAACACAGAAAATCTGTCCGGAGCATTTTGAAGCTACTACTTTGTTGTACTTGATGTTACATGCAAAAATAAGGCACACTAAAGCTCTAATGCTGCATAAACCCTATGAAAAGTACCAACATTTATCTCAAAAAATAATATAGTACTTCAGCAGCAGCAAAACCACTAAGAAGTTTAAAGCAGAAATGTACAGACATGTTCCCACCTTCAGTGATGAAGTGGCAACTTAATCTACATAATCTAGTGCTCAAGTAGAATGGAAAAACAACCTTTCTACATCTGCAGACATTTGTATAACAGGTTCACACTATTTCATAAAGCTTTGAAGGGCTCCATTTCACCATACACATTCTGAAGGGCTTTGATTTAAGTCTCCTCATCCACTGAAAACAAACCAGCAATGAACTCCTCCAGGTGCCACAACCAACAAAGTTAAAATTTTCTTCCAATCTAGGCTTGAGATGCCAAAAGAGCCAAGGTTTTCTTAGGTGGAGATGCAAGACTTCTTTCCAAATCCAAGCATCTGCTATGAAAAAGACCAATTCTTCACAAGTATCAAGGACAGTATCTTTTCAAAAGGGGAAGGGGAAAAGAGACACCAACGTCTTTTTGGCGTTTTCCCTTTTAGTTTCTTTGCATTTATTTTGACAGACTTTAAGGGTCTAAAAGTTGGCTGGTGGAGAACAGCACAGGAAAAGTTTAAGTGCTAATTTTCTCTCTAGAACAACTGAGGTTTCCTCTCTAAAAGTAAGGATTAGTGGTGGTTGGCCACCAAGGCAGGTGAGCTTAGTTTCTAATGAATCCATAAATCCAGATTACTTTCCTGAATTACAGGAATTTCTCAAATTTACAGTTTATACTGAATGACTTAAACTCCTGACTTAGAATTCTCTGAGAATAAAATGTGCTGTAAATTTTTAAGACATATTTTGATGCCTAAAAACAAGTTTAAGTGCCTATATGAAGTACCCTAAATAAACACGGTTTTGTCTTTGTTCTTCTTGGCATTTGCAAAACAAAGGCTTGAATTTAGTAAAGTGCTTTTCAAGGAGAAGAAGAAAAAAACTAATAAAACCACCCACAAAAAGCACCAAGCAAATTCATATTACCACTAACCTGAGAAAGGTACTTTTAAGGTTAAAGGGTTCCAAGAAAGTAAATTCCATCTACTAAGCCCATGGTTTGTGAGACAGACAAGTAAAGCTATTGGAAAGAAAGAAAAAACAGCAACAACAAAAAAAAAATAACAAGAAAAGGAACAACACTAGTACAAGAAATAACCTTCAGACTTCAAGCCCCAAGGTCAAATGTGACAGATGCCAGTGATTCCTTCATTTATTTTTCCTGACATCTATCAATGCAATCAATCTCAAGCGAAGTTGTAGATGCCAAGAAGGGAATAGCCTATCATGATTTGTAGTAACCTTCAAAAACAGGTGCTCTTTCTCTCTTGGCAGTGCTCTGTGCAGAAATATATATGTACCTACTAAAGTACTGGCTCTACAAAGTGGTATTTTATGGCTTCCTTGCTCACGTATGCATGTTCAGATCTCAGGTTTTATTTAAGAGACACCTCTTTGCTAAACATAGTTACACAGAAGTCTTTAGGTGAATCTCAAGTTTGGTTAAGGCCCTAGACTAGTCTAGACATCCCACCCCGGGCTCAAAAATCACATACGGCTTGCATACTCATTTTATGGTGTTTGTATATGTATGCCTAAGACAAAAAGAGGTATAGTTTGGTACCAACAATTCTATGCAGGGATTCTACAGTCCCCATCCCCTAAGTGTGGGGTGAGAGAATGTATCACGCTGATCTGCCAGTGCCAGCCTCAACCTCCCTTTGCCTCTAAAGAGTTGCAAAGATTTGTATGAAAAGGCGAAGTCCCATGAACGTAAAGTGATTACAATCTAAAAAGACACAGACAAATATCTAAGAGAAATGACCCTGCTCTTTTCTGTAGAGAAAAAGTAGCAAAATGACAGGATGGGCCATGTGCTCAGCTCAGAAAGAAATGCGGGATAGATGGCATATTGGAACTCAGTCCAGTAGCTTAGATCTTATCTTTTGAATCTCCACCTAAACAAAGCTGGCGTCCTGGTGTTCCTGCTGAAGCAGCTGATTTGAGGATCTTCCCCTCTTCAGGAAGGCCTCAATTACCTTCACTCATGCAAACAGTATTAAGATTCATTTGTTACATTATTTTGGGGGGCAAGGACATGATTATGGAATTAGTGATGATGAAGGTCTGCAAATAAAGACCAAATCAAAGTTATGCTGTCATTTGCTAAAGGTGTATTAAAAAGTTTAGTTTGATATCTAGTATATAAAGCCGCAATTTACCATTAGTAGTCCAGGTAGAGATTTAAAAGAATAATGGTAATTAAAATGAGCAATGATATTTTTGTCCTTGCCCAGCTCTAACTTCTCTGAAATACACAGATTAGAAGAAATAAAAATCTTGTACTACAACCTCTGGCCTTGTCAACAAATTTTCCTTCGTGTTTTCCTTACTCTGCCAAGCACATTTACAATCTTACTGGCTTTATATTTAAAAATTTAACAGATGGGAAAACAAGTAAGAGGTGAAATGAAATCAGTGGCCACTCTGCTCTGCTAAATAACCAATATGCTACGTAAATGTAATTGTCTCCTCACCTCCAGTAACACAAAAAAGGAAGCCCATTAAATAGCAAGGAGAAAGGATTGTAAACAGCATCATGGGAGTAGAAAACCAGCAAAAGACAGTACCCACATCTCATGGTATTGGAATAAATCAGAAAGTACTGTGCTCTGTGGCAGGAATTATAATCAGCTCTGTTGCCATTACAAAGGTTTGAGAGCACTGCACTGATTTGCTCCTTGTGTCATTTGTAGGTGCAGAATTGCAAGAGATGCCAGAAGAGACCAATAATATCCAAAACCACATCCATAAAATCAGATCATCTATAAGCCCTATCATGCCACAAATATAAGTCTAACAGAATACAGTAACATGTTGTTTCCCATAGAAGAGATCTACTGATTGCTTAGAAACTAAATTAGAGGAGGTCTAACCAAAGGTGTTCCAAAACCCATAGATTGAATACAAAGTAAGATCTTGCTGCTCTTTAAAAAAAAAATAAAAAGGGATAAAATTCTCTTGAACTGATAAACAAGGGCATAATTATCTTCTGAATGGTAAGCACTGTTGCAAATATTATGTAGAAAAGTTATTGTATTTGGCAAAGTTTCTGTATAATACAAGTATCCCTTTCCCAGTCTCTGGTGTTTCATTGCTCAGGAACTTTTCCCAGTTATCTCTTCTGGCATATTCTTCCTGGTGGTTGTTTCGTCTGCCCTACGCTAGTGCTATGGAAAGTACCTTAAATTAGCCAGCTTTCTTCCTATGTGAAATATGTCAAGTAAGAAAATAAAACTAATATGCATCTTCCACATGATTTCTGTAATAACTAATGCCTCATTAAAGAATTAGTACAACTTTACTCCACAGGCTTAGGCTATCTTTTTTCTTCTAGAGAATGAGGCCAGAGAAGCAAACAGAACATCACTAGTTCAACTTTTGAGTCTTTATGCATGATGAGTATCCACTGTAATCACACCTGATATTTGGCACACAAGCACAACACGGCTGAACCCTGATAACAAATGAATATTTGGTACTACGTCGTCTCTTCCGGACTAATAAAATTTCACAGCTTTACATACATTCTATTTAAAATCAGCTTCAAGTGCTGTCAACCAAAACCGTTGCTTGCCTGGTTTCACCCTGAAGGAAACAGTAATACCTGACAGCATCTACTTTTTTCTCTTGTAAATGCAGGTGAACTGTGAAGACCTTGTAGGATATTAATATATGTAATTCAACTTATGCAGTTTAAAAAGGAAAAAAAAAAAAGTGTAAAAAGATACTGTCACTGCACAGCTCAAGATATGAGAAAATACACCCTGGAATTAATTTATTTCTTTACCACCCAATAAATGGAATTTATTGCATTTGTTTCAATAAAACATTCTCTTCCCGCTACAAGCTAGTTTTTACACAACAGCATGGACTCACCACTGCACATAAAGTCACTGGAAACTACTCAGACTTTATACCTCTTGTTTGCAAAATAATACATAAAGTGCATAGAATCCCAGAAGTGTCACCTGTGAAACTTTAAAGCATTTTTATTTCTAGCAAAGGCTCATCACTGAGGAATTCAATCATCTTGCACCTGGAGCTAAAATCCTTCTAAAATTTTAGAAATCATTTGGTTATAGCAAAGTCAAGGAATTAATTTCAAAACAATACGATTCTTCGTAATTTCCAAGACAAAATAAAATTTTAAGTAGCACAGATTTCCACTGTAGGATTGCTAGTTCATTGAAGAACTTCAGTGAGTTACTCTTGACTTCCAATTCAGTATTCTTGATTTCTATTGAAAGAAAAGATTTTTACAGTAGTGAGACTTGCATGTTGTGTTATCAGAGCTGGGATAATCAAACGTTATTGCTCTGAAGAAAGGGCTGAAGAGTACTCCTGAATTCTAGAATGAAGGTTCAGGGCAAACAAGAACAAACTGCTGCCCTGTCATCTGTGGCTGCACTCTGTGTGTAGATACTTAACTATCTCTATGTGCCATTTCTGCAGGCACAATATCAGAGCCTTTCTGCATTGCTGAGCTGGAGGAAAAGCTACTACCTCTCACAGTGAAGAACTAAGACCAGAGGAGGGAAAATGGACTAGCCAGTTGCTCCAACTGCAAAGTTTTATAGCCCACAGTGTACCAAGGAGTCAGCCGCACAAACCCATAAAAGTCACAGGCACATCCTCACTACCCTCTGTGCTGCAGAAGTGCCGTCTAGGAGCAAGCAACACTTCTTGCAAGCATACAGATTGCCAAGCTACAAAAACAGAATCATAGAATCATTGAATGGCTCAGGTTGGAAGGGACCTTAGAGATCACCAAGTTCCAAAATCCCCACCATGGACACCTCCCACTAGAGCAGGTTGCTCAAAGCCCCATCCAGCCTGGCCTTGAACACCTCTGGGAAAGGGGCATCCACTCCTTCTCTGGGCAACGAGTTCCAGTGTCTTGCCACCCTCACAGAAGCTAATTTCTTCCTAGTATCTCCTCTAAATCTCCCTTCTTTCAATTTAAAACTGTTACTCCTTGTCCTATCACTCTATTCTCTGAACAAGAGTCCCTCCCCATCTCTTCTGTAGCCCTTTATGTATTGGAAGGGACTCTAAGGACTCCCCAGAACCTTCTCTTCTCCAAGCTGACCAACCTCAGCTCTCTCGGCCTGTCCTCACAGGAGAGATATTCCAGCTCTCCGAGTACCTTTGTGGCCCTCCACTGGAGGCCAAAACCACCTTCTTTAAAAGCAGAGTCTTTTTACTGTGGTGACATGCTCCACCTGCCATTTGCAAGGTTCAGCTGAGTAGTCCATATTGCCTCCAGCAGATGGCAAAGGTAGGCATTTGTTACTGTAGTTAAAGTGATCTTTCCTTTCCCTCCAAGGCTCCTTACATTTGGCACTCACCTGTGCTCCTGGTGAGTTCTGCCTGCCCACAGATCCAAGCCAGAGCTCCTCCACCCAGCACAGCAAAGCCTTTTACACCCAGCCTTTCTCCCCGCAAGCGCTAAGGAACAGTGGCATTGCCAATGCAGGAGGCACTTTGCACAAAACACGTTTATTGACTGTGACATAGAGCACAGCATTTGCAAAGAGCTAAGGAAGAAGACAGCTGCTACCGCTCCCCTAATTACCTTTCCCCAGACATCAACAGTAATTTGCAATTTGGATGATGTTGCTGGAACTAAGTATGATCTAGATCCACACACAAGCTCTCCTCCTCACTTTTATAGGCCATGTGTTATACAAGAATTACAACTATTCAAACTGTTTCTATGAGCTAGGTTATCTCCTGTGAGGTTTTTTATTGCACATTCTCCTTTTGCTCCTGGAAAATACAGAATTTGCTGTAGACAGAATCAGATAATCATACCTTGTTTCATGCACAAGCCAGCAGGTTTTGCCATTAGAAACTCTAATCTATCTCATCAAAACAAAGAACATTTGAGATGCTTAGTAAAAACTATGCTTCTTAACACGTATTAGACATCAGAAGTAAAAAATAAAAACTAAAAAAAATACAGTATATAAACCAGGTAGAACGTTAGCCTCACAAATATCCAAATCGAATTCTAAGTTACTCCACTACAATAGCATTTTGAAATATTTACTGTGTTCAGCTCCCGCTGTTTTGATGCTAACCAAAACTTAAGAGAATGCACAGGAAGTCTGACAAATTAAGAAATCATCAACAATTAATTACACAAAGAGGATAAAACATTTCAAACAGTCACACCCTCAAAAGATCAAAAGCTTTCGTCCTTTCGTCCTTGCACAAATGCAAGACAAAACGTAAAATGTATGCAGGCACATGAAATCGCAAAGCCTCAGTAGGTATTCTAAGCCCAATAGTATACTTGGGTAAAGAAAGAGCAAAAAGAAACCAGATAGAGAGAATTAGACAGAAGAGCTTTAAACTTCGGATGAGTATCCACACTATGTCTGTATTCACGAGTGCTGAGAATGAAGATGATGTTGACTTAGAGACTCACTGTTACGTGGATCCAGCAGCTTGCAGACGCTTTGTACATTAAAATAAGCACCAGTCTCCAGCTTAGAGAAGCAAGAGAAACACTTACTCCGTGTGGTATCCTGCTCCCCTTAGCAGACGTGCAGCGTGTATTTTGTGGCTGTGGTGCTCTTCTCAACTCAAGCTACAAGTCAAGCAAGAGGATGAGACTTACCCATGTTGCCCCGGATGCTCCGCTGATAAGATTTCACCGCTGCTTTCGTCAATGGGAAGGACACGAGCAATATATTCTCCACTCTGCTGGTAAAACTTATAAACAGCCACTTGAACCATGCATTGGTCACTACTGCTTCTCAGCCAAGGGCTTAGGATCACGGGGCTTGGCCTCTCTGATGCATTGAGAAATAGAAACGAACCTAGAAGAGATGAGGCAACAAAAAAGCTTTAAGAACAACAGAAAGACCACCAAAAAGCCTCACAGAGTGCAGATGAATACTTGTAATTTTTATGCCACAGCTCAGTGTGAAGCCCTTCCATATCTCCCAGTCAAAGTTCATCTTTGCCAACTAGTTTGGGAAGTTTGCCCATTTTGTATTAAACCCATTAAAATCTTCCTGGGCAGGCAACATTTCAACCCACCTTTAGATGGTCCAAACCAAAGATTACATTTAGATTTATCTCCCAGAAGAAAAGTCATGGAGTGGAAAAAGCCATAAATACTAAAGGCAGGGAAAAATAACAAACAATAACAATAAAACTCAACCAACCAAGAGATTTCCAAAGTTAAGCCCAGGCAGGTGACTAATGAGTTTTATGTTTAGATTTTTGCCTTCATGTACCTATTCTCTGGGCTTTGTCCCCATCTCTGAAACCTTTCAGGTGTGGTCGAGACCCAAACATGGTGGCCTTGCTTCAGCGGGATCCTGATTTCACACCTCTGATATTTATTTATTTATCTATTTTTACATTATACTTTATATCTTTTTCTCTCGTGAAAATAAAGAATTCAAATTCAATAGCTTTCCTTCCGCTCTTTTATAAACAGAAAAGTGCACCATTTTTAAGTCATTAGAATCAGGATAAAGACCTGATATAATTTTATTTCTTCAGCAATTCATTCTAATGTATTAATTTCATATGCAGCTAATCCAAATTAAACATTTCATTATTATCCAGTACATTGACTTCCTTGGCCTAATTCTATTTCAATACAATCTGGGATTTATCCAGTGATACAGAGGGAATGTATTTTCATCATGCTGTTGGCAATTTCAGGTAAGTTAGATTTGGCAGTTGACCAGTTTACCAGTTTGTCCACAGATCAAGCACACTGGGGTTTGTAGCTGGTAAACGAAGGGGATCAACCTCTGAAGCAAGAAAAAACATAATATTCCACAGGTTCTAGCAAGACTGATCAGATAATCAAGACAACGAGATTTCATTTCCTGGAGTGTCCACTAATAAAGCCTGTCCACTAATAGTTAAAACACGCAGATCTGATGAATAGTTTAATTTCATACAGAGAAACTAAGGCTCAACAGGGCTGTAATTTAAACCTCTTTTTAAGCATGCATGAATTTTAGCTGGAGCAGCAGCTTATTTTAGAAGACAGCAAAGTGAAATATTCAGAGGAATGATTTTCCACATCACTAAGGATGGCTCAGCTGAGATCCAGGGGGTCTACAAAATTCTGTGGAGGGACCGCAAATGGATCTTGCTTGTTTTCACCTTGGTGTCTAAGCTGTAAGCCCATGAGGTGCAAAACAGTCATTCTGAGCTCCTGTGGTAGCTTCACCTCATCCAAAAATGGATCTGGCGAATTGTCCCTTTGGTGGTTTCCATTTCACTCCACTGAATGCAGGGTCAAGAGCTCAGATTTTAATATCTCACTGTCAGGTGCCAGTCTGGAACTGGGGAATTGCACTCGTGATCACAGATGTCCCCTTTGAAAAAGTCTGATTTGGCAATTTATCTTAGGTCACACACAGGATAATAAAGGAAGGGCTAAAAATGAAACCTGGATTTTTGTCAACCACCACGTTTCCTTCCCATATAGACATTTATCAGCAGCAGCATTTTTGTCATACTTGTCAAAAACAGTGTTCTTGACATTGGTATCATGCTAATGACATATCTAAAACTAGAAAACATTTGTACTGAAAGAAAGACGCAGAAATACATGAGGTACAGCCTGCTCAGATGTCAAGGTTTGTAAACAGAGAGGAGTGAAATGTAGTCACAGCATTTATTTGGTTTTTAATAACAAGATTCCTTTATGTGAAATAACAGCCTTTAATCCAGTTACTAATGGAATGGTTTGATGAGTTTAAACAAACTCTGTTATTGTCACAGTTATATAAACACAGTATTTTTGCTGGTCAGTAAAATAAAAACAAAACCCCAGCTACATGTATCATCCTTCCCTGTCTCTCCCCTTTGTTGTGAACAAAAGAGAATTAGAGCACTAAATCTTGTGACTTTAATTGTAGCATCCCCATAAGAACACTGAAATGTGTGACATGAAAGGCAGCAAAGAGAATGCAGTTGGTGGCAAAAAGACACTAAGCATTGTAATATTCGCTGATGGGAACTTGCCAGGTGGAAGAGCCATTTGCTCATCTTACTGCTTTGCAACAGGGACTCAGTTTTAAAAGAACAAATAAAGGTAGCTCTGATTCCTTCTTTTCTTGCATTGGTTTCTAAATAAAGACACTGTCCAAGAATAGTCACTCTTACGGCCTGACTTGGGGCCAGATTGGAAGTATCAGTGAAGTGTAGTAGTAAACAAGGCTGGCAGCAAATTTGTGAGACAGTCACTAACTTCCTTTGGTTTGGCTTTTCTCTTTCTACTCTATATTCACAGGGCTCATACTTTCCAGTTGTGGCTTATTATTCATCACGTGCCCAGTTCCAACCACTAAATTATATTCCCAAAAGGAATACAACTTTGCCATGGTGGAGTCTACCCTTCTGCACTCTCTGGGGAAGCCAGGATGAGTACCAGCCCCACACTTTGCTGTGAAGTGGTGCCTACAACATCATTCTGGAGGACAGGGCTACTACACTGTGTTCCCTCACTACCAGTACAGTCTTGTAAGAAATGTCCTCTTAATGTGTACTTTTGGGGACATCACCTACCTGGGCAAAAACTACAGCTATGACAGATTACCTTTTAAATATTTTATTTCATTTTTTAAAATGTACTTAAATAAATAAATTTCTTTAAATGTATTTAAAATGTATTTATAGTAAAAACCCCATAAATTTGTTCTTTCTTTTAAAAGCCCTACCATCTCATGGGTGACTTCTATCTCTGCTGCAGTGTTCTCTTTTGGTCTTAGTGTTTGTCTAACCCCTAGGCATGGAAAAAAGCCAAGGAAAGAACTATAAGAGCCCCATTTGACTCTGGTGCCCCTGGAACTGTTTCCAGAGTTGAAATAAGGGGTACTTGCTATGAAACCACACAGAAAGCGCAGAAGCTTTGTTACACAAGAGAATTCAAAGATTCCCGTTCAGATTCTATGAGTTAGATCTGCTTATTACAGAGCAGCTCAGTTAAGTTCCTATGGTAACCAGGCCTGACACCTCTAGTGTACATTAACATTGCACATACTCTTTTCTACATAAGCAATAGATTCAAAACATCACTACAGACAAACCCAGTGACGTGAATTTGCTGTCTCCCCAGCATACATGACGCATCTGTCAGTCAACTGCACACATACACACACACAAAGACAACAACCTGCCAACAGAAGCTCAAATCCCTCTTTCATTGAAGTTGACAGGACTTACGCTACTGAAATGAATGGCATCAAACTCCACAAAGGAATAAGTAACATGTCTGAAGTGAGAAATGACACATTTTGAACACAAATCCTCATACTCCTCCGTTCCCTTCAAAGGCACAATCCCTCAATCACTGCTTGCCACTGTTCCATGCAACGGCCTCCCACGGGATCAGTATAAGCAGCATTTCCAGGAGCAGATCAGAGACAGCTACTTAGAAAGAGTTAGAAGATGAGACGGAGAGCGATTTCCCATCCATGTTGAGGGACAGAAGGATATTCTGTTTCATACCAATGGACTTTCTGGGCAAAGTTAGAAGCTTGTTCACTTCTATTTCCCTCCAGTGGGAGGGAATCCATTTGGTACGCTCTGAGATGACTGCACAGACCCATAAGACTCTAAGGTTCCAGCTCTAATTTCCTTGCACTTATTTTCTCCTATTAGCTCGCAGCTCTAATAAGACTCTTGGGATCTTCCCCAGCGAATAGCTAGAAAAAGCACTGTAGCTTCAAACAAAATTCTGCCGCTATTTAGATATCAAGGGATATAAGCTGCGATGAAAGGCTCCTTCATGGTACGGGCTACAGTGTCATGTTCGGCTGCTCAGGACTCTGAAGGGTCACTTCACTTTTCAGAAAGATGTTCACCAATAAGTCATTTCAGGAGTCTTCCACCACGGGTTTTAAATTGGACTCTGGCGGCACAGTGCAATGCTGATATTAAAGAGATGCAATTAAAATAATCACATTGTAACTAGATATACAACCACAGACCCAGGCACTTAGCACTTCCTGGGTCCTGAGCTCATTTATCATCATCATCATCTTCCCGCAGAACCATGTGGCTGCAGTGGGAACAGCCTTCAGTCTTCCACACCAAATACAGTTGTGTTTGCATTTTATGACTGAAAACCCGACAGGATTACATTGATGTTTTAGAAACTGCTAATCTAAATTGCAAATGCTTTATTCTCCACATTCCCCCTAAACTCCCGGAGAAACTCACCAACAGTACTCACCTTCTAATCATATTTTTCCCTGCATTTTTAATACCGGCAGTTTTAACGTAATAGTTTTCCTGATCCTCATGTGTTGTGTCTGATAATGTCTCTGGCAACTTGCTGTCATTCAGACAAACACACATGAAAAGATATTTATGCTTAAGCACAGGGAATTACTGCAGTTGACATAAAATGAATACTACAAGACAAATTAATATATTTTACATGAAAAAATTGCTGTTGATCTTTTGGAAGCTTGTTTAAAATTCATGTCACAAAAAGGGAAGGATGGTTTATCAGCTTAGTAGCGAGATGTTTTTGAGATGATGAAGACAGCTTCAAGTTGCGCTGTACAAAACTAATGAAGTAACAGAGATATCTGTGAAGAAGAAAACTGATGCTAATCTACTACTGGGCAGGTACAGATATTCTATGGATAAAGCACCCATCCTTACAGGAGTAAGGTTCAAACCCATACCAGCAGTGAAGACCGTTTCTGCAATCTTTGGCCCAACATCCTTGTCCGATGCAGATGCATAAAACATCTGAAACTCCTGTCAGTGAGAACGCTGAGATCTTCAAAAGACAGAGCCATTGCTTGGACCAGGGACTGGGCAAACTTACTATGCTATTGCTAGCCCCTTTGCTAACTGGTCATCTGATAACTACCTAACAGCTCTGAATGTGCCTTCCTAACTGCTCGTACTCTAAATCCTTCCTAGTCAGTCTCAGGGTAAACACAGGAAAAAGCCAGGTCAGGTTCTTCTGCTGAACAACCTCATGATGCTCACTGAGGTCAGAGCACCCTATTGCATCCTTTGACCTTTCTGAAGCAGCAGGCTAGGAAAGACAGTTGCAGCCCAAAACCACCGCAGCCTGAGAAGTTACAAACACATGGAGGCAACTCCTCAACTTGCACCTAAGGTCTAGGTTTTCGAGCATGAGATGTTCTTGCAGAGCTGATACCATACAATCAAGTAAGATCCTAAAGATGTGACATCAAAGAGGACACTGGAACATAAAAATCAGCTACAAAACCTGCATGCATTAGAATTCATGCAGAGGGAAGTTCACATTATTTGAAAATAATATTTAGCAACATACCCAAGCCAATAATACACAGAGAGCAGACATCCAAATACCTGTTGCAAAATAAAGTGTTCCCATGCCAGTTCATGTAGATTTCTTCCCTAAAACCAAAGGCCATATTTTTTTATTTTAACTTACTTTCTTGAAAACAAGGCGCAAACCACAGCTAAACTGAATTAATCTGATCACAGTTATAAAGCAGCAATTTAACAATCCTTTGCAAAACTGATAGATTGTTATTCTGAACATAAACCCCATCTTCCTACTAAAAGGATTTTATTGCCTTACACGTACAAGTTCAATACTCTACCAGATTAAATTAGAGCTGTAAAAACTATTAACAGTCAAGGTCTGTTGGGGACTGTACAGTAGAAAAAAAAATTTGAATCAAGTTTTATCGTCTTTGGAGATGCTGACTGGAAAGAACGTTTCCACTACTGTCACAAAACATCCCAGAGAGCTGGTCTTTGTATTCTTCATTTTACACCCAACTTCCAAATTAACTATTCAAGTAAAACTCTCATAGCAGGCACTCAGTAGTTGGTAAAAGCCATGGAAGAACCTGAGTGGGCACTATCTGAATGACAACATTAAAAAGATATACCATTGTACTTTTTCTAGGCTTATTTATACAGATTTTCTAATTGTCTCATCAAGGCTCCGAAATGTGCTGAACACTGAGAATGTGAATAGTCTCCACTGCTGAGTGTAATGTGACTGCATAAGCACCAGAAGATTTGCAACATGCTATACTTGCATCTAACTTAAAATTCATGAAGGTAACAGCCTTTGAATTATTACAAAATTTGGAGCTGAACAATTCTTAACAATCTATGGTAATTGGATGATATCTTACCTCTTGAAGTCCATCAGAGTTCTCGCTATTAGCTTAAATAGAACCAGGATTTCGCTTCTGATACCTAACAGTTCTGTGAGCCCATTTCTCCAGATGATGCAAGAGTAATTCAGAAACACTAATGAATTCATACTAACTCTTGTAGGCATGTAATATATTACACAAATGGACAAGTTAAGGCAGATATTAAACAACTGCGAACAGCATGTGGCCAAGATTGGTTTCAGAGCAGAGATCTGCAAGTCAAGGGTGTCTAAAATTACCTTCTTTTCAAGTATTTTTCATGCCCTAAACATAAAGAGGAAGGCAAATAATCTATCAAATCAAAATAAAGTCAGATTTTGTCCTCTCACTATGGCATTAGGCAAATTTGATTTGCCTAATATGAGGCAAATTTGATTTGCCTCACATTCTCTTAAATTCAAGTACTACACTTGCACAAAACCTCCCTCAAACAACCCAGTATTGACCGTGGTCCTTGGGAACGGCAGCAGTGCTCCAGAAAGAAAAAAAAAAGTTAAAGTTAGAAAAGATCGGAGTCCTCCCTTTTCTCACACTCCAGTTCCAGACATTTTCTTTATCAATGTACCTATTCTCTTAGAGGCTACCCTAGAGCCTTACCTGCAGAGGAAGCACCCTCCCAGCAGTGACATTCACACAGCTCTTCTACAGGTTTCCCTCATTGCTTCCCTAAACTTAGGTGTAGTGCCCAAAGGAACACTATTCTAAAACTGTATTGCTATTTACCAGTTAGCCACCACCTAGCATACCATAGAACGGTTTGGCTCGGAAGTGGCCTTAAAAATCATCGAGTTGCAACACCCCCGCATGGGCAGGGACACCTCCCACTAGACCAGGTTTCTATATTCACAAGGAAAGCAGAATCCCATCCCACTATCTGTTTTAGATAGACAACAGTAAAAGATGGTTTTCTCACAAAGTATTTTACATCCAGTTTTTCAAAAGGAAAAAGTCAGAAGGAAGAAGAAGAAAAAAATTACAAGCTCCAGGTATTGCCTTCCATAATGGGAGCCGGCACCAGAAGCTGTTACAGCCCAATTCCTAAATGACTCAGCAGCGTTTGCTCCCAGCTGAAAAGCACTGAATTGAAAAAAAAGTAGTTAGTTAATTAAAAACTTAAAATTCAATTCTGAAATTAAAATCTTTCCTAGACAATGACAAAAGAGTGTTTAAATAATTCAGCCTTGCACAGCCGATTAACCAATACACATCTCTTCTGCTGCTGCTGACAGAAGCAAATGGCAAGTTACTTTTGAGATCTCTGTTCTGAGACTAGAGAATAGGAGAATTTTCTGTTATCATGAGCAGGACAGACAGACCGACCTAAAGGGAATGTGAAGAGGAAACCGGTTCTGTCAATAAAAACAGAGGCAGAACGTCTGTTCAGCACTTCGCAGCGTGTGCAGTAGTTAAGAGGGAAGTGTGAAAGGAAGCCTAATGTTGTGCCTCTAGTTACTGCTTTCCTCTCAAGTGTGCTTATTTAACTACACTTGGGAGGCTAGAAGCTTAAAAATTAAGAAGTCTGACATTACTCTGACGCACAAGTACCTGAACAGAAACATGCCTGGAAGAGAAGGGGTATTGCAACAGCTCACAGTTCAGTAACGTCAGAGACCACATTAAACAAGCAGCAAGCACTGGGAGTTATTCCCCTGAAGAACCAGAAAAGCCACAAGAGAAGGCACATAATTAAATCTATTTGGCAGAGTCCTCCTCCTTTTTTGATTATCTGCCAGGATTAAACTCATCACATAGAGGCTGCTGTTATGTCAGTTTTAAGTGCACAAGAGTCATAATTCCAACCATTGGAGAATCATGAAATTGGTTCACAGATAACGTAAGTATGATAAATTTTGAGGACATGGTGCATTCTAATGTCTCATACATTTTGATCTGTCCTTGTCAGCCTCTCCTCTCCACACACACATGCACATTCACGCACATAGTACCAGCATACAGTTAGTTGGCCAACTCCTGTCAACTCTAGCTCAGCCACCCTTCCTCCATCTCCGGTCTCCACATCTCTTCCATCCCAAATCTGCCTTTCAGCAACTCAGTTATCAGTTCTGCACTATCGATTCTGCATGCCAGCTTTGACCAGCAGATCCCTTTTCCGCTCATCTTTTTAGCTCCAGAGCTCACCCATATTTTCTCTGCTTTCCTAAGTCATCATTGGAGGGATGAAAAGGGAGGAGAGTGGCTTGGCACAGCAATTATGGGATGGAAAGAAATGCAGGTGGTCAAAACCTTTTGAGGACTACTCTGCTTACACTGGCTGCTGGTTTTCCTTCTGCAGGTTCAGAAAACCCACTTGACATTCATGTGCAGGAAAAAAGCAAGCTTCACCCACACACCACTTGTCAGGGAGCAGAAATATGAGGGGACAATAACCCTTTCCCCTAGGTCTGACAACGGGTTAGAGGTTCTCTGACCACTGACAGACACACTGAAAAATGACATGGAAATCAATGAAAGAGAGCAGGAGTCTAGGAACTTACACATTGTGAATTTTCCCTGGGCCTTCAGATCACTTAGGAAAAGCATTTGCTAACAACACAGTTTAACTTCACATTTAGATAGCTTCTTAGAAATTCAAAACATTGCACAAACATTAACTGATTAAACCTCAGGACTCTAAAAATCCATTTTTTCCAAATTGGAAAATATTGCATAGAATCATAGAATGGTTCAGGTTGGAAGGAACCTTAAAGATCATACAGTTCCAACCCCTCCCTTGCTGTGGGCAGGGACATCTCTCACTAGAGCAGGTTGCTCAAAGCTCCATCCAGCCTGGCCTTGAACACCTCCAGGGATGGGGCAGCCACAGCTTCTCTGGGCAATCTGTTCCAGTGCCTCACCACCCCCACAGGAAAGAATGTCTTCCTAAAATCTAATCTAAATTTCCCCTCTTTCAAGTGAGTGGCTTGCCTCCTTAATACAGTAAAATTAGGCACCACATAGAATTAGCACTTTGAACTGCTCGAGGGCCAACAATATTATTTATGATGGCAACATTCATTTGAAAGAGCTGGTTTCATTTGCTTCTTGTAGTTAGCTCTTTAATTAAAACTCTACCTAATCTGCCTTGTTCATGAAATAAAACAGATTCTCCATCCTATTCCAAAGATAGTGGCTTAGGGGAAGGAAGGAGGATGGTTCAGATGAAGGTTACATGCCTTGGAAAGATCAGATCCCAACAGATGGGACTCCAGCTTTCTGGTCTTAGATCTGGCCTCTGGAGGGCCTTCCAGTCCAAGGAAGGAGAAGATCTGCCCACTGTTGTCACCATTTTACAATGGGATCACTGAACCATGTGAACTAGAAGGCCTCTCTGCAGGTCTCCATCCAGTGTCCTGCTCTGAACAAGAGGGTGACCAACATTAGATGAGAGCAGCTGTGGCTTTGTTCAGCCAAGTCTGAGAGATCCACACCTCCCATGACCTGGGAAGGAGAGACAAGGACAACCAGATGTGGCCTCACCACCACCAAGCAGTCTGGGATAGTAACTTCTCTTGGTATTGGCTGCCTTCCTCCTACCTTATTTTGGGCTGAACAGCTGCCTACCCTATTTTGATGAGTTGGGTCTGCCATAATCCTCAGGTCCTCTTCAGCAGGACTACTTAGGTCAGCGCTTCCCAGCCTGGGATGCTGCACTGGCAGGACCTGAACCAAAGGCAGGTGTTCTCACTTCTGGTGGCTTCACAAGGCTCCTGGTAGCCCTGTCCTCAAGTTTACCAAGGTCCCCCTGGAGGAAAGTTCTTCCATTCAGCGCATTTGCCGAGTCCCCTGTCCTCTCAGTTGAGGATCATCTAGAAATTTGACCAGTGTCTCATCATGCAGGACACAGATGAGGATACTGAGTACTACCAGCCTCAGTACTGTCTTCTGGGGACATCTCTGCTCCATGTTGGCCACCACTGGACACAAAATCATTAAGTATTATTAGCCTTGAGCCCAACAGCCCAGACAGTTTTCAACTTGCCCAACAGACTGTTCACCCACGCAGACCTAGTCAGTTCCCACATGAGAGTGCTGGGAATGATGGTGTCTAAAGCTTTATTAAAGTCAAGATGGAATACATCCATGGGTCTCCGTTGCTCACACAGCCAGTCATTTAACATGGAGGACCATCAGGCTGGTGACCTATGATTTATTCTTGGCCAATCCACGTTGACTATTCCTAACTATTTTCTTGTCCTCTACCTGTTCAGGAATGGAGCTCAAGAACACACAGCTCTGTGTTCTTTCTAAGGAATGATATGAGGCAAACCAGCTTGTAGTTCTCCAAGTTTTCCATTTTGCCCTTCACAGAAATGAACATGCTGCTACTCTTTTCAAGTTGTCAAGGACCTCCTTCAATTGCAATGATTTCTCATGGATTTTAGACACTAACCTCAGCTAACTTTTATAGTTCCTTTGGTTTTACCCAGTCTCAGGGACCTGAATGCATCCAGCTCGCAGTAATCCCTGACTTGATGCTCTCCCAGTGCCGGCTGCCCCATTCCTGAAACCGAGCTGTCACATGTCAAGACCTGGGAGCAGGCTTGGCCTGAAAATGCAGCGAAAGAATGGTACTGAGTAATTCCACCTTCCCACTATCATCTCTCACAAGACTGTGCTGTCATCTCCTTCTAAATATGCTTTAATGTTTACCAAGGAAGACCAATGGATCATTTTAAATACTTTTTTTTTAACAGAATCCAGGAGTCTCACTGAAAGTCAGACTTCATTACAGAGAATACCTTAGAAAGTCATTGCATCAAGGAGTCCAAGAGAATGAGGGAAAAGCCACCTGGCAGCTATGAACAGGCAGACAATGAAAATGACAATGACACGCAAGGAAACAAAGAGGAGTTTCACTAATGTCAACAGTGACCACTGAAGAACATGTATTTCCAAATATTTTTGCTACACCACCAAACCATAATTCCTGCATCTCATCTCTTCAGTTTGCTATTCTTACTGTGAGTGCACTTTGAAATCACACTTCTGCTGAGGAAGAGCCATTGTTTCTTACTTTGTAAACTATCTGTCACACTTTTGGGCTCTGAATTCAATGAACTGACTGGAATAAGAAGGACACTGCTTTTTTCCAGCACAGACAACTAAGCCCTCCACTTTTCTTGCAGACAGATCCCCAGGGGGCTTCAATGTGGGTTTCACACAAGTACAAACTGTCGAAGTTCAAGCTCTCAATGAACATTACGGATGAAAAACTGCACAGCTTTTTTGCTCTGTAAACAAAAAACCACAGCCCCAGGGGATCTGCCCGCTGAACAGTGCATGCCAATCATCTCACGTCTTCTAATCCTACCTTTTGTGTGCATTTTAAAATCAATGCTACTTCTCAAGAGATAAATGTGTACCTTAAAAAATAATAAATTCGGACAACTCAAAGTCTAGCTAGAATAGATAAATTTTACATTACATTCAACCAAACAGCACTGACTGCTATACTTCACAGACATTTTCTTCTTCATGGACCAATCAGAAAAGAATACTTAAACACCTCTGAAATGTCATCACAGCCCTACCAAGCACTTCTGTATCAAAAACAAACTAAGGAATTCACATAAATTATTGCTGTGGGAGACACGGGGACAGGTGTATCTGCAAAGTGGTACAAGGCCCTAACTACATTCACTTTTCAGACCTACTGAAACTATCTAAGGAGAGAAAAAAAAAAATCAAATAGTCAGACTTACCATTCTGTTGGCATCCTGAACAAATTACCTTTGGCTCATTGACATTCTAATTTTCTAGAAACAGGGATAGTTATGCTAAGAAGATTATGACTTGTGTATTTATCTTGGTTACAATTATTCCATCCTCTTTAAACTTCCCTAAGATAGAGCATAAAAGAGAAATCCCATTCTATTTGTTTTCTGTTGGCTGTAGACTGAAAGAACTTATTAGTCTTAGCAGTCCTATTAAAAGACTATCTCCCTACTCTAGTCTTAGCCTGGAGATAACAGAACAAGGACTGGATGATGGGGTGAATTGGAAATGGATTCTGTTTATAACATGGATTTTACACAGCCCAGGACAGCACTCATGAGTTTAGAAGCTGGCTCTGCCTGGCAGGGTGATCCAGCTGATGGTTTCAGCGAGTCCTCATCACAAAGTCATTACCATTATCGGTACCAAAGTGAGACATTTTGGTGAGGGAGCATAAATGAAACTTGTGTGCTTCCTCTGCTGCAGGTACACAGTGGATTATGACCTCAGTGCTGTCAGATTCTATCTGCACTAAGCCTTAAAAGACCCTGTGCTTATCCCTGTGAAGAAAACCCCCAGAGAATGTTACTTTTGGAACAAAGAGGTACATCAGACAGTGTGGGCAAGAGGTACAGAAGTGACTTAGGAGCCCACAGCGATGTGGCCCATGAGTGAGGGACAGCTTACCTTAACACAACTACCCTTACACTCAGCTTTTCGCTCTGATGACAGATGACTTACCTGACAGTGGAGCACTAACAGAAACACTTCGTTTAACAAACTGATGCATTCTGGTAAGCTTGTGCAGTGTTTTACGCAGTATGGTATAGATGAAAGTCAAAAGAGAGCAGAGTGAGCTTACGGTACTTTTGGAAAACCATTCATATTGTCTTTAAATTCACAAAGGTCACTGCTGTTCTATAGAGCAGCAAGGAAAGTTGCTTAGGACTTATTTTTAATAAGGCTGCTTCTAAAAGCCTGTACTGTAAATCACCATATTATTACAAGAGGAAAGATCTTCCCTTTTAATTCATTTTTACACCATTCATGTAATTTCCCTACATTTTGCATTTCATCTGCAGGTCAGTTTTCTTTGCACGACTATGCTGCCTTCCTTTCCTAATTGGAGGCAATTAGCACAAGGCTGCCAAAACTTGTGGCAAGGGATAAGTTATTTAAACCAGGGCAAGATTTCACTTTCTTTTACTTCAAACAAAACCTTATGACCCCCTGTCAAATGATCCAAGGTTCAGTAAACCCATGTTTTTTTGAAAGCATCACTTCTGGCCTTAAATCAGTCTGACAGCCTTCTTTTAAGGATGGAAAATAAACTCTCCAAGGAATAAGCTAGTGGAGGCAGCAAACATGTTAGCTGTAATACAACAATGAAGAGCAAACAGAGAGTTCTCCTATTTCTTGTGACATCCAGCTGCAAAGGATTTACCACTATTGCATTTCAGTAACTTCGGTCCTACACAGAGTCAATGTGCTACAGACTGTTATGAAGTGGTTGCAGAGACTCCACAAAGGTTACAGGAGATACTCAAACTTCTCCCTCCCTCTTCTCCTTTTACATAAAGGTAAATATTACAAGGTCATATGCAGTAGAAACACACTGCTGACAGCACATCACTATGTAGGCACTAACAAGCCCACAGGTATTTGTGCATATATGTCATATTTGACAGCATGCACTTTTACAGTTCCTACGGGCAGTATTTTTCATCCTAACTGGCAAGGTTTTAATGTTTTTTATTACAATGATTTTTTTAGAAAAGGGAATAACACAGATTTTCTGTTCATTACAAATGCAGAACTGATCCTGAAGAGAACACTGCAGAGACTTTCAGACTGAGGAGGCTTTCAAACCATTTCCACCTTTGAAGATGATCTGTCAAGGTACTTAATTTAATTAAAGTCTCAGCATGTCTGTAGCCCCTGTTCTAGATACAGTTGATAGGGTTTTTTTCCCCCTAGGACAGATGTGTGGAAGGAAACAAATAAAACTGCTGAAAAAAAAAATCCCTGCCTTCTTTTGGCATCCTTCAACACTGAAAATCTACCACCCACATGAATCTCGCATCAAGAGAAAAGGCGAAGTAGTCACTTGCAGCTCTTGGCATTCCTGTAGGAAAATCAACTGAATGGGAACCCTGAACACAGCCAGCCAGACAAGAACGTTGGTGAGATGCACAACACCAGTACAGTCTCTTCAGAGCTATAATTCAGCATTCAAGCACAGACACATGAGATGGGGAATTTTAGGACCTTTGTGGTTTGAGATACTAAGCACCCGCATGTACCAGCCAAAACTGGCATCTCTGCTTCACAGTGACCATCTCTTCCTATTCTATAAGCTGCAACCAAATTGAACTCTAATAAATGCATCCATGAAACTTCATTCATTTTTTTAATTTGCATAGAAAATAATATTGAGGTTATCATAAGCAATGGACCTCATACTTAGGAAGTGGCCCTTACCTGGGTGCCCTTTCTACAAACTCTGTGACCCTGAAACAAATTATAAACTGTGTTGTACATATTCTTCTTTAAAATAACGTATAAGCTTTGCCAATTCAGAAGTTTTCAAATACAAACTGCAGAATGACTTTAAGTGGAGGAATGCTTTCCTTTATTTGGATGTTTGGAAACAGTAGACAACTAGAACTTGGTGGTCATTTTATATCACCACATGGCCCACAAAGCTAAGAAAATGCCCTTTTGAGAAAATCCTGTCACAGCTACATGGAAACAAGATGACACCTTTTATTACAGTAAAAGCATCAACTTTGTAGTAAATGAAGCACACAAGACCCAGGTAGGTTGGTGAGGAATGACTTACAAAGCCAAAAAAGCTAATCTTTGTGGTCTTATACAGTTTAGTCTGCAGTCCTCAAATTAAGAGGGTAATAAATACAGCAAACTCAATTGGATGCTATTGCTGGAAATACTAAAGGGTGTTCAAAGGTTTGCCATCAGCCTGCTATTTGCAGGTTGTAATACCTTGTGCGGGGGAGATGAAGGCTGATCAGAGATCATCGTTCGCAAACACTTGGAACATAAACCATCCTGAAATATAACAGCACTCAAAAGAATCAAAATATTTCATATTTTCTAAAGAGCTTAAGTACTGGGTAAAGCCAGCACCACCTACATTACAGCATACAGAATAATCTTGGCTGTATAGAAATAACAGTGACAATTTTTCCCTTGGCCTCTAGACTCCCAATAGGGCCATCAATTCATGATGGAGGGTTTCTGTCATGTAGATACTTACCCAGTTGGAAACCAAGTTGCAGCTGCTACATATTTCCTGTACATCATCCTAAAACCTTCACAGCTGGCAGGTTTTGGCCTTTATAATTCAGAAATTTTTAACATAGTACCTTTCCTCCCCAGCCATCTGCTTCCAAAAAAAATCAAATCATATCTGCCTTTTCATTTTGTCAATGATACACCTTCTCAGAGGTGCTGACACTTCCTTCAACTTTGCAATTAATATTTCAGATAGATTAGCAAGATGTCCCCTTCCCCACCTTCGCATTCAGCATATCAGGTGAGATTTAAGAGGATCTTAAATCACAAAAGAATTGTCAGTTTAAGAGGAAAAAGCACTAATGTCCTATTATAATTCCTCGGTATCAGGGTCCATTTGAAAATAAAACCTTTATATTGTGAGAAAACAAAGACACACTTAGCCCAACATTTTTTCTTCTATAACTAGCAAATCACCCTAGTTCTGTCCTGAATAAAATCAATCTTTATCTTCTGTAAGCAAAGGAACTATTCCACACTTTCCCTTTCTCTCTTTGACCATGCACATACATTCACAAAGTACCAAGCCTACTAACTACACCACTCCTCACATGCACACAGCACATACAGCAAGGGGAGAACAAGGAAGAAGATTTCATATAGAAAATGTGCCTCTACTGGTTTTCACTGGGATAGAATTAAATCTCTTCATAGTGGCTGGTATGGGGCAATGTTTTGGATTTCCGACAAAAACAGTTTCAATACCATGGGGATGGTTTACTTATTGCTCAGCAGTGCTTGCACAGCACCAAGGCCTTTTCTGGTCCTCACACCGGCTACCAGCAAGTGGGCAGAGGTGACAGAATTATGACGTCCCACTATTTGCTGACATTTTAATCTATCTCCTGGATTTGTTCAAAAGGATTTGCTTGACACAATCGTGTACTGTGTCAAACTATAACTGCTTTTCCTGTTCCTTCTAAAAGGTACCTTCTAAATATACACGTCTATACATTTAATATTCCAAGTACACTGAGAGGATATATAGTTAAAAAAAAAAAGAAAGAAATCTATCTCTGTTGTTTCACTAAAGCAAATATTTTTTTCCAGTCAGCTCTCCTTGACGCATCGGGCCTGAACACTCATGTTGACAGGTGATTGCTTTGTGCTACCTTGATAACAAGCCAATTACAAAGTATCTGAAAAAAAATAGCCTCCTATGAAATTACAGTGTAGTTAATGAAGCACAGATACTGCCCCTAAAATGGAAAAGAAAACCAAAATACAAAACCCAACAATCCAGAAACCTGACTATTAAATGTACTAGTAATCTGGTCGTGAAATGATAAGGGTTTGACATCCCATAAATTACAAGCATCTAGTTTGGCTGTCGGGAAATTGCTTGCAAACAAGTCACCTCAAATTCAATAAGCTTTCCTGAAAGTTTGATTATAAGTGAGATTATAACTCTATTATATTAATCACTGCAGAAGAAGCAGACCAAAAAACCTATACCAGACAACGCTCTAATTGAGAACAATAAGAAAGATGAATAACATATGGTAGTTCACATAGGTGCCATGGCTTTGTAATTAAAGGAAAAAGAAGTCGGAGATTCTGCTACTGCTATGATTTGCATATTACAGTTAAAAAAAAAAAGCCTTTCAAAAACTAGAGTGTACTGAAATCAATCCTACAATGCTACTAGTGAAAAAAGTCCGAAAATCTTTGGTTAATAAATGTCAGTATGAATTTATAGCAAGTATGCATACATGACAGAACTGTACACAAAAATTGTAATAAATATTATGCATTTCTGTAGCACTTTTCATCTGAGTCTTAAAACGTGATTCATAATATAATAATTCTCAGTTCCTACCTCTTGTAAGCAAACGTCATATAGGGATTTAATCTGATCACCAGGAAAAGCATCACATTTTGAGAAAAGGCCAACGAGTCTTTAATGGTGTCAAGTAACAACACAAAATAGCATCAGATGTGAAGAAGGTCTTATGCAGTTGAGTAGGATCTAGAGAAAGGAACGTACCCTCAATATCAAGTAGAATTATAAGACACCAAAGGTTTGTCTGTTGGTGGCTTTGTGTCTCCAAGTATCGGTTTTTAGTATTTTCTTCAGCCTAATTTTTAAAAGCCTAAGCAAAAGAAGGACTTAACACAAATTAGCATTAAGCACACAGAGATCATTACTAGCCTAAATATCAATATGCTTCCAGGGCACCATGTCACCTCCTCATTATCCTTCTGAACTCTAGTTAGAGAACAAATGGATTGACCTATTTATTCCAAGTCTGAAATCTACTAGAGGGTTCTCATTTGTTTAGCATTAAGCAATGGCAGCAGTTAAGGCATTTGTACTCTGTTAAGTCATCCAGGAGAGGCAAAGGGGACAACTGAAAGAACTCTGCTGATGCCACTGCATTGGTAGCACATTGTAAATTCCTGAAATTAGTATCACTTTTTGTAATGTATCCCTCTGTCTGCTCTACCTACTCACACACAGCAGCTTTCCTGCTGGTCTCACACTCTAGGTCTTAAATCAATGATACTCATTTTGTATTTTTTTTATCTCCAGTTTTGGTATCTTTCCCCCCTGTGCACACTACTTTCTCTTCAGCTGTTAACTTCTCTGCTCTAAGTAGTCTTGCTGAAACTTCTTCATCTCTACCAGCCTCTCAATCCTGCTTGCCACCATCACCCTCTACTAATTTCCTTCCCTCTCCCTTCTGTGAGATACAGCCACAAAATCAAAGATGAATCAGATACCAGACATACACATTATCATCAGATTAAATTTATCACAGCTGCATGTTCCATTGCGTGTAATGAGTGAAACTGAAGGAAAAAAGAAGAGAAAACATCATGAAACATCTGACAAACATCCAAATTTATCTCTGCCACCAAGCTATGCTAGAAGGGCCACATAAATGCAAAATAAAGTGTATACAATCCAAGACCAAAACTCAAACGCAATCTGGCTTCCAGCACAGCAGGCCCAGCAGCAAAGACTGCCTGTGAGGAAGTCCAACTACCACCCAGTTCAATTCCCAGTTCTGAAGCCTAAGTTGTGGGTTTTGGGTGAGACTTTTCTGTTTCCTTGTTTTTAATGGCTGGAGTCCTAAAGGAGGTGATGAGAAACTCAGTATAGAGCAACTGAGTGATGGACCACACTGGGTCTGTGTGATGCTTCATCAGGCCTCTGGCACCAGCTGAGTGCTCACCTGCTCCAAACCCTTCAGAAGACCAGTTTCTTTTACAAGTTGATCTATATACTTTGTATCCCACAATATTTTCTCAGTCTTCCTTCTTCCCCTGGGAACATACCCCTAGTTATATTTCATCTTTGCAAGTTGGTGGACAGATAATCATCATGTGCAAATCTACTGGCGCGCCGGAACAAGCAGGTCTCTGCTGCAGAATCTGCTCAGGAAGGTGGCGGTGGCGGGGTGTTACCACAGCAACAGTCGCACAAGCATGAGTGTTCAAAAAGCAGTTTTTGCTTTCAAAATTAATTTGTAAAAATCAGGACTAGACTTTCTTTTAAGAACTTTAAATGACAAGAAAATATTGAAAGGCAGTAAGAAATATTTCCTAAAAAATAAATGCAATCCTATAATAAAAAAAGCCTGATCCAAAGAGCACTGAAATTATGGGAAAATTTTCCATTGAAACATCTGAGTTTTTCAGTCTTCCCATCGACTTTGAAACAATCCTTTTCACAGAATCACAGAATTTTTTGGGGTTGGAAGGAACCTCTGGAGATCCTCTAGTTCACCCTCTGCCAGAGCAGGCTGCAAAGGAATGTGTCCAGGTGGGTTTTGAATGTCTCCAGAGACAGAGACTCGATCGCCTCTCTGAGCAGCCTCTTCCAGGGCTCTGGCATCTTCAAAGGAAAGAAGTTCCTCCTCATGTTCAGATGGATATGTTCCAGTTTGTGTCCATTACCTCTTCTCCTGTCACGGGGCGTCACTGAAAAAAGACTGGCGCCTTCCTCTTGACACCCACCCTTTAAGTATTTATCTGCATTGATCAGTCTTCTCTTCTCCAGACCCAAGTCTCTCAGCCTTTCCTCATCAGAGAGATGTTCTAGGCCTCTAATCATCTTTGTAGCCTTTTGCTGTACCCTTTCCAGCAGTTCCCACGCCTTCTTGTACTGGGGAGCCCAGAACTGGACACAGTACTCCAGATGGGAACTCACCAGGGCAGCGTAGAGGGGGAAGATAACATCCCTCAGCCTCCTGGCTACACTTTTGTTGATGCATTCCAGGATGTAATTGGCCTTACTGGCCACTTATTGGCCTTATCAGTGCATGGAATTATTCCTCCCCAGGTGCAGGACCCTACACTTGCCCTTGTTTAACTTCATCATGTTCCTCTCTGACCAACTCTCCAGCCTGTCCAGGTCTTGTTGTATGGCAGCACAGCCTTCTGGTGTGTCAGCCACCCCTCCCAGTTTTGTGTCAAACTTGCACTCCATCCCTTCATCCAGGTCACTGATGAATATATTGAAAAGGACTGGACCCAGTACTGACCCCTGGGGAACATCACTTATTACAGACCTTCAACTAGACTCTGTACCTCTAATCACGACCCTCTGAGCTCTGCCTTTCAGCCAGTTTTCATGCAATCTTCTTCTAAAGTAGGAGTGTTTATTTAATGTACTTG
Organism: Thinocorus orbignyianus; assembly: GCA_013400375.1. Taxonomy (NCBI): domain Eukaryota; kingdom Metazoa; phylum Chordata; class Aves; order Ciconiiformes; family Thinocoridae; genus Thinocorus; species Thinocorus orbignyianus. Next base: position 260,684 of record VXBW01003029.1, read on the forward strand.
GTAATTCTCTCCCCTGGGAATACAGATCCTGGAAACCACCGTACTACAAATAATATGAATCATGAGATGTACCTCTGGGGTATCACCAGATCTGGTGGGTCTTGGTTTGGTTTAAATACAGCTGGCCTTTGTAGCACATCTTACCAAAGCATTTCTAAGGTGCACATTGCTATAACTGAATAACATAGGAATATTCTATTAATTTAGCCATGAATTATCTGCAAACAGATGGAAAGTTTTTACAAACATCTTCTGTACTGGAAATTATTTGATGAGCGTTTTGTGTGCAACATAGATTGCTCTCAACTGCTTAGGAAGTATGTGTCTTAGAGAATTCAATATTCTTAATTCATTGTTTGAACTTTTATATTTGCACTGTAATGCAAACGCACCCTCCGACTGGTAAAGCATTAACTCTTAGGAGGCAACGCTCCTTTCTAGGACTGACTGCCTGAAGGCAACATTTGACAAAAGCAAGAAAATAGAAAAGATGCAGCTTACTCCTACGCAGAGCCAGACAGGAAGAGAAGATTCATGCACAACGTGAATAAGCCATTTCAAATAGAAATCTTTAGATGAGAAAGCATAGGGCTTAAGATATTGTCTGTAAAAGCATTCTAGTCCATGCTCTGCATTCTCCAGGTAAGAGACCGCTCACAACACAATGGGTGTATTATTACTGGAGATCCCTCCTTTACTAGAGTGAGGGTGCAGAATATTCATCTGAACCTGGACAATGTGTTAAATTCTGAAATCCAAAAATTCTCCTTCCCAGCATCCCATCCCTAATGAGGCATTCAGTGATCTACTACTGATGTAGTTCCACCAGGCAGCTACGCAGCTATAAGGTTTTGGTACTTTCCCAGTTGCTTGGGTATGGAGGATGAGAGTTTTTCACTTGTATCAAGGGAAAATACCACGTTTTTGGAAATAGATTGGAATAAATGCAGTGCTCACAGCCAATCTCCCAATATGAAAATCATCGCTTTTCTTAGAACAAGTATAAAGGTCAAAATTTAAGAAAGTGTCCTCACCTACTACCTTGCTTGAATTCCATGCTATGAATCCACTCCAAGGACTGACTGACAGGGTCAGCTCAGAATCTTTGGCTTCACTGCTGAAGCTGTCAACAGGGGCGGCCAATTAGTGCCAGGTCCTGTGGACAGTTCTTTGATGGAAAAGACAGAGTTCTTCAACATGCTTCCCACTGACTATCAAACACCCTGCAGAGAGCGATGACTCCCAGCATCTGGTGACTGGCTGAATTCGAACCCATGACCTAGGTTTGAACAGGTCCCAAACCCACTACCAATTTCCTGTCCTACTGATATTTTTATTGCTGTGAAGACAGAAAGCTAGTCCTACCAGTCTGCCATTCTTCACCCAAGCACATACCATTACTGGCAAGGGAGCAAACAGCTTCTCCAAGCACCTTGTTTTGTTTCGAGTTCCCCACTTTGGAAGTGATGGAGGTGTCGAACAGAAGCCTTGGCCAATTGCATAAATCAGATTCCGCTTAAGTAGCTAATGTCAACCTTGGTGGGGGGGGAAGGAAAGAAGGGAGGGAGATTAAGTGTTCATTTCCAGAGACCAACACATCTTTTGTGCTTCAAAAGCATTTGAAAGAATATAAATCAAAGCAGAGTATGTACCGGCAAAGCTAATTCACTGCCTCGCTGTTTCCTTTTGGTTGCATCTTTCTCAATGTCCTCAGCCAGGTAACACGGCCTTTCCTTGAAAGTTACACAACAAATCAAATAAGTGGGTACTGGGAAGAAAAGAAGATGGGAGGAGAGGTAAAATTTATTACTGCCTAAAAGGGAAGGTGACTCATAAGAGAGTGGTATTAACAAAGTGACAGTATGAGACGAAGAGGGAGCGCTTTGAACTCATTCTAATGATCTAATGACTAATATAATCCATTAAGAAAAGCAAGGGCAAGATCTTTTTCACTGATTAACGTTGTACCTTATCCATGTTTTTAATAAAAAATTTAATATATACTGCTCCTCAGCTATCTGCATGTTTAATTAAAAAGCTGAAAGCTTCCAGAAAGTGTTCATTTCATTCCATCAGATGAAACAGTGAAGTATCCAACCCTTCCCTATGGATCCAGAAGGAGCAAAAGAAAGTGAGAAGGAAAGGAAAAAAAGGAAAAACTGTGTCATAATAAATACAAGAACACCCAATGGCTTACTGACATATACCTCTCAAGTATGGTTTGTGAAACGCTTACACAAATACTACAAGAATTATCACTAATATTTTATGAAGATGTTTTATTAAAGCTAGAAATAGAATAAAATATCTGAAAAATATTAAAATTGTGCTCTTCTGCTTCAATGATGTATAAATGAAGGTAATTTACTTTTAGTGACATACATGAACTTCATACAAACGTAATCTCAATATTTAAAGAAAACCAAACAAACTCCATACTCACCATTTACTCCACAACTATATATAAATCTCTAATGCCCTTAATGTCCTTAAATTGAAATTAAAGAACCACCTTCTTGATGCCTATCCAAGTACTATGCAATCACTTAAACCTGTGTGTTTCTGCTATCAGAAAAGAAGCATCAGTGTGTTTGCAACTAAGTTTCTGCTGAGCACTATATAAACACCTTTCCTGTCCCAACCGACTAACTCCCATCATGCATTTTAAAAGCGGAATACATTATTAAAATAACTTAAACTCAAGTGGGCATTTGAGCTAGTTCTGGTCCAAAATATGGACAGAGATTCAGGTCCTAGTTCACTTTGTTGCAGTTGAAATACTTGATCATGGGAGCCTCTTGCCAAGACAACATTCAGGTGCCTGACTTGAATGGTTATGAGCCAAAACTCCTGTTCAGACACAGTCCATCCGTCTGAGCACTTTGCTACCATTAAACCATCATATTCAGTACCAACATAGAAGCAGTCTTCAGTAACACCAGTTATAGCTTCTGGTTTTGTTTTTTTAAGTGTCAAAGGAGGTCTGAAGCATATGAAAAGAATGCTTGCCAATTGTTGGCAACTGTTTAACATTTCAGCAGTGGCTTCTTATTATTTATAGGTATTTTATTAGTAAATTCAAACAACACTTGTGACTGTTGAGTTTTGAGCAAATCCCTGTTCATTCAACTCATGCCTTGTTTTTTGCCTTTTTTTTTTTTTTTTAAATATATTTTTAAGCACAGTCAATCTACTCTGGGATAACACTGGCATATTGTGAAAGCCATGACTAAAGGAGTTTTCTACAACATTAGGGCTTATGTTTAATAACTTCTAGAATAATAAGGAACTTTCAAGAGATATTCAGCATTACTTCAGTATTTTTAAAAGGTTTGAAAAGGTGACCCTGACATTGTGAACATCACAGAGGCAACATGGGACAGGTTAAATGACTACAGAACTGAATGACGAGTCTTACAACGTGATAGACAGGAGATGATTACTAAGTCAACGTATTTTCACAAGGAGATGGGAATGGGTCCTGCTATATAATATACGATAAGCAATACAGTCTGCAAGTGTTATAAAGGCATGGTAATCACAAATAAAAGGTCAAATCATTGATTAAAAAAAAAGCCAGTACAAGCAACCTGTACTTTATTAAAGTTCAGTCCTAAATGACAGGCAGGAAGAAAAATATGGCAATAGTGACTGCATAAAGATATTTGTTCTGGCAGTGACACCAAAAAGGGTATAGGCTTAACACTGATGTCAACTGGGCTTGCAGTTGCATTCAGCAACCAGTTGTAGCAAAAGGCCCCAACAGTGTTGCTGGGACACAGTGACTAGACTGAGCTTCCAGCACAGTCACGCAGAAGTTTCAGGGAGCCAGTACCCAACTCAGAGCTCTCAGGATCAGCAGCCAGGTTTTGGACCAGGCAAGCGAGAGGAAGCAGAGCCTGGAAGAAGTGCTGACCACAACCAGCTAAACCCTTTTACACAGAAAGGTCCTGAACTCGGCATCTTTTTAAACTGTTCCTTTATAAGGCAAAAATAAACACATTTAGCCAAGTACTGAATTATTTTTCAGGATAACTGCTGTACAAAGGATAATCTGAACATGATCCTTAAACCCCAAAATCCTGTTTCTCTTTCAGTCTGTTGAGATCCCCACAGAAATTACAAGTGCCATGTTCTGCCATTGTCAGAAACTTGAAGTTTTCACCCTCTCTGTTCAAACAACTGAAATAATGCAAGAGTTCGACAACATGTAGTGTGGTTTGCACACTGCCACTCAGCAAGCAAAGCAAATGCCAGCCATCTCTCACCAAGGTGTATTTTTAATAAATAACTTACTGGAATCAATACAGAGATTACTGGATCAATTTCTATACACTATGTACACAGGAGGTCAGATGATCTAATGGTCTCCTTTGGCCTTAAAATCTATTAACTAATTTGTTTTCCACAGATGACCAAACATGTGTCCAAGAACAGTCTTCACAGTCTACCACCCTGGACAAGGAAAGGGCAGGGGAAAGCTGCCTTGCAAGGGAAATGCTTTTTACTAGAACACATGCATTTTCAACTGATACCATTCAATCACCATCAGTAATTTGGTATATAAATGTGGTGTCCGAGAGCACTGGCCTGCTGAGAAGATGAATGATGCTCTAGATGTTTGCAAGGAACTCCCACTCAAGCATACTATCAGTACGGATACGTAGCTTAAATGTTTTTTCTTTCTCAATATGAAAAGCTGTGGCAAAAACTATTAGAAAAGCACAAAGTCTCTCAGTCTATCCATAGCAGGGGCCAAAAAGACTAAGTATGCAGTAAAAAAGATGGAGAAGTCCAATGTAAATGTGATTAAGATGGTAACTTGGATTTAGAATACATAATGTAATCACTGGTCTTGGTCTCTTAGAATATGATTTGTGGTAGATCAAAAAAAAAAAAGCCAAGCATCTGTCCCGCACACAATTCAACAGCAGCTCTTGGCCACGAGAAATAATCTCTTAACAATGTGACTTACCAGCTTTTCCCAGAAGGCTGGAGGTTGCTGTGTTGTACTGTTACTAACAGTAACCTGATTCAGCAAAACGTTTGGAGAAGAAAATGTGAACTTTGATTAAGATACACAAGGTCGAGCCTTCCATCTGAACTTATTCACCCATTTCAGTGCTTTGTTACTATATACACCCCCCTGCTGCTGCTATACATGATGTTACCAATTTAGCTGGACTGTATCTATGATCTTTAACTACTTAGAACAGTTTTTAAGAACCGCAAACATTAAATCAAATGTCAAGACAATCATGTCACTCAAAAGCTTCTCCCAAGATTAAAGCAGCTTGCAAATACCATCTCTCTGAAGGCTGACTTGAACATACTGCAAATACTCCTCCTACCAGTCAGTAAGACTCCCGCTACAGGTTCCAGGCAAAACAAACCTTCTAATATACAAAGACAAAAAAAGTGGCAGTCTACCAAAAGGCAAGTGACTGCTAAACCTACATTCTGGGGAAGGAAAAAACCCCAAAACTCACAAAAAGCAATCTCCCCTAAATGGAACTTTGAAGAATGTCCTACATGTTAAGAAAACCCTAGCAATCTTCCCAAAGGTTTTTAAATAACAGGAGAGGTGGAGAGGGACTCTTGATCAGGCAGTGGAGCAATAACATGAGAGGGGTAATAGTTTTAAACTGAAAGAGAGGAGATTTAGATATTAGGAAAAAAAATTTTCCAGTGCAAGTGGTGAGGCACTGGAACAGGTTGCCCAGAGAAGCTGTGGATGCGCCATCCCTGGGAGTGTTCAAGGCCAGGCTGGATGGGGCTTTGAGCAACCTGCTCTAGTGGGAGGTGTCCCTGCCCATGGCAGGGGGCTTGGAAGTGGATGATCTTTAAGGTCCCTTTCAACTCTAACCTTTCTATGATTCCATACAACCACATCTGCAGCAATGCAGTATGGAGGAAAAGCCCAAGATCTCAATCAATAGTCAGTCTTATTTAAGCTGCTCTGCAGCACCACCAGCCCTGGGAAGGGTGCCTGGAGACTGACTGGCAACAGCTAGGGAGTTAATCCTCATGTCCAGGATAAGAACATTTCAAAGCTACATTGCCCAGAATTATAAGAATGCAGAGACCATGCAGGTGTGCCACTACCAGGCTGAAAAGAAATCATTAGGAAAAAATGGAGAAAATTAAGGAATAATGAATTCATATTCAGGAATAAAAAATAACACTACATGAGCTCTCTTCTACTTAAAGCAATGTCTATGAAAAGCTTTTTGCAGTTTTAACTAGTTTAGTCCTGTAATTTCCCAACCATGCCAGTACACACATTCATATTCTGAGGCCAGTGAGCTGAAATATGGAATTACAAATGTCAGTGCTGTGATTCACTAGGTAGGACTACGATTAGAAATGGGACTGTTTCCTTCTGAATTATTAATAAAAACATGCCCAATTGTTCTCTTTAGTAGCACTTTCTTGGTACAGTAAAGCATACAGAATCATAGAATGGTTAGAGTCGGAAGGGACCTTAAAGATCATTGAGTTCCAATGAATACTTTAAGAAAAGGCCACTTCTCTTTTGTAAAATGGATAAAATTTTTAAGTATTTTAATGTCCTTTCTCTCAGAAAACGATCAAGCTATCTAAACTATCAAAGACCATTATGAATTTTTATTAAGCTGCAAATACAGTTCAAGTCAAGTACAGGTAATTGTCATTATAAGCATAAAACCCCCACCAATGATGAATGCATCGCAGACAGAAAAAGAACTGTCTGCAGAGAAAATTGGGGGTGCCCAGGATGCCCCAGGGTGGTCCAAAGTAGGACTGATCCACACACCTTCAATGAAACAATTCAAGTCAACTAAAACGTGCGAGCTTTTTCCACAGATGGGATTGCTACTCAAAAAACAGAAGGGAAGAAATATTTTTTTCCTTTCTGCTTTTGGGATAGTTCAATCACACAGATCTCTTTGGTGAAGAAAGATTACAAGTCAATCCAAGCCCTGTGAATGGTAGCAAAAATGGTATTTCTACCAGTGATTGCTATGAAAGTGCAGTGGGGAAAGGTTTGCTTTCTGTGAGACCCTAAGAAATATTTCTACAAAGAAAACACAAGAAAATTTTGTGGAATTAAAAAAAATAAAATCTAGTCTGCAGTAGACTGCACTACCCAAACACATTTCACCTCCATCAAAAATAAATCAATGTGACGGACTCTACTCTTCTTGCATCTCCAACAAAGGATTTATTAAATTTCTGCCATTTTATATTGATTTCCTATAAAGCCATTTAGAAAATTTCTCTTTCCGTAGTATATAAAATGCTACACCATACACAGAAATTATGTGGGGTTTTGTTTGTTTTTTTTTTAAAGAGATACCAAGGACATGAAAGCTATGAATTGTTACAAGCAGAGATTTTAAACACTTCTGGTCTAAGTATAGACTCTAAGCACTTTCGATTATTCATGCAAATTGGTTTTTTACATTGATTCCCTGAAAAGACAGTGATTCCAGAAAAGCTAATTTTACTGTAAGTTTCAGAAGGTAGGGATCTCTTTACCCGAACTCCAAACCCTGGCATGTTGTTTCATTAAAAACTTTTCATAAGACATTTTATATGTGTAAAGGACTTTTATCCAAAGCTATGTGCCTAAAATGCAAACACCTTTGTATATGTACTGAAGTATCCCAGTGAAGGTTTCCCAGGAAGGAGCTGTTGTAAAAGTTCATTTGCAGTCACTACCCTCATTTTATGCCACTAAGGGGAGAGGCCTTGCTCCCTTTTTCATTTGTGATGCCCTAATGTTTGAAAATCCACAGCTCTTATGCTGAAAGTCATTTCCTCTACAATAAATCTCACTGTCACCACATCTGCCTGGTCCTGACAATGCTGTTCCATGCTGTAGTGGTAGATCATAGAATGGTTTGGTTTGGAAGGGACCTTAAAGATCATTCAGTTCTGACCCTACTGCCACGGACATTCCCATTAGAGCAGGCTGCTCAAAGCCCCATCCAGCCTGGCCTTGAACACCTCCAGGGATGGGGCAGCCACAGCTTCTCTGGGCAACCTGTTCCAGGTTCTCACCACCCTCACAGGAAAGAATTTCTTCCTGAGATCTAATCTAAATCTCCCCATTTCCCATTTGAAACTATTATCCCATTAGTTGCTTTAGTCCATAGTTTGTGATTCCAACCTCTCTCTTCTGCTTCTCCAGTCTTTCTCCTTTCCTTGAACAACTCTTGAGAAATACTGTTTGGTCTCACATTAGGGTATGTAAATCTGTGGCCACCTTCTCTGCTTTGTATCGTTTGTGAAACATTATTTAGATACAAATTCATATGCATTTGTTTATGGTTTTTAATAGAATTTCAAGAAAAGAAAGAATATGCTCTCCAGTCAGTCAGCTACCACACCATTGGCACAATCTCTTTGCAAATAAACTTTGCTCTTGTAGAACTTGGCTTTGTATCAACTTACACTGTAAATTGCAAACTAATGAATTTGTATTGGCATAGGAAAATGCTTCTGCTTTTACAGACTACAGCATTTACTAGCAAACAAGATTACTAAGAACAATTCCCAGTTTCCCCAGCAACTTAGTTACTTGTCTCTTACAAGGCTCCTATGTTGATTCATTCCTCTCTGTGGTCCCAGTGTAACGAGTCTACTCCTAACCACCAGATAAAATTATAGCAAATGAATGCCAAGTTTTTTAAGTTCCAGTATTCTGAAAAGTTAGCGTAAAACTAATGCCAGGCACAGGACTTTGTTGTATCTTGATGTTGCCAGAGCTCTAGGTGTCTGCTTTAGGAGCATCCCCCAACAATTTTGCATATCCTTTCAATTACTAAACGCAAAATAAGATACTCGGACCAAAATCATTACTTACTTTTGTCAGTCCTTCTCCCATCCCTCCATTTTGTAAATGCACAGAGCAATCCTTAAGTTGTGAAACACGAATTACTGCACACGTGGGAGTCTACCTAAAGCTATTTGAACAGTTTACCTTGTAATACAGCTCCTTGTCCCACTCATCAGTGCCTTCCAAGTGCATTTTATTTAGAATAACAGAAGACACTTATTTAACTTTCTAGGAGCTCCAACTCTCTGTGGCAGTTTTCTATCTTGAAAACCCCCTCTCATTTTTACCAATTACAATCAAGTTTTGTATAGTAGTTAGAAATATACTGTCAATTATAAAATAACATACCAGTTGCATAATCAGCATGACCAGTTAAAACCACATTGTTGAAAATGGCAATTAATGGTCTTTATCTGAATTCTTTGAAATATAGTTAATAACTTATTACTCTTAGATCACTCACTGTTTTACCTGGGAAGTGAATTAAGCCACACTGCTTCAACAACAAGGCTCTGAAGTACCACAGACCTCAAGTACTCATACGAATTAAAGTAGTACAGTAATGCATTTTAGCAGATTTACTAAGCCTTACTCAAAAGGGAAGCACAAATCACTTTGCAAACTATGGGAGAAGCCCACCAAATCAGTGAAATGCTTTGTTCAGATGAAGAAACATTTGTATAATTGTAGTCTGGCAAGGCTTAAAGAAAAACCACAAATAAATAACACACATCTGCTATGGACAGATTTTTTTACAGGATGTTAAGTATCTTAACAGTGCTCAGGTATCTCAATACCATAGAGATACAGGAGAGTCAGATTCTGAAAGCTTTTTTAAAATAATCCAGTAAATTTAGATGATGAGGTTTCTTTTTCTTTTTAAATCAAGAACGCAATTTCCTGTACGTTAAAAAGATCTCTACTAACATTAGGAGGAAGAAAAGTCTAGCCATTGAAATGTATCAGTTTGAAAACTGATAAAAGAAAAGCTTTTTACAGAACACGATTACCTTCTGGTACTCACTACAATAAAGTACTGAAGCCAAGAACATTAAAAAAAAAAAAAAAAGAGAGAGAAGAAAAAGCCCAGAAAGAACTAGCTTTTTACAGAGAGAAAAATATCCACAGCTCTAGGAAGATCTGTGTGTTGGTTATGATGAAAGCTATCTCTAGACATGGCCGGAAGTTGGATTTAGGTGCTTATTCTGCCCGTGCACATTAGAGTGGCTCTTGTACCAGTCCCATAAAGAGTATGACACAGAACTAGTCTCCACAACAGCATCCCGGGCGTGGCAAAATGCTAGTTTCTCAGCATGACAGCTTTCATCTTCAGTCTCAAACAAAATTAGAAATATTACCATTCTTGTTCCCAAATTAGGGCCTCTTGATGGGTTGGTTCACTGGAGGTCAGGATTAACTCTCAGCCTCTTCAACATTAGCACCTGTAGGAGATTCTGGTTTCATTCCTAATAATTTGTAAGTCATTTTATGAAGCTTCTCTAACAGTACACACCACAGATACCTAAACATATTAAGTTTACATCAATCAAAAGATAAAAACAAGTCTGAGTGCCTAAACGATTTTTTGTGCTTTTATGAAAATCTGTAAGATAATGAGAAAAATTTCCTACAACTTAAGCAATGCTAATTTCTCTCCCACCTTTTCAGACACCTCTAAAGAAAAGCCTGAGCTCCTACTGAATTGAACTAATACACTTCGCATGAAATTGAACAAAAACATATTATCACATCTGAGGGCTTGCAGCTAGATTTGATAGTGGAAATTTCATGGTAAGTATTCTTCTTCTTAACAGTCCAGCCTAGTTTTGATGTCATGTATGATATGGATGGTTGATGTGCACAAAGATCAAAGATGTTAAGGGAAGTTACTTCTATTTGCTTTTGGTAAAAGGAAAGTTGAACTTGCCAGTATATCTGCTGTAACAGTCTAAGTTCTCTACAGTTTTTGCTATTTCCACCAATTTTATTGTCAAGGAATGACATAGTAACACCTTAGAGAGATCAAATGCAAGTTTCTATGCCTTTAAGGCCATTGAAACCTATGAAAGTAGAAGCTGCTACACACAAGACTTCAAAAGTATTTGTTCTAAGGACAAATATCGCTCAAAAACCAGAGGAAGACCAGTTCCTCTTGTGCAGAAGATGGTACTGTGTTTAACCACAAGGAAAACTTTAGAATCTAAGTACAAAATCTAAAAACCACATAAAACTAATCAGATTTAATTTATCTGATAATCTCAATGCCATAATAATCTGGTACCCACAGACCTCATGCAATTACTAGATTATACTTTCTATGTTTGTCAACCCATTTTCAGGCACTAATTTACCAAATGATGATTACTGTTTTTATGAACTACATTAGCTGGAACATAGAGCCCTTGATTTAGCTGCTGCTTCTCTTCAAAAGATCTTTGCCAGAAGTTTTGGTTTTAGATTCAAATTAATCAGAGAATCACAGAATTGTAGGGTTTGGAAAGGACCTTCAGAGATCTAGTCCATCTAGTCCATCATCTAGCCCAATGCCCCTGCCAAAGCAGGGTCACCCAGAGCAGGCTGGACAGGACTCCACATCCTCTCTGGGCAGCCCCTTCCAGGGCTCTGCCACCCTCAAAGAAAAGAAGTTCCTCCTCATGTTGAAATGGGATTTCCCATGTTCCAGTTTGTGCCCGTTATCCCTTGCCCTGCCTCTGGGCACCACTGAGAAGAGCGGGACCCCATCCTCTTGACACCCACCCTTTAGATGTTGATAAGCACTGATAAGATCCCCTCTCAGTCTTCTCTCTCCAGGTTAAACAGTCCCAGGTCTCTCAGTGTCTCCTCATCAGACAGGAGTTCCAGTCCCTTGATCATGTCTGTAGCCTCCGCTGGACTCTCTCCAGTAGTTCCCTGTCCTTCTTCAACTGGGGAGCCCAGAACTGAACACAGTACTCCAGATGTGGCTGAATCCAGAGGACGACCTCCCTCAACTTGCTGGCCACACTCTTTTTAATGCACCCCAGGAGACCACTGGCCTTCTTGGCAACCAGGGCACATTCCTGCCTCATGATCAACTTATTTAATCTTTTCCTTAATTTTTTTCTTTAAGAAAAATTGTTTGTTCCATGTACAAAACTAAGTTTTAGCAGCCCAAATGATGTTTATACAAGTGCATGCATATTTTTAAGTTGTCTTGCTACAACTTAGACCAAGAATAAAAAATCCAGGGTTAGTTCACTTAAAACAGTTACCATAATTTTATTATGTTCACAATATTGAGGATAGCTTGTAATTGTAACATTTGCTCATTCAGGATAACTTCTTCTGTTAATATTTTGAATTTCCTAAGGGAGAAAAATGCAGTCTCTAGAGCATTTCAATTTTTCTCAGCTGACATCTTCACAAGGATTAGATTTTCTAAGTGAATAGTCCTCAATAAAAGCCAATAAATTCCAAAGGGAAGAGCTCAAGCAGCCATTCAGAAAAACCAGTTCAAGTAAAATGCTGTATTGGAAAATAGTTTTTTCTGTCTGCCTGACTCCGAGCTCATGCCAGGGTTACATGGGTGACCTGTGTGGCTTTCTATCCATACAACACTTAACACTGTGAGAACTAAATGCCTAGTGCCCACTTTGGGACTTCAGGACATCATCTTTGGTCACCATTGGACAGCAGCAGTCAAATTTTCAGGGCTGAAAGCACAGAACTCTACATATTGACCCAAGGGCCAAAGATACTCAGCTATGAGTACTCTCCAAGAGGGCTGGCACAGGCTGCCTGTGATTTTATTGGGATGAAGCTATCACAGAAAAGAAACATGTTGCTGAGATGCTTTACCCAGTTAAAATTCAAATTCATAGAACAGCCCAGGTTGGAAGGGACCTCTAAAGACCATTTGGTCCAACCTTTCACGGGAAAGTGAGCCTGTATGAGGTTATCTACCATCCTATCTAATCACACCTCGAAACCTCCAGCAATGGGGAAGTTCTTCCAGCGAATGCTTGCTTTCTGTAAAAAAATTTCTTTTTTACGTTGAGGTGAAACCTCTCCCAGAGCAACTTGTACTTGTTATCCCTTGTCTTCTCCATGTGGCTCCTTGTGGAAAGAGAGCCTCTGTCATCTTTGTAGCTGCCCTTTAAGCACTGGAATACTGTGATGACACGTATACACCCTGAGTCTTCACTTCTCCAGGAAGAAAAGACCTAACACCTTCAGTCTTTCCTCACAGGGTAGGCTCTCCAGCCCTTTGTTCATCAAAATTATGTTCTGTGTAAAGGAATCAGGTCCACGTTTTTGCACATGGGCATGCATTTTTAATTTCAGGGGAGGTCAGAGACAATTCTCATCCATGAGAAGAGCATCATTAAAACCATATTACAGCACTGAAAACTCAATTCTGTTCTTTCTTTGACTTTGTTCACTACTCAGCAAAATGCCTTCTTGTTAATTATCGACTTCATCATCGAGGGACAGTTTAATCACAAGACTGTCTGCAGTTCAGGCTATTCACAGCAGTACCAGCGGGGACTTTTGCACTGCACATAATTGGCCAGGTAATTAGAATACAACATCCTTTACTGCTCAGTTCCCACACATAAATGGTGCGACATGCAGTATTTGACTGGTGGAGGACTTAGGGGAACCAAGGCAGCTGTCAAGTGCCCGCTTTTCCTTTTTCACAGTGTAGCTAAGCAAACAGCACCGGGGGCTTACTGCCACCCTGTTCTGTGGGGTGGGGGTACCCCTTTCATTCTGTGATATAAAGGGAAAAGAAGCAAATTGCTTTTATTTCAAGACATCCAAATCCCCATAAGAATAAAATCATAAAACCTGAATTTTTGAAAAGAAGAAAGAACCCAGCATCCTGGCAGCAATGGCAAGTCAGAGATGATATACTTGTATGAAATGCTATGCCTGCCAATACTGACAGTGCTGCCAACTGTGTGGGACAGGATGCAGTGAAAGACTGGGAACCTGTTACAGGATCTGCATGATGTGAGTTACAGATGTTTACAGCATGCCATGTTTCTGTACAGGTACAGATCACAGCTGGGAAGAGCAATCCTGTTCTAATAATTGCCTTACGGACAGTTCAGATGCTACCACAGTAAGTACTTTGGAGTAAGAGGTATACGTAACAATAATACCAAGAAAGGCAGCTCTTTCATCTCTTGTTGTACAATATCAAGGCCTATGTTAAAACAGGGGAGATTACTGACCCCCTTCACTGGAAGGAAAATTCACAGCTCTGATACTTTGTAATCTTCTTCACATTTCCATAAGAAATGAATTTGTGGCTTGGATTTGTTCACATGTTCCTTGGTCAACACTTCCTTTTCCTTCAGCTCTCTTCTGTAATTCAACACTTGCGTTCTTTTCTTCAAACATATTTATAAAGATCAATATCTACTCCTCGTGTTAGTAGACTAAAGAGGGCTATTTTGTAATCTCATTTGGTGTGGCAAGATGTCTGTTCCCCAAGCACCATCCTAGCAGCCCTTTTCTATACCTTTCTCAAACACAGCTGCCCAGACCAGTAGGCATTACTCTGCATTAGGCAGGTACTGGTTTATACAACAGCAATAGCATACCTTCCTCTCTTCCAAAAAACCTTCACCAGTCTCGCAGATGACTACTGTGCCACTTAACAGCAACTCTCAAGTCTCTCCTCACCTCCACTTCCAGCCAATAAAACCTCTGCTTGGAACAGAAATACTATGCTCCATGTACAAGATTTTTCATTTTCTGCCACAGTTTTTGCCTCAAGGACTCCAGTCCTGAAGGCATCACATTCTTCCTTACTTTATTCCACTATTATAATAGCAATGCTTCTCAATCCTACGTGGCCATGTTTATCCCACTGCTTCTGTGTTCTGTCTAGCGGCAATGACTCATGAGTTCTCGTATTGGTTGGTTCAACAATTCTACGCCTTTCTCACTGCTGCTCCTTTGGGAATTTCTCTCCTCAGCTTGTGAAGAGCCCGCAATTGCCCACACGGGCTTTCCAAACACAACTACAATGCCTCGTTTGTACAGTAACAAGATAAGACATCTCCAGCCACAGAACAGAACCGATAAAATTTCTTTAGTTTTAAAGGGAAGGAAATTGTTCATTCAGGGCATTTGCTACTTGCTTGTGATCCCGAATTAAGCCTTCCTTTAAGGAATAAAAATAACAGCGTGAAATTCTTTTGCAGACAAGCCCTACAGAAAGCTGCTTTCTGGGCAAGAACAAAGGAAACTTCTGCAAGAAGCAGCTAATTCAATTGCTTGTTGCCTTAGTGTCCTGGTTACATTAAACCTGCACGATATGATTCTCACTGGAAGGAGAAATCATGAGCCAGACAATCATTTGCCAAACTCAATCACATTTATATTACTCAGATATAATCAGAATCTACTTGTCCTTATCATCGTAAGGTGTTTGAAAAGCACAGTGTTTAGAGCCCGATGCTTGCCACCCCCCTTCTTCTGTTGTAGGGCTACAAAAGGTAAAATACTGGACTCTCCACTTCTTTGTAGATTCCATTCAGCGTAACACCGATTATTTTGCTACAGTCTAAAAAAAAAGAAAAGAAACACCTCCCAGAGTAAATGTATAGAATGTTTATCGTCAGGCAAAGACAAATTGCGTTTGAGAAAACAGTCAGATCCAGAATTGTGATAATCTGTGTACGTGCTCTGAAACAGTAACAGTTTCTACAAACCACTATCTTTAAAATGTGTTGAAAATATAAACAATGCATAACAGAACTTATCTTCCATTCAAGGTTCATATAAATTCACAATCATTAATATAATTAGAAACTTTATATCGTAGAGTAAAATCAAATATCCTGCAGGTATTAAGTAAATAATTTCCTTTAATTAATTTTCTGCATAAAAGGGTATTCGAATGCAGGATTCGTCTCTCAATAACTAAAAAGCCCACTGACTTTCAACAGGGGTATGTTATTTTAGGGTCTTACCCAGAAACTAATTTGACTTTGTGTAAAGGATGGCACAAACTTGTCCAAATACTCAGATGAAAACAGCCAAGTTTACAACAGTGGCCTAGACATCAAATAATCAATCTAAAGGTCACAGAGGTCAAAGCCAGAAACTTAATGTATGCTTTAGAAGTTCCATATCTTCTTCATATCATTATTTAACTAAAGGCAGTTCAAGAATGTTCTCATTAACCCACAGGAGTTATGAAAATACACCATGGCATTTTAGGATTCTTAAGACAGTCTTCATATTAATGTATTAATGGAAAAAAAAATAGAAAAAAGAAGAAGAGAATTTGGGACTTTAGATGAAAAAAAAAAGCTGTTCTCACTAGCATCTAACAGACTCTGGAAAGCCCTGATGATAATCTCAGCCTCACAAAGCTCTCGATATTCCTTCTATTTTTTTGCTAATTTCAGACATAAACCACATGCTACTCTCAGTCTAAATATTTGTCCACCCTTCCCTGAAGGACAAATGACTAAGATGCTCTTCCTGTACCTGAAGTAATTGGCCTGGAGAACCTTCTGATGTGAAAAATATAAACAATTTTATATACCTGCTTCATTGGGAACTTTGTACTTTGTAAAGTTACCATCCCTTTCTTTCACAAACCATAGCTCTGCAGTCAGACCAGCAGCATAAACTAACATTTAGCATTAATCTCCAGCCCTCCAGCCTTTACTAAGTCTGTCACACTTCTATTGAACTTCATGTTTCATTGTAATAGGACTTCAATTCAGTGACTAAACATATTTACTTTGAATTATGATTCACAACTACCCGAGACAAATGCTACTAAACCCCTGGCCTGCATCATGATGTTGAGTCAAGAGAACAGGATATAAGAAGTAAAAGTTTAATCCAGAAGTGAACTGGGATTTAACTCTTTTCTGAAATCACTGCAGCAAGACCACTCTTAATGCATTTACCAACAATTAATTCTCAAAGCCAAAACAGCTGCACATTGCTGATGCTCTCCAGATGCAAGCTAAGGAATTAAATCATGAGATAATTCAATTGGAAAATTGCTTGTAATTATGGAGAATGCAGCGTCTGCTTGACTCCTTGTGGTGATTGGTAGTTGCTTTAAGAATAGTGAGGTAGTCTGGGCAATGCATAGTGAATACAAATAAGTAGCTGTGTTAGGAGAAATCTCATTTAGTTTCACAAAGATATGGGTTTAACATTGTTATAACTAAATCTGCTGACATTAATGATAATCCATTTTCACTGTCCTATTACTGCCAAGGAACAGAACAACCTACTATCACTTACACACAGAACAGTAATATTAACTTATAGCACCTTCCCTCTGAAGGAACTCAAAGTACTTTGCAAACATACAGAATGTGGTCCTGCTCTAAAAAACAACGATGATCCAAAAAGGGTTTGTTCTTTCTCACCTCATTTAATATACATGCAAGCAAACAAGCTTGTTCTAACATGTCATTTAAATCTCTGATGCCACAAAACTGATAATTTTTGGGAATGAAGAAGGATGCTCCTCTACTTCAAGTATTAAGATTTTCAGTTATTATTCAGCAACAGAAGAGCAGGCTGCACAAAGGGCTAGTCAGAGACCCTCTAGTACTGTTGACAACTGGGAAAAATCCCAGAGGAAATTGATCTTTCAGATTGACAGCAGTGCAGAAAATAAAAGCCATCTTGTCATCTGTAAACTGAGCACATGTATTCTTAAAGTAACAGTATGAATGCAGTTTTCTACTCTCTCTTTGTCAAATAGCCTTACCAGAACAGATCCTTATTAGCATTACAACATTTGACAGAGTCTGCTGACTATTTTGAGTATTGCTCGTTGATGAACTGGGGGACGGAATGACTGCTGTAAGTGCTAATACTCCTACTGAGTCAATGACAGAAAGGGAAAAAACTCCTAGAAATATTGGTTTCCAGTTTCCTGGTTTACCTATTGGAACACCCAGTTATGAAAGCAGTGGTTACTGACACATTGTATTATCTGTACTTTAGCTACTGAAATGTTTGCCTGATTATTTTTTTTCTTTAAAAAGAATTTACAGAAAAACCTTCAGGCAACGAAAGATCAATTATTTACAAGTGGCTTCACAAATCAATCATCCAATATCAAAGTTGAAGTTGTTATTTTTAGTGCTATTAACCACACAATAATTAAAATTGATTACAAAGTCACAACCCCTCATTAAGTTGCTGTCAACTGGGGGAAAAGTCCTCAAAGGTAATTTTATTTTATTTTTTTTAAAAAGTGATTGGAATAAGATTCCCATCAATTAAAGAGACATCTCATACTATGGGAAAGGTAATAAATTATCTCTGTTCTCTGTGCTAGTACTTTATAGACCAAAGGTGGTACAGGGGAGAAATCTTTATGGTCATTATCTCGTCCTGAAAAGTAGTACAA
Source organism: Thinocorus orbignyianus (assembly GCA_013400375.1). Lineage (NCBI taxonomy): Eukaryota > Metazoa > Chordata > Aves > Ciconiiformes > Thinocoridae > Thinocorus > Thinocorus orbignyianus. The sequence goes on from VXBW01003029.1 coordinate 278,899, forward strand.
ACACCATTGTGTTGGGGACAGTGGCAAGTCATTCTCCTTCTATAAATATGTCCTGTGGTGACCAAAGTGCAGATCTCAGTAGCAGAGACGACATCCTATCACACAGCTAACGTGGGCTGTGAACTCAATACTGCAAAGAGGCAAGGCTTGTATTTCAGTCTCACAGAGGTCGTAAGCACATGCTCTAAGGATCTGAGTAGTCCTAAGAAATACACAGAAGTTCTCTGCAGATTTTATTGTCACGCAGCAGAGAGTGGTCCTTAGCAGGACAGAACCCCATAGCAGAGTTTTTCCAGTAACCAGATATGCTACTGTTTCTACATGACATACTCTTTTTGATGCTCCCTTAGTTTTCCTCTCCCTGACCTACACACCGTCAGTTTACATTTTGATTCGGAACAGAAATAAAATGATGAGTCCCACCACCCCTTTAATATAATTTTCCAAACTGCAAAAGACTTCACAAAACCTAATGCTTCTTCCTCCTGAACTTGTTTAACAAGCTTGCAATACAGGTTGTCAAGCTGCTGTTGGTCTAAGTTGCTGGTCTAACCTTAACACTGTAAGGGATGGAAGATGATTAACCGGATCACACTCGGAAATGCCACGTGTAGAGGCAAAGAACAGTAAAAGAAAATAAGAAGAGAGCTGTTGCTGTCCTTGCTCTCATACCTGCAGCAAGGCTGCCAGTGACACAACACGCATCTGTATCACCTCGTGACAGCATCAGGCTTTAAGGAACATCCCAGACTTCACCTTAACATGCTCTTCTAGCCAGATGATGAGAAACTGGGAACTACTTCAGCAATTTCACAAACAAGCCCATTGCAAATACACCCAAGCTAGCAAAATGCCCCGAACACCACTTCCTGCAGTCTGTACCCCTTTGTCCGGCAAGCACAAGATGCTTTCAAATGAGAACAAGAGGACAATATCTGTTAAAGAATAGAGGAGAAGGAGGAGGGAATAAGAAAAGTGCTTTTCAGAAAATATAATTTTTAAAAAAGGGGGTAGGGCTTTGACTACATTGCAGGACTGAGAGTAATCTGTAGTTCACTGAAACTTCTGCAGTCTGTATTATGAATAGTTGTTCAATAACTCAGTTTCATTGAAAAAAGTTTGGGTTGCTGATAAAAGTAGCATAGCAAGTAACCAAGCAAATCACCAACATGTTAGTTAATTTTTACAAGTCCTTTTGGTCATTCTTCCTGCAATTCCATTAACAACTTAACACTCGGGGTCAGTCTTTGGCTCCCCACCCTCCCCAAGTGTTAATGGATGAAATAAATGGATGGAATAAGGCACAAAGCAATCAATTTTGAGCTCTAACGCCCTACATCTCACCTACCCACCCACAAAATACTCTGAAATGTACCATTTCATACAGATAGAAAAAAAAACATGGTAGATAGTGGTTGAAAGCATGTTAGGTCCGATATGATGTTGCCACATGTTTTCTCATAGTTATGAGGAAAACTTGAATGTCAGTCCCCAGATTTCATCTGCAGTGAAATACCCCTTAGTCCTGTCACTGAGTTCTGGCAAATATCCACTGTACACCTGAGCAGAAGGCTTAGTGTTAATGGAAGCCCAAACTCGATTTCTAAGTAGTCGACATTTTAACTTTTAACTCTTTGAGTTTTCCTTGATTTTAAGGCAATCGGGAATAACACTGCTGAATCCAAACAGCCCAAGTATTTCAGAAGTCCATATTAAATTCAGCTTTACAGACAACAAAAATCACTTGAGTCCCTCGGGCAGAAAACACATAACGTTAACTGTTTCTCCTGCAGGCTGACCACTGACAGAACTGCCTGCAGCAGGTCAAACCCCAGCCTTGAAAAGGCCTGCAGTACATTTCAGTCATCACTTGCTTCAAAGTCACTACAATTATCACTGTTTTTTCAGGAGATTTACAGGTAACTGGGTTCCGGACTTCCTGTTCTCTAATCAGGTCATCAATTTCTTCAGCAAAGCCAAAAGTCCACCTACACCTCTATTCACCTTTCTCCATAGATGCATAAGACAACCAGCTACCTATTTACACTCATATTCATACTTAAACAAATGTCCTTAAAGAAACTTGCTACTAAAAATGTTAATTGCTGCTGTTCACTCAGCTGTTGGCAGCAATTTGCAAGCGGCTTGGCATCTTTACTGAGTAGTTGGGTTTAGAATCTACTCTTGCGTAACAGATACTCCTTTGGCTTGCTTAGTCTTTGAAAGGTCACAACTTTAGGCAGAAGCCACAATTTCTGAATTAAGATAGATAATATTTTATAGTATCTTATTCTAGGACTCTTGCTTTTAACTTGTAATTCATAATAAAAAGAAAAATTAATTAAATTATCTAAACTGCTAATTCCTCAGGAATCTTAATTTGAGAATGACATGGTAACACTAATTATATTGCCCTGATCCAGCTGGATAGATAACCCAACAACTGCAAAATGAAAATGGTTTTGCGCTACTGTGTAATCAGGCAGTGAGGCTACCGGAATGATCTTTTCTTTTCCCCTAATCCAAGAAAGTTCAGTACGTAAAATTTCAAGTTCTATATGTCCCAGTAAACTTTCAGCTGTAATGAGGTAACCTCGTTGACATGCAAGATCATCTCAGGCGGAGCCACGGTTGGCAGCCTGAAAAGCTGTAATTTTTTAGGGCTGTCAAACATAAAACATTCTCTGCCTCCTCCCCAAATACTTCCACACCTTTGGGAAAAACACTGAGAGTGGAATCAAACCTGCTTCATAGCATTGTTTTAACACAGCCTTTTTATGTCTGCAGTGTTCTGGATAAACACCTTAAAACCAGAATATCCTTGAACCTTCAGAGGCTCAAAATCAATACCAGAGTTCTGCAGCTGGGGCTTTTCTCTGGTAAACAAAATTACTGTGACAGATGAAAAGGAGTTGTGATCTAACCTTTATCATGCTGCTTATGTGCCTTGCAAGGCTCCAAATGACTGCCAGAGATGACTATCTGTGGTACACAGCAAAATGCTTCCCTGCATTGCCTGACCTTTGCACTTCCCCACTGGAAGCACACAAAGATGGCACCACAAGGAGCACAAAGTGGGTTCTTGCAGTCCTGTTCTGCATCAGGTTTATTCTTTTAAAGTGGGCAATGGCAAGCAAGAAACCTTCTGGTTCTGCTGTTTGAACACCTCTTCAAATCTGGAGAAGTCTACTCATCATCTTGTCTAAATGATTTTTTTTTAAATAGTTTTTTTTTTTTTTCATTTTAACAAAAGACAGTCACTTGTATTTATCTTCTTTTAAGTGCTGTTTGTTTAAGGAAGGTAAAAAATAAAGGTCAAGCATTTCTTGATTGCTTGCATTCAACAGACAAGAAAGACTAAAGGGATTTAAGGGGACTTGGAGAGAGCAATTTCTTTACAGAGAAGGATGCACAATGTAATTCACTGCAGAGAGAGGCAACGTTGTTCAACACAGGAATGGGGTCTAGGATTGGAGATCCCAAATCAACAAGAAGATATTGTAGTGTGTATCCCAGCAGAGTTAAAGCACGACGCAGAGGACTATATTCTACTACTCCCTTCAGTGCACAGTCCCTGGCACAACATGTCTGGAGACTGAGAGAATATTCTGAGAAGTCTGGCCACAAGTCTGCCTCCCTCTCCCACTACAGCGATTCTCATCTTCATACATTATCCCATCTGTTTAATCACTGTGCTCTCAAAACTAGCAAACAAAGAAAACAGATGAAACTTCAGGGATAGCTTCTAACTCATAATTGATTGGATGATTATTCATTAGGATCTAAGCAAGTTGCTTGGGGCTGCCTAAAAAGGCATTGCATGGTATTAAGAAATTTTCTTTTAAAGAGACACAAAACAGAATTCATACCATCTTATCTTTAACTCCACAACCCTAGGATAAAATAAGCATGATGCATTTAAGCTACTTTATGAGAAAATTCGAGGATTATAAAGCTAAGCTCATAGGGTCCTTCCATTTAAGGTAAACTGCTTCAGTCAGTTCTAACATGAGCAATTCTTGTATGATTTAACCTCTGAAGGCACATCTAGGGGGATACTTCTTGCAACACCTCTGAAAAAGTACATCCAGTTGTGTCTTTCCAAAAATGAGATATTATACAAGCATTAGTGCCAACATATCCTTGACAGACTTGCTTCTAAACAACTCAAATTTCATCAGAAAACCAAGGACAGAAATACTGAAAAATTAACCTTCATCAAACTGTTAGTACTAGTTAAGGTGTAAGAGATACACCACCTTTGGCACAAGGTACCAAGGTAAGAACAAGACTTACCTTGGGCGATTGATTTAACCACACTGTGCTTTAGTTTCTCTTTGATGACATGGAGAAACACTTCTCCCAACTCTTTAAAAAAAGAGTATGAAGTGCCTGATTTAATAGGGCACTCTCAGAGCCTCATAGGTAAATTACTAAAGAAGCACAGGTTATTGTCATAATTGGCAATGGATATAAGTAGCCTATGGTTGGTAAGGAGTGGCAATATGCAGCCAAGCAGCTACAAGGCTTTCAGTGTCTTGCTGATACTTCTTTGTGGTATACATTATTTTTACGCACATATGTGAGAGCTATCACTGACATGGTAAAAACACATATACAGAAAACAGAGGTAGCAGGAAATTTATTAATTCATTGAATGTTCTTTGCATACATATGAGTTTTCTGTACTTGAAAATTTCAATTCAAAAAACTCCAAACGCAACATATGCACTAATGTACACAAGCATTCAGGGATAATTTCCCCTACATCACGGGGTGGGGGGGGAAATCACAAGTGTGCATTAATCCAGCAGTCTTTTCCTATAAAAAGGTCAAACACAGCCAAGAGCAGGATACGCTTCCCTCCAGCTGTACTTTTAATATGCCTCATCTTACCAAGGAGAAAGCATCTCTAAGAGTGAGAAAGAGATCATTTTACAACCCATTTATTCTTCATTGTCTATGACTTTTCTGGATAGACTTGTTGAAGTGCATTAGTCACAGGTATGCAGCAAGTCACTAGAGCATACGAACATCTGATGCACACTGAAATTAATTCTTCTTTTTCAGAACCCAATGCTTCATGTTGAGCTGCACACAAGCCTTCACTGAATCAAGGAATGAAAAAAGAACATTTCTAAAATCAACCAACCCATGTGCTTATCCACAGTCTGCATAAATACGTACCTACTCTGTAAACAAACACACCGTCCTACAGCGAGACAATAATTTGCCTCTTTAGAGAAGGCTCATTAAAGGGAAATAATTTTGCAATAACAAACCACAAGTGTAGTACTAATGAGAAGAGCAAGCGGCAAAATGCTAAGAACATCTGGTCCATTTCTTATACTGACAGAGTATGAGCTGGAATCTGACTACTATAAAAATGCTGCATTTTTTTTTTTCTTCACAGCCCAATGGACTCTGGAAGCAAGTTTGGTTTGCATTTCACTTATTAATGTTGCATAAATTCCTCTGGGGCTGTGTTGTAACAATTGATACGTATTTGTTGCCAAGTTGAGTATCAAAACTTAAGTCTTGATTAGACCAGCCAGAACTATTCACTGTAAGTAACGTTTTTTATTTCAAAACCCTCTCTGTTTACAAAAAGTTTGATAGTCACCCCTACAAATTCATAAATCTCTCATTCGCAATAAGATGGATGAATAATTTTCAGTCCATGTGTTGCTTCCAGATCTCACTTAGTTCTTCTACTATTTCACTTCTGATATGTAGACGACCCTTCCACTCACACACAACAATTATTTCCACTGACTCAACGGCTAAATCTTAGAGGAAAACACCTAATAGAAAACTGAATCCCACTTTGACGGAACAAAAGTGTAAAAGTTTACAAATCTTCACGGGATACCCATAGTTTACCTGCTAAATTATAAATTATAAAACTAGAGTAGCATTATACCACAGCAGTATTTTTTCCAAGGACTATTCAACCACCTGGATCGAATCTTTGCAGAGTAGGATGATCCATGTTCCTTCTGCAGCACTAGAAAGAGGGGTGCAATAAAAAGAGAATCTGCAATTATTTTGTAAAAATTTGTGATAGGCTCAAAACCATTTTACTTCCAAAACAGAAATTCTCTTGAGAAAACAATTCTGATTTGGGTGGTTGTTTTTTTTTCAAACGACTCTTATCAAAAGCTCAAACCACACATATCGATTTACTAAATAAAAGAAGAAATACTCTGATATCTTGTTTAAAAGACACATAAGATAGATCAAATCTATGAGATCAAAGCATATCCTCAAACCAGTCCTGAGGATTAATGTAAAGGGAAGGTCTCTGTCTGTCTAGCACAAGCCCAGCTACTCTCTTTACCCTTTATTCTTTCCCCTGGTAAACAGCTGATCTTTTGCAGAGAGATTTCCCCCTCCCCAACTTTTAGTGAAGTTCTAAGTGTCACAAGCCTTTTTTCTGCTTAAGAGTCCTACATGAAAAATAACTTCTAAACAACTTCTTGCAAGCCCACATTGATTTATACTCTACTGTTATGTTAATAAAGTGATAATCTGAAAAAAATATTATTTATTATTTTTTATTATCTCCCTCATTCTTCTTTGTCTGAGGAATCATAAATTAAAGTCAACAGCCATTTTATAATCCTGCAGTTCATTATCTCCCATTTGCTAATATGCTGGGTGCCTTAGCCTTGATCCAGTTTTTTAGTAATAACTACAAAAATCAAAACTGCATTAACACAATGTGCTGATACTTCTTGTTTTAGAACTTACATAAGATTTTTTTCAACTAATCAGTGGCTTGTTAGCAGTGAGTGTCCTCATTCATCTCCCACATCCCCTGCCATCCTTCATGAAAGTTTAATTTACATTTTCCATTAAGGAGTTGTCTCAATTGGTATTCACATTTGCAGGGTGGCTTATTACTTTTTTGATTATTATTTGAAATGGTAATCACACCTCCCCAACCTATCTCTTCACCCTAAATTTTTATCAAGTATCTGCATATTTTCATAGTCATAAAATCTTCAGATAACAGAAGCAGAAATTTACCTACTTGATGTAGAATCATAAGATTTAAAAGAGGCCCAGGCAAGCCACTTATATCACTATGGTTAAGCCTCTAAACCTTCAAGTTTAAAACTGCATTTATGGTTGGAAACAGATTACACCAACATTCAATCAAGCACATATCTGTATTCTGTTTGTGTGTATTTGTTTTAGGTCCAGCTGCTCCTGGTCCTTCCTCCTAAAATACATAAGATTAACTCCATACTAGTGGTTTCTCTCTTCCTCTTCCTTGTAAAATTTGACTTGGAAGGAAGCCACGACTGTGGTCCCAGATGTGGAGGGCAAGAATCGTTGTCCCTAAGTCCACAGGCAACACAGCAACGCAATGTTGCTGACAGAAAGCTGAGCCAGTGCTTCCCCAGAGGCAGGAAAATACAACAAGGTCACAGGAGAGATGAGTTCTGGAAAGGCTCACTTTCGGATTGGTGTTAAGCCATCTGTTCCTCAGAGCCCAGAGGCCCCTAGAGTCCAGAAAACTCTGGGTTTGAATCAAGAGTTGAGAGTCACAGAATCCATGACTGATTTGACCCATTCCAAAGTTATCAGAGAGGGAAATGACTCCTTCACTTGAGCATTACAAACACATACGACTAACACAGCTGCAAAGTGCAACCTCCTTGGTCTACAAACACTCTTGTTTCCAGAACAAACTAGGGTGTCTAACTGGCCTCGTTAGGAAATAATGCCACAGTTGCAAGATCTCCAATTGCTCATATTTCATTACGATACACTGCAGTACATTTGCTGGTATAATATATTACGAAAGATCATAAATAATTAAGAATTAATCACACTTGTCAAAATAAATAAATGCAGCCAGTGATGCAGAATGCTTGAATTTTTTATAGCATCTTTTTGCTTATTCATGAATTAAAAGAAAAGAAGTCTAGTAATCCACAATGGATTGGCTACTCGTTACAGCACACACAGGCCTGATTCAGATCCCAACAGCAGAGGTTTTCCTGTCAATCTTTAGCACATCAGTGGAATTTTAACCTTAAATTTCTGATTCTGCAGAAAGCTACATAAGTTCGACTTGAAAATACCAGTAGCTCCAGCAAATCTTCATGTACTATACAGGGCCTCACTGGCGGAATCACTAGTGATTCTGTAACCCATTGGTCCACTAACAAGACAGAGGGAAATGGATGAGTGAAACATCTTAGCACATTTCCAGAAAAAAACCCACAAAGTATCCTGACAAACTTTCTGTAGATTTCTGTAGACAGACATTCCTGCAGTTCTTCCTACCAAATACCAACCATTTTTGCATGTTTCAATATCATTCACAAAGCTCTAACAGAAGAGCAAATAATATTAAGTGTTTAAATACCACCTTTTCTCTGATTCTCCAAATTGCTCTGAAACTCTTAGTGCATTTCTCTCTTTACACAAAGGGAAGAAAAAACTGGGCTGGGAGGTAAGGGAGAGACACACCACCACACCAGCCCTACCAGCACAGAGCAAAGATCCATTAACTTCAGACATCTGGCTCTGGGTGCAGATATATAGGACACAGGGAGAGCGAATAGTTGTACTTGCTCTGGCATTCAGGGATCTATTGTACAAGGATTTTTTGGGCTAGAAAAATTGAGAATTTGGCAGCTATTTTTCTTCCCTGTACATATCCTGACAATTTGCACATCCATAGAGGGTTTCAGCACCAACAACACCCTGTGGAAAAAGGTTCCAGAGTTCTACTGTTTGCTACATACAGAAGGATATCCTGTTGTTTTGAACCTGATATCTACCAATTTCATTTGACGTCATTCAGTTCTGTATCAGAAGAAATAACAAACATTCCTTCTGTACTCGTCTTTTCAGTGCTTCATAAAGTCTTGGGAGTTTATAAAACTTTATAAATATTTTATAAAGATTTTATAAAATTCTGTGATTTTAAAAACTCTGCCATGTATTTCTTTCGAAGTCTCTTGCAGGCAGGATGGCCTTAGTTAATTTAAGTGTTCCTAAAACACAACTATGACATACTTTAGATCATCCTTGTTTCCATTCTTATAATAGCTTTCCCAGTTGTACAAAAGGACTTTTGATGCATGGGAACCAGAAGAGAATGCTGTATTTTAGATACTGCTGCCCCACACATTTATACTATGGCAGGTTGTTCCTACTTCCCACTCCCTTCCCAGTAAGTCCCAACATCCTATTTACTTTGTGACTGCCACTGAGTCGATGTTTTCGCAGCTCTATTTGTATCCCAAAATCAGCCTAAGTGATTACAACTCAATCAGAATCTCTCCCTATATACACCAAACTCAGGGTGGTTCTCCCACCACCTCAATTCAAATAATCTACATGAAATTTCACCTGCCACTTTTATCCAGTTAAGCATCCTTTTTCAATTCCTTGCCAACTAGACCTCCAGTCTTTTACCCTGAATAATTTCAAATCCAACTTTGCCACCTATTCCTATTCTCAGTCACTAATTTGTGCGATACCACGTACTGAGCACGTCAAGTGAGCAGAGCACTCAGATGTGACTGTAATCAAATGCTGGGACACGTGAAGTTCTTCTGAGTAGCTCGATCCACACTGATTCACTCTGATTCCTTGAGACCAAGATATAGCATGCTGCAGGGACAGGGGGAAAAATATAGAAGTTGTTCCAATGCCTCTCTTTGGGAGATTAACCAATAATTTCCTAGTGAACCTTTTACAGAAACTCATATGAAGCACAATGAATCATACCCAAGGCATTTGTCTCTATCAATGTCTTGACATATCTTGATAGCCAAGTGACAAGGATGAGCTAAACCATCCCAAAATCTAGTTACGCTATCTGTTTATCTCTGTGCATTACTGTCTGCAAAGGAGATGAAATGAGATTGAGATAATTGGAAGTACAATTTGCAGGAAACAGTGGGGGTTGGAATTACTGTGCTTAATTATTTCAGATTGAAACAGACCACACAACTATCTGTGCCAAGCAGCTGTAATTAAAGTGATTTAAAATAGAGAGATGCTAGCTCCAAGTGTTGATTTTCAAATGAGTCTTTATATGCATAAGAGTTGCAGTCATCTATGAGTTGCAGACCTACAGCTCTGCTGAGGGGCTCAAGATTAAATTACCACCAAATACAATAATCTAAAAAAAACCCGAAAAACAAAAAACCCAAACAAATAACAACAAACAAGCAAAGAAAACACCCCAAACGATCCACTCTGCCACCCCACAAATCTAAATCCATTCAGTCCATGTGACACTGGGTACTTGCCCCTCAGAATGGGAGAAACACAGGCTGAATTTTGTGTCCTGCTAAATTGCCTATATTCCAGCCGAACTAAAAAAAAAAAAAAAACAACAAACAAAAACTCAAAACTTTGGACTTAGAAACGGAATTTTTTCACAGTAGGCAACTGAAAATCATCAATCAACACTAGCCTCATTTTTGTGGTACATGGCCAGCCACAGTCTCCCCTTCTTCTGCTTTGCCAGACACACAGATCTGACTGAATAGAGACAAAGATATAACTTCACCAAAAAGAATCCACAAGAAACATACATCAACAATACACAGCACTACAGTGACCCAGCCAGGCTCTTCACCTGGAACAATACACTTACTTTCTCACGGGTTTTCCCCATTTTGTTTTCTCCACTCTAGGAAAGCGACTGCTACTCTTCTCAATTCAAAGCAAGCAGGTTTTAATCCCTAGATTTCACCAGTAACCAGCTTGCATGAGAAATTAAGCAAAAAGGAAAACACCTTCTCAAGCAGCAAACATTCTGATTTACCTTAAATTTTCACTTAACTATATCTTTGTAGCAAGAAATTTAGTATGCGCATCTATGTTCTTTGATGTGAAAATTAGAAGATATTTGCATGCATCGCAAATGTGGTCCATCTGCTTTACATGACATAGATCCCACCAAAATGACTCGGTCTACCCATGAATCAGTGCTTGAACAACAGGCCTTAAAAGTTAATTTATAACTGGTGTCTGGGGAAAAGTACTGCACTATTGATACGGCTGAGAATTAGAGAATACAAACGAAGCAGCACTGAAACTTTTCCTCGGTATTTGCCTGAGCATAAAGAACTGTTCCAAGCAGTCAAACTGCAGGTCTGCAAAGTTAAATGCCATCTCTGATGCTGGCTACTACGAAAAGGATCCTTTCACTTGCAGCTTTTTGCAATAGAAGCTTCTCGAGTCAGGGATTGTAAACAGACTACTGAATTAAAGAACCAGTGATGAACGTATTCTGCAAGAATTCACCTGATCTTTCTTTAAACTTCTGGCCTCCATAACATTAATTCATGCATCTTATTACCAGCTTATTCAGGTACTATATGAAAAATATCTCCTCTTACATATTCTATACCAAGCACCCCTAACTTCATAGCTGCTTCCCACTGTTCTTCAATGTGCATTTTTGTAGACCTCTAAGTCCTACCATTGCAGGCAGAATAAAGAAACTTTATCTGTTCATTTTTTCCTAGTACAGAAACTGTTCCATATCCCCGATAATCTTTGTTCCTCCCTATACCTCTGTGTTCTATATTCTCCTTGCCTGGATAAAGCTTGTAGCCCTAACTGCCCTTTTCCATTTCTTTTTTTTGTCAACACCACCTGACCCTTACAGGGAGAGGTTTCAAACAGCAGGAAGAATGTTAAGAATTTTCCTGCTTTGACAGGATTAGAAGAACACAAATACACCTAAAATTCTTTTTAGCACTTATAATCCTAATGAAATATTATGCTGTTCAGAGATACAATCACGAGCAGGAGAAATAATTCCAACAAACAAATTTTTTCCAAGGAAAGAAAAAGTCTGATGGACTCCGCTCTTTTAATGTTTCCTAGTTCTCTCTAGAGACAGGAACTTTTTTCTTATATTAAGGGCAAAGTCCATCTTCTGTTTTCTCACCAAACACAAAACCTAAACCCTGGACACAAGGATATTGCCTAAAATGGTCTGCAAATAAGCAAGCAGTAAACAGCACCTAGAGCAGAGGTAAAATCAGGCTCTATTTTATTAATCTTTTCCAGCTACTAAATGACCTTAAACACAGGCACCATAGTATTGTTCTTATCCAAATACTGTCCATGGCATAGGTCAGCCTGATCCAGATTTACACGATACTAGATTAGATATTTTGCCTCCCATATATAGGATTCAGACTGCCTTTAGACAGAAACAGATCCTTCATGTGCAGAATGAGTTCCTTCGTGACACAGTTTGCTTTCATTGTCCAGTGTGGCAAAAGGACTGTAGCTGTCTTAAGTATTTTAAGAACACGTTTGCTGTGGTAGAATTTCAGGGTTTTTTTGATAGGATTGGGGTGGGTTTTTTGGGCAGAGGGCTTTTTTTGTTTGTCTGGTTTTGTAACTAACCACTATACTGAAGGCAATACATAGTTGTATTCATCTTACCTTTAGGTGTATTCTCAGAGTGATCTCTCTCTGGCCCATCCAGGACGCGTAGCTGTGAAATCTTCTCTGCGCTCACTCTCAGCCAGGCGTTGCTGGAGGCTGCCTGATCTTTTGAGGAAAGGGAATATTCCAGCTCACAAGGAGACTCAAAATTGCAGTCAAATACTAGAAAAAGAAAACAGACATAGAACATACCAGATTAATTAAATCCAGCTTCTTCTGTGCTGCAAGGTGTGTATGCACACATATTTTTTTTATTTAGTTACAGCATGCTTTTTTCCACAATGACGTAGAAAGATCTGGAGGAAGTCCATAAACAGATAGGCAAAAATGTATCCGCAACGGATTGCACAGAGAGGTTCATTATGGAGGTAGCAGCAAATCAAAAGGAAGGCCCAAGAGCCAGTAATTCCCCTTCAAGGAAGGATAAAAGGGCAGCACAGGCTAAAGCAAGGAAAAGCGTTACCTAGACTGAAAAAGAAATAGATAAAACAGATAAAATGGGACAGAAAGCCAATCTCTTCTGGGACGCTGGTTCAAATTCAACCAGGACCATTACAGTGCAAAGACTACTGACATGCTTCATAGTCATGTTCCACCTCAGTGAGCACAGGGCTCTACAAAGAGAGTCGTATATCCTGCGCATATGGGACATACTGGTAGCCACAGGCACTGTACCCTGCCAAGCAACCTTCTGACCCCCCTGGATTTGAAATGCTTCACTGAGGCAGCAGAAGCTTGAAAAAACTGCAAAACTTCAGCCTCCAGGCAGTAGAGCCTACATCTGCCTCGAGCACAGACCTTTCTTTTATGAGATGTTTCTCTTTCAGAAAGTAATTACCCTACTGGTGCAAACTCTGATTCACTTCCCAGTGTCCAGTTTACTATGACACCATAATTGAAGTTGCTTAACACCATATACCGCGATAACCCGTGTGGATTTTAACTTTTAATTGTCAAGACTGCTAAATTTTCTGGAATGTCCAGCATACACTTGCTTTTGTCACAGCAGTCAGCACTCAACACAATATTCAGTAATGGAAAGAAAATATATCTGAACTAACTCAATGTTTCTGAAAAGTCTAGATCCATTTGAAAAAAACAACATAAAAATCCAGTTCCTCTTTGGAGTTTTCTACCCTGCCTACTGCCCTACCATAGCTATGCAAGTGGAACAAATAGTCTGAATTGACATTAGTCAAATTAATTATTTTTTTTTTTCAAACTTCAATTGCATTCCCTATTAAACATCTAATTTCTTCTTACTGTGCACAGATTTATGTATTCTCCTGGTGATATAACATTTTCTAATCTGAAGGTTAATACTGTTGCCCTCTCACTATACTTTTCCAAGCTAATTTGCCTTTTTAACAGCAAGCTGAAAGGAGCAGAGACTATTTTTCCATTTTATATTTTATTTTCTTAATCAGGTGTTTTACCATTCATTCAGTTATTTGAATGCTTCACAACACCATGGAAGCTTTATAATGTAAGGAAGCCATATACACCACGACCAGCAGTAACAAAGTTAATATGTATTTCCTTAAATTTGGATGCACAAGTTGCTAGCCTCTTCAGGCCTCTATGTTATCAACATAAATTTCATGATACATGAAGCACAGTCCAACTTAGGCAGAAGGGAACAGTGGATATATTTATGCTATACAGTTTGCTGCTGCAATATCATACCTAAACCTCAGACCACTTATCTCTAGTCCCATAAATGTTCTTCTAAAAAAAGAAGAAAAAAAGAAAGGAAAACAAACCCTATCTTTTTTTAACCTTTTAAAATGTTAAAGAGCCTGTTAAACTTTGTATCAGAGACCAAATGGACAAAGGAGCAAACAACCACTCAACTACGTGTTACAGAAGACACATCCTCATTACTGTATAGTTCAGTTACAGGGAACACCTTGAGCAGCACGTGCTTTAAAGCACTGTCAAAAAAAAAAAGGCGGGGGAGAGAAAAACAGCTCATGCAAGGGTTTTTTTGACGGAACCCACAGGATGACGTAAGGGAAAGCCCAGGTCAAGGACAACACCTGGCAAGAGCAATCATTTCAAATCAACTATTCCATTCTTCGTGGGCTTTTCCCTCCCATTAGTTTGTCATATTTTCATGAGCTTTCCAGCAGTCCCCTCTTGCTCCTACACTTCTCTCATGCAGCTGCTAGGAACAGAAGCCTTTCTGTACCTCACTCTCTTAACCCCAAGCGGAGAAGCCCTTCTTCATGGATCTCCACAAGGCACTTTCATTTTCTTCCTCCCATCCTTACCCCTTGACAATCTGATTATGGTGCCTACAAGCCAGCTCTGCTCCCCTGTTAAGTCTCGCTTTCCAGAACCCTCCTCAAAAGAAGAGCTATCAATTGGTTGTGGAGCCCTTAACACAGCAGGCCTCTGACCTACAACCAGGACAACTTAATTGGGGTATGTAATTAAATAACAGTACTCACATTTAGTGTTATGACCCCTGCAGGCAACCGAAGCCCCTGCCTGAAGGGGGGAAAGTAAAAAAAAAAAAAAAAAAAGAAGTAGACATGCTATTTTCTTCCCTCGCAACGAATAGCCCACTTACTGCCCTCAGGCTTTCCCTCCTTCCTTCACAATGTCCCTCACTATCCACAATGTAATATACTTAATAAAAAAAAAAAAAAGCATTATACACAATACATACCTTCTTTTCACTGATAAGCCACTCGTGGTGTGGTAGCTGCCACAATACCATACACAGCGCATTTGCAAATACAGAACCTTCACAGTATTTGAATTGTTGCTAATTACTGCCTTAACTTGCTTAAAAGCACCAAGTTGTTGAGTTTTTCCTTTTTTTTTGCCCAGCTAAGCACAGAAAGAAGTAGCCACGTGCTTTTGGAAGCTGAATAAAAGCCCCTTTCTGAAAAACAGCAAGCACTGCAGGAAAGGTAATTAAATCTAACACAATTTTTAGTTATTATTTTTTAAACCTACTACCAACATAAATTGGCTAGATACAAAGCTTTAGGACTTGAATAGTGTGCCTAGTTAGTAAAGCTGATTTTTTTTTTTTTTTTTTGGTGGGTATTTTTAAAGAGATGTCATAAAGATTTATATCTAGCATATGCATTTATGCCAAAGCTATACTGACATTATAGATCCTGAAGGCTCTATAGGAATTTAAGTTCCAGCAAACTGCAAACTCTCTTTTTAAACATACTGAAAAAACCCTCAATCCCTTGTCCAACAATGTTTTGCATCTGCAAGCACTGGACAGTAGAGACAGAACAGTTAATTTATTAGAAGTCTGCTTCATCATCATTACACCTTTAAAGAGGAAGCAAATGTGATGCTTATAATTAAATCAAGGCAAACACCTGTTTAAGAAAGGCTGTAGACATCAATCATTTCAATTTCTGGTATGCAAAAAGACATAGGATACCAAGCATAAACTGAAAAGTAAATTAAACTATTCAATTGAAAAGACGGTGGAATCTGTTTGTGTTTAATGACGTTAGAGTCTTGTGAGTGCTTCAATTTATTTATTTTTCATCAACATACCTAACAGCAATAATTTGTGCACAAACAACTAAAATATCTGGCAACTACATCTGTTTCAATTAAGCTGACTAGAGTTTTCTAATAAACAAATGACTTAAAATAGTACTATAAATAATATGCCAAAACACAGTAATCTGCAGGAAATATCCTCTTACATTGCTGCAGGTCAGATTACAGATGATTTTGGATCATTTACGTAACTACACAACAAAAACATGCCTTATTTGGAACAAAAATAATCTAATTTAAAGGAGAGATATAAAAAGCCTATTCGCTTTAAAAATCTGTTCCGATTATTCTCTCTTCCACCACCCAACAACAGATTAGGTTTATTTGTTTTAAACAGGCTCTCCTTTGAACCACAGAAATCTCACCAGCAGGTAATCCCTTTTTATCCCGATCCTTTCTAGTTCTACTTGTGCCTCACTTAAAAGGGTCCTTTTCCATCCTGGTGCTGACTCTTAGAAATCACTCCCCCTCCATTACTCTCAGCTGGTCATCCCTTCGAAAAGGTGTGGTTGCTTTCCAACCCCGCTACAACAGACAAGGGAGTGTGCTGAGGTTCTCTGTTCTCAGAAGGACCAGCTCAGAGGTGTACATCCTAACTGGCATCTCATTAGCTTAAACATGACTAATTTGACATCTACAGAGGTCACTTACAATGATCAACACAACCTCCCTCCAGAATGCACCTCTTACAGCTGCAACAATTGCAACAGCAGTATAGAAACCGATAAAATATTCTTGTGCGGGATGTCTTTTTTTTTTTTTACACAAATATTGACAGATATTCCTTGTAGAGGAGACATAATTTAAATTGTATAGTAGAGATGTGCTTTGCTGAGTGAGCTCTGAGACCTCCATCAATACCCACTAACCTCTATTATAGGCATGTTATAAGGCCCATAAGCTTTTAATTTATGACAGGGAAATGACAAATTGATTTTCCAGTTATTAATCCTAGTGACAGAGCCAGTTCCTAAAGCCCTCCCCGTTCCCTTTGGGTAGAAAAGGGTACAGTTCCTTGATACAAGGAAGCCTGCAGGCCTAAGTATTTCTCCTCGAAAATGGAGCATAAATAGGACACTGTGCTCTCTGTGTGTCCGCTCAGCAGCCCGGCCGAACACCCAGGAGGACCTTGTGAAAGAAGGCACACCAAATACAGCCCAAGCCCTTTGCTGGCACAAAGCAGGGGTGAAACTCCTTGCAAACACCTTCCCACTGTGCAACTGGAGGTACAGCAGCGAGTTAAAATGTGTGAAGTCCATCACAGGATAAAAGGGCACACAAAAAAAACCAAAAACAAATATACAAAGGGAAAGTGAAAAAAGATGTCAGTGGTCATGCCAATTAAAGAGAACAAACAATTGTGGGGTTTAACTGCCTGGTTTCTGCCAGAAAAATAAGCCTAAAGAGGTATTTTCACCCCCTTCCTTCCATGGTTCAGCATCAAGAAAGGGCAAACCGTCAGGTTTTAAGCACCAGTAGGACACGTGGATCCCTGCAGGGCACACCAGGCATTACTCCCCCGGCAACACACGCAACCACAGCTGCTGCCTGGTCCTTGGGCTGCTGCTCCAGCAGCTGACAAACGTGAGAGCAGCAGCACAGAGTGACAAGGGAGGTGATGACCTGGGGAAGCACTCAAGGAGCCCCAGAGCATTGGGGTCCATGGCCCCCTCAGTCACCTGCAAGTGAAGCAGTGATGAGAGGAGCTCATCACAGTACCAACTCTGCCCTGAGGGAGAGGGCTGTGTTCATCAAGGACCTCTGTTTAATTTAAAGCCACTTAGCACAAGTTAGCTTATTGCTCTGCATCCCTCCTTTGCAGCAGTAAGCCTTCATGTGTGCTCCCCTCATCTTGAGTGCTGATTCTGGCCAGCCTCTCCCCACGTTGATGCCCAGCCTGCCTCACCCAGGCACTGCCCCAGCAGCCATTTTGTGACCCCACAGGCCAGTCCAGGAAGAGAGTCCTGGCCAAATCCCACTGTGGAGCAAGTCAAACAGGCCCTTACCTAGGGGCCAGAGATGTGTCCTTTCAGCCAGGTGGGTGTGGGGAGGATAGGAGATGTCCCGGTAGAGCTCAGTGAAGGCAGACCCCAGGGATCTCACCCCGTTTACCTCAGAGCTCCCCACATCCTTCATGGCCGCACCCTGTCCTTGGCTGCTGCCCAGGGCGTCTTCCTGCCTGCTTGCTCCGCAGAGGCTTCCCAGCCCCTCCACCTCACTGGGAGAGACTGGTGTGGCAGCCCATTCCCATCGGGACAGCATCCCCGGCCCAGGCAGGGACAGCAGGACAGCATCCCCCACCTGGAGTACTGTGTCCAGCTCTGGAGTCCTCAACATAGAAAGGACATGGAACTATTGGAACAGGTCCAGCACAGGACCACAAAGATGATCAGAGGGATGGAGCNTGAGGGGTCCTGGAGCTGCTGGGACTGCCCTCACAGGTGCACCCCCCCCAAGGGCTTATCAGAGCTGGCTGTAGGCAAGTAAGATTTCCCCGTGGCCGATTTATCCTCCGTGTGTTTTGTGCAGGCGTAAGGCATAAATTCATCTGCTACAGAGGAAGAGGGAATAGCCTCCAGGAAGAGCGCTGGGAGCTGGGTGCCAAGAGCTTCCTCTGACTGAGCCAGCGGTGGATGGGCCACTGCTTGGAGGAAGTGGCAATAATGCAACCGCTCATTTAATTGTTAAGAGAATCTTTAAAACAACAGCAAACACTTTATATCCACACAGTGGCTTAGCGTGCACCAGAAACTGAGTCACCCAAAATCTCTGACAGGTGCTTTGTTTGGTGGAACTCAAGCTACAAAGAAGCGGGCCAGGACTCCTTTATCAATCAATTATAAGCACAGTCTCTCAAGACAAGCTACAGAGAGAGGTGTGAGGAAGGGGCGTGGGGAGAACCACCATCCATAGCTCTCATTCCCACTCTCCTGCTCTAAGAAGTGACAGAGCTCATCCTCCACACAAGAAGTATTTGTCCACTGAGTCCCCACCTCTCATGCAGCAAAAAGAATAAAAGAAAGTGCATTTTTAATGCCAGTTCTGGACAAAAAGACTGAAGTGCCGACTAACAGCCGTTGTTAGAAAACATGCTCCAGTTGGCGCAAAACAGTGGTTGGATGAACTGTCATGTTTTGACAATTCATACAAGGGGCCTCTCGCATGAAGTTTGAGAGATCTCTAGAGAAAATGAATACTCGGAGACAGGGAGAAGAGACATTTGGTGTCTTACTATATGTTATTTTATTATTGAAAAAATGTTGAGCTGTCATTGGCTTATTGTCTACAGATGAAAGAGGATATAAGGAAAAGAGTAATTTGAAAGAAAGTAAAAATTTCTCCCTAATAAGATTTTTTTCTTCTTTCTCACTCAGCACATCCTTCAGTTTAGCTAGGCAGATGCTGCTTTTTCTGTCATTTTCCTCTCCCTGGATTTCAGCACCATTGCACATGGCAAAAACACCGTCTACTTGTTAAACAACATTTCTTGCATATGTATATGGGGGTCACAGCATCTGCTATTTTATATTAATTTAGTGCGAATAACTGCTGTTAATTGAAGTCTTGCCCTATTATACTCATAGCTCTATTTCCAAAACTATGTGAGAGTACTTCTAAGATTGCAAAAAGGATGTGTTTGAATTAAGGTAGTACATCACTTCTGCAATATCTTTACCAAGAAAGCATTGATTTATTTTTCTTCTGGGACAAAGTATTATTTTCCTCAATCCTCTTCTGACTTTATCTCATCTTCCAAACAGGAACTTGTTTCAACAATTAGTTCATATCCCTGCCATGCTGAGCAAAGTATCACGGTAGCTTTATCATTCTGAAGATGTCAGTACGAGTCTGATTTGTTGTAGGTTCACAAAACAAATAATCATAGGAACCTAACTGTAATAGAAATTCATCTGGCTGGTGCCCTTCTTCTCTGCCTTTTGTTTCTCTCCCCTTTTGTTTGACATTCAGACTTAACAAGTTTCACGTCAGCAGTATCTATCTGGTATCCAACTCACATGAATGAAGTGGTATTTTGAACGCATGCATACAAGTACTTGAATTCAGCAAGTTGCACACCACCTACCAGAGAAAAAAAATAATAATCTGACACCTTGCTGAGCAAGTGGCGTGTTGCTGAGCATCAAAAACACAGCAGGAATGACCCCAAATTATTCCACAGTAAAAATAGTCCAATGCATTATTATTATTTATTCTTTTTTTGGCAAACCCAATTCAGGAAATCACGACCTCATCACAGATGACATTCCATTAGAAAGTGTAAAAAAAAAAAACAACATCAAACCACCAAAAAACAACCTCCCTGTCAAATCAGTTTTCTGAAGACATCAAGCTGAGTGAAATTATTAGTAAGTTGTTAATAGAGGCCATCCTTTAGATTATGCTTTTAGTACCTTTTAAATCAAAGCTGTGAATAATTATGCACTCTTGAAGGTATGTGCCCCTCCTCTGCTGAACTCATCTTTTGTAGACATTTTTAAGAACGCTAGTCATTTGGTAGTTGAATCTTCTATTTCCCCCTGAGTTTTAGTCCCCGTTAACTTTGGAATCCAAAACACCACTATTTCCTAAAATTCAGGGTGGGCAAAAAAAAATATCTGTAAACTGTATTGCAGAAGTCTGACACAGTCTGGGAGAGGTATTTTGCACAGAGCTTGTTCAGAATAGCCAGGAGTTCAGCTACCACTGGAGAATCTCGCAAACACACACACAGACAGCAGCATCAGAAGAGCAAAAGCCATCTCCTGTTTCCCAAACAGTCCAACACAACAACCTGTATAGAATGGCTGGAGTTGGAAGGGACCTTGAAGATTCCAGTTCCAGTTCCAGTTCCAACTCCCCTGCCATGGGCAGGGACACCTCCCACTAGACCACATCCACTCTGACCTTGAACACCTCCAGGGATGGGGCAGCCACAGCAACCTGTTCCAGTTTCTCACCACCCTCACAATTTCTTCCTGAGAACCAATCTATATCTCCCCTCTTTCAGTTTAAAACTATTACCCCTCATCCTATCTCTCCCCTCCCTGATCAAGAGTCCCTCCCATCTCTTCTGCAGCCCCCTTTAGGGACTGGAAGGGACTCTAAGGTCTCCCTGGAGCCTTCTCTTCTCCAGGCTCAACTCTCTCAGCCTGTCCTCACAGCCTGCCTGTGATGCCTGTTATTCTCGTGAAATGTGTTCTTCCTTCAAAACAGAAATTAGATGGGCTGAATTGTATTTGATTTTTTTTCCCCAATCGCTAGCAGTTAGCACTGTACCCTGCCAGGTTTGTGCTTCAGGCTCAGTGTTGTTGTCTGGCCCCAAGGGAGGTAGAGGATGGAGCAGAGAGGGTGGGTATTAACTAGATGAAGGCTTCCAGGCCTTAAGGGGAGCCTGTCTTCTGGAACCCCTCTTACAGAAGCTAAATGGATTTTATGCAGTGGACAATTGATTTCTTATACAATACCTATACAGAAGAGAAAATTAGTATTCAACCAACCAGGACAAGAAATGAAATATGTGGCTGGGTGCAGTTAATCACGTAAGCCTCAGGACAGAGTTCCATCAGTGCTGCAAATGGGAGATTAATATGCTACCATAGGTCCACATATGCAGAAGGCTTTAAAAGTTTGTTCTAGTGATATGAAATAATCTGAGTGCACTTGAAAAAGAACAAAAGAAAAGACAAAAATATGGAGATTTAAGGACGACTCCTGTCCTGCTGCCTGAATTCTCAGATAATTTTGACTTCATGTGTTTTTTTTAAAGCCTTTATTTTCTGAAAGGCTGGTGGATTTTGCATCTCTGAGATGGTAGATGATTAATCAATGCTTGGATAGAGACTAACCTAGAAACCTCTAGACAAGACAGGAGAAAGCCTTGTGAATGCATCAATCTCAAGTATCCTGTTGTGCCTGTGATTATCTTTTGGGATTGCTGCATATAGTTTCAAAGATATCATGAAGCACTGTTCAGGCCAGAGCTACTAGAGGCAGCCCGTCAGAATTTTTAATACTGAGGACAGGAGCAGGGAACTGGACTTGGCAGAGGAAGAGACACCCTACGTTTCAATTTACTCAGCCTTTCAATCAAAGAGATTTCTTCAATAATGGAACAAGGAGGAAAAAAAGTAAAGAAGACAACTAATATTGTCCCACTCCAGCAATGTCAGCCAGTTAATTAGATGGGTCCTATCAGATGATTAGGCAAACAAAGTTTTGATAGAAGTTTTATAGAGCATTCTGCACGCTTAATCACACCAGGAGCAGGGAGGAAAGCTTCTGACAGAAGAGTTAAATGTGCTGGTAGTAAAGGAGTGCTGGGTTTTATTTCTGCTAATGATTTGTCATGTGATTTTGGATTAACCGCTTAATCAGAAGGCAGGGGTGGGTACTGGGACAAGGTTACTCGCCTAGAACTTGGATGGTATAACTCTGTCTTCTGCCTTGCTCTGCTGAGTCCCTGTATGTTCTTCACAGAGCTGCTCAGACCCAGAGCCAGTACTCAGCTGCTGAAAGGCACTGTCCATCCCTGTCACGCTTGCAGCCGTTCTGGACAGAAATCTAGATCCCTGGGAAGTTTACAAATAAACATTTAGGTGAATATAAGCTGCAGGTACGCAGAGGAATGGAAAGAAGTTTTAAGAATGGCCCTCTGAGGCCTGGGTCATGCTCAGAGGCTCCACTCCACATACCCGCATGTGGCTTATCTGAAGTCGGAGGAAGTATCTGTGCAGGGTGATGCTATGGGGTGTTCCAGTCTGAAACGTGTCACTTCGAGAGCTACTGCCCTACTCATTTAAAGGAGGTTCTGCTAACTTTTGCAAATGTTAAAGTGCAAAGCTAGATAAAAAAACAAATTACTCCTGCCCCTCTTGAAGATTCTTCAGCAGTTTCAAGGTAGATGTCCTGAATTACACCTACCGAAAGAGAAAGCAGTTTAGACTTGTCCTGAGTGAAGATTGCATTTTGTGTAACACCTCATCAAATTCTTGCCTTTCCTCGCAGAACAGATGGTTGGAATATGGTAGAATTTGGTCTTGTGCAACCAGCTAAAATCATAATAAATCATTTCTGCTTAGATGCAGTACATTTATCTCCATGTGATGCTGTCAGATGGAATCAATGCTTTTAGGTTTTAAGAACAAAGCCTTCCCTTAGAATTGTATTACTGAGAAACTCACAGAGTTTAGGAAGAAGTAATAAAGTATAAATTAAAAATCATCCTCACAACTTCTGAGAAAGCCAAGTGAGGGGAAAAAGATTGTACTACTGTCCCTTCCAAAATGAAATTGCTGTGTCCTCATCGTTCAAGCAGATACAACAGCTAGGAGCAGATATTGTATGCCACTGGAAAGAATATATATTGCACACATAAAAGGCTGCAACATAAATTTGAAGAAATATGGGACTCCTCATATAGGTAGGTCAAACTTTTCCCTCAAGCAGATAATTACAGGCTTGAGGTGAGTAAATCTTATTAGCCTCTCAGCACCTTATCTCCCCTCATAGAGACTGGTAGTAGATATATAGTAGATATATTCTACTTCAGTCACTTTCTGGATTGCATATTAGGTATTGCCGTATGCAGTTTGGTCCTAAGTACGATCATAGTATTTCACAGTGGAATGGCTCTGGTTTGTCAGTAAATAGGTCATACCAGAGAACAGGGAAAAAATAAGTTTGGTACAGTGCTCTTCTCTCTATAGTATCACTGCATTCCAACACAGCACCCTAGCATTACAGTCTGGGATCTTGTTTTTGAGGGAGCGGGGCAGGTCGGGCCAGCCAAGGTCACCAGGCACCTCCACGGTGATGGGTCAAGGCCACATTGGGACATCAGCCTGACCCCAGACTGGGCTGAAATGGGGCTCCTGGGACCATGGGCAGGGTGGGGAAAGGCCCCAGGGGTGGCTGGTAGGGGACAGGCTGACAGTATGGATATTTTATCATTAATCACTTGACTTGTGTTGTTTTTCTCCAGTATTATACCAATACCTTTAGGGAGATACAGCCTCTTGAGGATAACATATAAATGCTACTCACTGTGCCGTCCTCTATGGGAGAAGAAGGGAGATGTATCTCTCATGACCCAGGTCAAGTTCCAAGCAGAATAAGCAGGAGGAAAAGGAGGGCTGCTCGCTGGGAGATCGGAAGTGCTCAGACCTTTCATTAAAAAACAGAAAAAGAAACATCATGTATCAGGTAGCTGTTTGTATAGTACACATCAAGCACAAAGATCTTCAGCAGCTTTACAAACCATATGCAATAAGCACCTACATTCAGTCACTTCTTGGTCGGTTCTTCCTTCCTGATAAGCTTGAGCAGAAGAAGACAGGAGATAAATTGCTGTACATAGCTAAATTATCACCGCCTAGAAAATCTGTCAACTTTAATCTCACAGCGATTCTAAATTCTCTTTGACGTTTCAGTCCCTCAATGTGTTGTTTTTCAGTTTTGTTAGCATGCGGACATCCCATACGTGGAACAGGCCAACGTGTACCCAGCTCCTGTTCAACAACCCAAGGCATCCCAAAGATGCTTTTGGGGATTAGAACACTACAGTGACCCAGAAAAAGTAAGGATCCCTACAAACTCTGCAAGAGAGTATTAGTGGTGCAGAGAGAAACAGTGTCTGAAATAACACACAAGGTCAATGAGCAAAGCAGAGCTCTATAAGCTTTGCAAGCACAGATTTTTCCCTGTGAATATTTAAGTTGGATTTTCTGAAGATGACAGGATCTTGAGTATTCTCATCTCATTTTCTGAGGTCTTCAGGGGAAAGGTAGGATTTAACTTTGAAGAAATACAGGCAGGCAAAATTCGTGTTTGAAAGGTTTGTTTGATTGAACAAAATAAACCTCTGGATTGCTGTTATGTTCTGATTTTTCAGAGAAGCCATAAAGAATTTATTGTTCAGAAAGAAAATAAAAAGTACATTTTTTTGTTCTACTAAAAAATATTTTTGTCAAGAATACTACAGTTGCTTACTTGAATTCTTTTACTTTAGGAGAAACACTAAGCTTCGCTATAGTAACAGCGAAACAGTTTTATAATACCCCCTAATAAAAGTTTGGTAAAACTTCCTGTAACAATAGGAATTACCTATGTTAGAGCAATAATTAATTCAGAGTGCTAAAGAACTATGCTCTGGAATGGATAAATACTAATGGAGAATAACAGACACATTTAAGAGGATAATAGTAAATACAGTAAATGGCTGAAGCCTTGGGGAAAATGCTGCTGTGATTCTGTTAAAGCTCTGCTTAGCCCTACTTCCCACTTCCACTGAAGAAATCCTGAAAATTTCAGAAGGACTTGTCAGAAGCTTAAACACCAAGCGTGAGTTGTGCCCTAACTCCTTCTTGGTGCAGTCTCACTTTTAGCCTACTCCTGTAACCGAGTAAAGGCAGCAAAACCAAGAGAAAAATAACCCTTCTTGTGTAAGATCTGTAACTCTCACTCATTGCTCGGAGCAATAATCTTCCAGATAAGAATGGACTTCACGCTGCATTGTAAGCCATTCTTGAGTTGGAAAAAATCTAATATCCCTAATGGCTCAATTAAACCTGGTTTCTATGTGAAGTTATGGTACAATAACTAAACAGTCCCCTATTGTTGTCTGGAATAGAGCAACACAGAAGATCAGGCCAGTGATTTATGAGGGTCCGTATCAAACCTGGTGTCCTGCCTTCAACTGTGAATGATGAAGTGATAAGTGACTACGGAATCACCTTTATATTGGCTTTTCCTTCCTAACGTCAAGACACAGCTGACACATCTTTCAGCAGCCCCTGATACGGCTGGTTGTGGCAAATAATGTCATGTTCCTTTATGAGAGACGTAACAGTTGCTAAAAGCAGACTTTTTTCCCTACAAACGTGCTTCCCTTTGATGCTAACGTAAAATAAAAAAATAAAAGAAGAATATTAATAAAAAATGAGCTCCTGAAATAAACTGGTTTTAAAAGCAATGTGTGATTTGCCTGATGTGAGATGTCTGACCGGTATCGATATCCCTGTTATAGAAATCTGTATCCACTCTCTAAATTGGGGAATGATTTAATATCCTAAGCACAGATCATGGGTATCCCACAGACAAGAACTCAGGGGCCTTTTTATCACTAACAGACCCAAACAAATGGAGATGTCACAGCATTAGTACTGATCAAGAGCTGAGCCCTGGGGCTGCAAACCTGTGAAAACTTCTCACAAACCTGAAAAACTGACCCGCTCCCCCATCTCTTTTCCAAGGGCAAAAATCACCAGAGGGAAAGTCACTGAGGTGCATTTCTCTCCCCAGCACTGCAGCCACAGAACTCAAAATTAAATCACTGCTAGCACCCTGACCAGCCCTAAGTAGGAATCCGTAACACCATGACTGGCTGCAGTACCCCAAATTCCCTGGCACTCCTCACCTTCAGAAAACACATTGCATTCTTCAGAAGTCATTCCTCCTTCAGCCTCAGCTGAAATGTTCCCCCTGACACCAACAGATGCAGTAAATTGAGATAAAAAAGTACAGCAGAGAAGACAGGGCAGCCCAGGCACCCGAGCCTCCCCTCTATCAGCAGTAAGAGGTGCGTAAGAGATAACATAAAAAATTGAAAGGTTTTCTCTATTTTTAAAGAATGGAATAGATTCAATTCCATTCCTTTTAACCTAAGAACTGCTTTTTCTCATCTGCTTTAGGATTAATTTTGGAACTTCATCGCAAATGATTTGCTTGGGCTATTGGTCTGAACTTGAAGACAAGAAGATTGTATCAGAAGTTATGAATCTTTCCCAATTAAGTTATCTTTAGAGAAAGATGCTGGGTAAAAGGTTTTTGTATAGCCAAGAGGCTACTCTTCACAGTGAGGAATGATTTGATTTCAGAGTGAGCTGTGGGTTAGTAAAAAGAGAGACCTTTCCTCTTCCACCTCCAGGGCATTTTACGTCCAGAAAGGTAATTACAGAAGACCGTATCAGCTAAACAAATGCTTGTTGTGCAGCAAGGATAATGCAAACACAGGCTACACTATAGCCATTTTACAAAATAAAGTCTTGTTTCTCCAAAATAACCCACACTGAATCCAAAAAGCACTAAGAAAACTTTGTCTCCTTTGTTTTAACTGTGCTGAGTTCTCACTCCAGTTGTTTGTACCAAGGGTGCTCTGTGACTTGTCACCAGTAACCTTTACCTTTAAAAAAAAAATATTAATGGATTAGCAACTGGAAGCTGACAGCTCCATTTTTAGTAGCTAAGAAGTATGGCAAGATACAACAGAGTTTTCTTTGATATTCCTGCCTGAAGGAATATCCAGGGCCAAATTGTGACCAAAGGTGCTCTATCACAGCTAGAAACGTGCACCTGAAGAGGATATTTGACATTTCTGGTTTTAAACCCACACAAAGGAATCTCTTTAGGGGATGTGAAATTCTATTTTTTTACCAAAACTCTTGGTGAGCAGAATGAAAATGGTTCATGTGTACTGAAATCAAGCCTCAAGGCCACAAAGTCATTAAATAAAATATTTATGTATTATTTTAATGAAAAATACCTCTTTAATAGAATAACCCTGCATGTTCACATAAAAATGGAACAACAAGAAAATATTTCTATCTGGGTCATTTTTAGACAAACAGGATTTCCTCCCCTTTTTCCCCTTTCTGGAAGAAGGAAGAAATATCCCCAGCAATTAACATAAGCAGTTTTCTAAAGTTCCGTGCAGTGCAGAAACATAATTGACTTTTTATCAAAACACCCATGCCTTTTTTAACCAAAAAGCGCACCTACATGTAACCGAATATTGCTTATTGCTGCCTTTGGATATTGCCTCATTACTCAAAGGATAACCTTTCTCACTTTGCTGAGGTGTGTTATTCTCGGTTTCTCGGTGGTAAATCTGAGGCAACAAACCTGCACGTACCTGTCCTCTGGATTTCAGAGTTGCAAGAGATGTGTAAGTTAATAACCGGAGCAACATGTACTTTCAGCTACATCTACGTCTGGACAAATACCTCAGAAATAATTCTTATTTGAGTGGAAATCAGGAATCAACGTTAGTAGTATTTATGGCTGTCGTTTATAACAGCAATCAATAGGGGACTTATTAGTAAATATTACTATAATTTGTTTAGAAACAGCTTCCATCAAGGTCTGGATTTTCCACTCTCTGGGGAAGCCTGACATTTCCAAAAAATGTTATTCCACTTCTAAGTAAAAGGTAGTAATTTTCCACAAAAAAAAAAAAAAAAAAAAAAAAAAAAAAAAAAAAAAAAAAAGAAAAAACAAAAATTTTTTTCCCACAAAAAAAAAAAAAAAAAAAAAAAAAGGAAATACCAAATTATTTCCCCCCTGAAAAAAAAAAAAAAAAAAAAAAAAAAAAAAGAAGAAGAAGAAGAAGTAAAAAGCCAAATCTACTCTGGACAAAACCAACTCCATTTCATTATGCAAACAAAAAAAATCTTACAGGTAGCCGACTGCCCCAGGTATGGAAACCTCTGCAGACTTGGAATAGTAGAATGGTTTGGGTTGGAAGGTACCTTAGAGGTCATCAAGTTCCACCCTCCCTGTCATGGGGGGCAGGGACATCTCGCACTAAAGCAGGTTGCTCAAAGCCCCATCCAGCCTGGCCTTGAACACCTCCAGGGATGGGGCAGCCACAGCTTCTCCGGGCAACTTGTTCCAGTGTCCAACCACCCTCACAGGAAAGAATTTCTTCCCCATACCTCATCTAAATCTCCTCTCTTTCAGTTTAAAACAGTTCCACTCATCCTATCACTCCACTCCCTGACCAAGAGTCCTTCCCCATCTCTCCTGTAGTCCCTTTTAGGTACTGAAAAGGGGTCTAAGTTCTCCCAGAGCCCTCTCTTCTCCAGGCTGAACAACAACCCAGCTCTCATCTTGTCCTCAGAGCAGAGGTGGTCCACTTCTTTGAGCCAGAGGCAGATCCAACACAGCTGGGCCTTGTAAAAGAGCTCCCAGGCCCCTGGCATTTACAAAGCCCTGGATGGCTGTGACCTGCAAGATGTTCAGTCTGGCCTCTGTCTAGCTTAGAGCATGTGCCCCCAGGGTCCTTGTGAAGGATTCCTGAGTTCCTGCCTGCACAGAAGTCCTTGGTTTCAGGTTTTTTTGGGGTTAAGAGCATGCAACCAGGGAAAATAAAAGATTGCCTAAGAATTCTCTGTAAGCTCTTATATTCAAAATTGATCCTCACAACCACACAAACAGTACTCATACAGCCTCTTAGAAACTTTCATTTTTTCCCCTCTTCCTGTCTTCAGACGTACTCAGTCATCCATGAAAGTGCAAAGAATGCATTACATCGAGGTGAGCAAGCAGCACTAAAGCCAACAAACAGCCCAAGTAAACACTTTGTGAATAATCCATAGACTCAACTATGCTCACACAAATCATTGTCTAAATGACATTCAGAAGCCAAATTCAAATTCTGTTTACACTCAAGGCAGAGGAGGAGGGAAAGGGCAAGCTCATTCCATGCAGTTTCTTGCTCTGAATAGTTGGTGAGCTTTACTTCCATTAATGGGTAGATGTTCTCCAGGGTTTCTTTTTACCAACCTTTTCTAAAGTACAAAACCGTTCACTGACAGTCTGTCAAGTTCATCTTTTTCAGTTGGAAAATATATTTAATAATGCATTATGTTACAATGATTTTATGTCATATTGCAAGCCTGATGAGTGCAAGTAACTGATAGTTCGTGTGTCACCGAACCTGCGGTGGGTTGCTGGAGAGAAGAAATTTGCATTTAACTGGGCTGGAGCAGACCTGTGGGGAGTGGGTTCAGTCAGACACAATGCGTGAGGCACAGAAATGAGCAACAACCCTGACTAGCAGATGCTTGATGAGTAAATTTGGGAATAACATACACTTCCTGTACATGAAGCATGTGTCACTAATAAAACTGTATTTAACTCAACAACTGTGTTACCTTTCTGGCCTTCACTACTTTTTTTTTTTTTTTTTTTTTTTTGGTCTTTGTGAAGCTTACTTAAAGTTTTCTTTAACCTCTTTCAGATAGCAATGTATTTTTTTTTCCCATCTTCCTTTCACAGGGAATATTAACTTTTGATTGACAAAAACCCCAAATGCCTCAAAACTGACTAATTCAATTAAGCAAATAGGTGCTCCAGGACCTCATTCTTTTTTACCTGCCACATCCCATGGACATTTATCAATGCAAGGAGAGTTTGTGCTAAGTGTGGGAGATGTGGTCTGATCAGCAGACTTTGGCTCTGGAAGAAGAGGAGCACAAAACACCCAAATTACAATTCCACAAAAGCATCAGGACAGGGAAATATTAACAAAGTATCGTGTGTTGCTACTCATTACAAGATAAAAAAATATCCACATTTTACTGTTAAAAATGCAGGAGGAAACAATGTTGTTATCTTTGCTACTTTCTGTGAGTTCTTCTTAGCATGTGCACATATATTGTAAAATCTAAGCTTATAATTTCTACTTTGAAGGCAAAGAGCATTAAGAGAAACAATTAAAATGATCAAAATTATATTCTACCCAGTTTAACTAATATAGTTTAAAAATATGCTGCCACCTAGAGCATACATCTCAGATGCTCTGCAACTACTGAAGACCTGCCCAGTAAGACACCACAAAATAGAAATAAATCACTGATAGAGCTCAGGGTCCCGATTACAGATCTGACTAGGAATGGCTTGAAGTTGTTACTTTTCTGCGTGCGTACAAGAAAACTTTGAAGAAATCCAGCAGCGGACTGATCTTTGCCATAATAATCTTTTAAGGTACAATTAAGCATCTCCGTGGGAAACATGGAGAAAACACGGGACTGACTGTCAGTAGCTGAACTGCTCTTGGATCTGGTTTGTCCCCCAAAAAGCTGAGGCTGCATCAAGGGATTCTCTTCTGCCCATCTGGCTGCAGCTTTGCTAAACAAAGGGGGAGAGCCCTTCTAGCAGCAAAGCTCCACGTACAAACACGTAACCAGAATTTCGGATGCTTGTGCATTATGTCAGCTTTTGGGTATTTAGGATCACAACTAGAAGAGGACTGTCAGGGAGGTGAGTTTGTGGGGCTGTGGCATTTCAACACAGAGCAGTACTTCTCTTTGGACTGATAACCAATGCGTCTGAACTACTGACCAGTGTAATGTCCAAAATATCCAGCCTTTTCCTGTGACACGGAGAGACCTCCAGACACTGCCAACAGCAGGGAAGCACAAAATAAAGTCTGTGCCGTTGGTAAACTTTCTGCTAAAGTACTTCAGGTTGCAGATATTCCAGATTTTTTCCTGTATGTGTGAAAATAAAGTGATCCTTCCACTGTTGTCTGTAGTATTTGTCTGCTGTAGCTTAAAAAAACCTCCAACAAAACTGAGTGCCAGTATTAATGCTGGGTCCGTGGGTGTCAGCATAAGAGTTCCTCCATTCCCAGTCATGGAGAGACCTTCCAGTGCTTGCTGGACTCTCCATCATGGCATTCCTCACCCTAAGGACTCCAGAGCAGTTGCTTACCAGTATGGTTACTATACCAGTATATATGCTATACCAGTAAGATTCTAATTTGTCGCAACTGAGGTCCCAATCCCACATATTCTGTTCATCTATTTGCAGTCTTTCCCCTCAGTCTGTACTCAGCTGACGTAACCTCTAGAAACACAGTGCCATGTTCTCAAGGGGAAAAAAA
>VXBW01003029.1:310564-335339 GCA_013400375.1 Thinocorus orbignyianus
AAAGAGAAAAAAAAAGATGCAGTTGTTTTGACAGAGTTTTCATAATTCATTACACATACTGACTTCAAACCACATAGTGCCTTTGCCTTGGATTTCTGTAGAGCTACTTTCATAGTTAACACATGTACCCAGCTGGAGTCTCTCATCAGATTTCCACACTTCCTAGATTAAGTACTGGGATTACAGGAGAAAAGAAACGAAACGAACCCAGAAACAACGTCTCGCTCTTTCTACACTTAAACCTCTTTGTTGTACTACGTTGACTGTGTACTAACCAGAATGCATACACAAACTCACACCTCTAAGCAGTTACAACTTATCACAGCTGCAGATATTTAGATACTCAGTGGCCCAGAGTCCCTGCCAACTTTAATACAAGCTCACATTTTTCTCAACATCTGCCTTTTTATCTGTCTCTTGTTTTCAAGTGGCAGCGATTTAACGCTCGCTTAGTTTTGTCTCCACATTTCTTAAGTTTTGGTGGACAAAGTTACACGCAAAAATTCCTTGACCGTTTAAATGTCATGGCAACAAGTGTGTGAAGATTTGGAGTCTGAGTCTTTGCTGTCTTCAGGACCTTTTAAAGACTTATTTGATGAAAATCATGGCAACTCACTTCTAGCACATTGTCATACTATATCCATACCTCTGGCTCCGGATATACTCATAACAAAGCTTAGAGAATATTTTTTATTTTCATATATAGCAACTGAATGTCCCCCTTCCAACTGGAATCCATCTAGTCACACATGTACTGAGCATATAAAACCCTCTTACACTGCAGCATTAAGCTTCGATGGGTGTGGAGAGGAAAAAAGGCTCATTTTCACACACCTATTTCATACCTGAAATCACACTCTTCACTGTGATTTCTAATACAGACACAAGACATTTCAAAAGGTCCCAGTTCAGCCTGACTTAATTTGGGAAGAGTCTTTACTTCAATCCATCTGATTTATCTGGGTTTCCCTGGGAACTAACATTCCCTGTATCCCATAGTACTACTACATATACCCTTTTCCTTGACAGTGCTCCATCCTTCTTCCTCAAACACCATGGGGCAATACCAATGGGCTACTTGTGCACCACCTGGCATGAGCCCACTGAAGAGCAAGCTTGACTCCTTTGGCGGCCTGGAACCCTTTGATAACCACAGCTGCAAATGGTGGCCATTAAATACCGGTTATTTGGAAGAAAGCAACAGCAGTGGCAGAAGTCAGTCTTATTTTTCCCTATTACTATCATTATTACTATTATTGCTGCTGTGAAAGGAGGGAAATTCTATGCCTATTGCACAAATGAAAGATAATGTTGGCAGAAGGCTCAATAATGGTTGCTCACAGAGAAATAGAAATCTAGGTGCACTTTTAAAAAAACAGACATTCCTATCCCTTCACATTTAAAATAGGCACATGTAATGGAAATTAAATACAGGAACTTCAGGTAAAAACTGGGGATTCCTCTTACCAAAGAGACAGAAATCCTGAAGTGATGTCTCCCATAGAGAATATGTCTCTACTATACCATACAGCCAGAAGAAACACCTTCAGAAAGGTCACTGCAGCTCCAGAGCCTTTGTCCAGCTTCAAGACAGGGAATAATTCTCAAAACTTACAAACCAAAGATGGCATTTGAAAAGAAGAAACTTTTCAAATATGCCTGCCACAGCAAAACGAAAAGTGAACAGTACAGAATTATACAAAGCCCTATGTATGTACAACAGACACAAACGGTGAAGCAGTGACAGTTATGAATTTCCTGCCATTCCTCTGGCTAAAACTATTTATTTGCCACATTAGGCATTTCTGTTAAGTTATAGTGTTGCAGAACAACAACATACGTGCAGGCTGTTTTGGTACCAGAGAAAATATTAGACGTTTGTTATTGGTAGGCAAGCTGCATTATTTCTAGAAATAGCAAAAGGGTGCGATGACTATTTCAATCTAAAACACAGCTGTCTTGGCAGTAACAATAAAAACTGCTTCATATTCCCTTCACTGGGAAAGATGCCAATGCGCTTATATTGTCTATTTTCACTGCAACATTTAATTTTGCTTAAGGTAAAGGACAGCATCTCCGACTACAACTGTGGAGTATTTAGACATGAAAGTACTTCCCAAGGAAGTTCTGCAAGTGCTGTCAAAATGAAGGCATAAAGCACCTGGGTGAGGCATGAGAAACCCCAGTCTTCCCCCAGATAGACACCTCTGAGTTGAGACTGTAAAAGGAGAATGACTCATCATCCTGTTTTTCAGGTGCAAAAGAAAGATGAGAAGCAGTATCTCTGGACATGCTCTAATTCTAATTGGGGTTGGGTGGGGGAGTGGTGGGGTGGGGAGTTGGGGGTTGGATATTTTTTACTACTGCAGCACAGTTTTGCTCTGTATACATTGCTTTCCAAAGATCTGAAATGTTAACTAAACCTCAGCAATAATGTAAGAGAAGTGTGTGATGCTGTAAAGCAGCTGATGCCACCTGCCACCACCGTCCTCTGCTGGATGGCATCAGAGTGGTCCAGTTACATCGTACAGAAGACAGTCCTTGTGCTGTAACACAGCATTTTGTATCACTTACTAGCTGTAAAACAACTAGTAGAAGACATGAACCAGATGGAAAAAAAAATGGACATGATGGATTTGTTGCAGAATTATATAGAATCATGGAATGGTTCACGTTGGAAGGGACCATAAAGACCATCTAGTTCCACTCCCCTGCCATGGGCAGAGACACTTCCCACTAGACCAGGTTGCTCAAAGCCCCATCCAGCCTGGCCTTGGACACCTCCAGGGACGGGGCAGCCACAGCTTCTCCGGGCAACCTATGCCAGGGTCTCACCACCCTCACAGGAAAAAATTTCTTCCTAAAATCTAATCTAAATCTCCCCTCTTTCAGTTCATAACCACTACTCCTCACCCCTCTTATGGGTAAGGGTGCTAAGAAACCATGGGATTAAATGACCTGCTCAAATTCATGTTGCAAAACGGTTTAGAAAACAAAACAGTCTTTACTGTTTCCTTCTCCCCAGAAGTCCCCACTGCTGGTAGTCTAGCCCTGTCTTTGCCAAATGACTTCACTCTGTCGTGTGAAATTTCATGCATCTTGAACAGAGCCAGTGTGTGAATGGGGTGTTAATCTACACAAAAATAAAACAAAATAACCTTGCAGGAATATCTAGGACAGTAAGATATGTTATACAGATTTTTATTTTTCATTTCCCCCCAAGTTTATGTCTGTCTAAATCCTTTCCTGCAAACGAGAAATAACTTTGCTCCTCTTCCCCCACGGAACCTGCACCATTCAAAAAGAATTTCCCAAAGTGATTACTGAAAGGCTTGTAAGAGAAATGATTACAAATGGCTGAGTTAACTGCTCCGGACGGCCTCATCAGTCATTGTAATGTGGTCTCAGCACCAGGCTCATCAGGACAAGCAACTTGTCATGACAGATGACACCTCTTCAAGAAGCCTTCCTCCCATGGCTTTTCCCCAAGAAGTCCTCCTGGGATAAGGTGCTTGCAAATAGCGGTCCTTAAGCAACAATCAAGGAGGAATCATCACCAGCTGCCTTCAGTGAGCTGCTTGGGCTTTCTTTTTTTTTTTTTTTTTACCTTAGACTCTGAGCATGGAATGTTTTATCTTCATGCATGTCCTGAAATCAAAAGTACTTCCGGCATTTGCTCGAAAGGGGAATTAGAGATGACGATAAGAGCACCAAAGATAGAAGAGGCCAGAAAAGGCTGAGACAGTACTGCCAACCCCATGCTACTTTTCCACTGCCAGCCTCCAATGCTGTAAAACAATTTGCCATCTCTGCCTTATTTTCTGCATCTAGAGAGGGAAGAGTTTGCAGACCTCTATTTTAAGTCTGCTATGTAAACGCTGAAATTTTTTTTGAGTTACAGAGCACTTTCTGTGATGAGCACCACACTAATACCCATTATAAATAAAAGCCAACTCATCATTCCACAGATACTGTTTTGTGAACTGGAACTCAAGAGAGTTAATTCCATTCCTGGCTCTTCGTATCTGCAATGGAATCTAAGATAAATTGTGTAGTTTCTCCTTTTGCCTTGTTCCTTTCTGCTATCAAAATGGAACTAATAATTCTCACTGGGCTTGGGGATCCTTGGATAAAAAGCAGTAAATATTTTTGAAGAAAATGAAGAAATGTCTAGGCAAAGTCTTCAAAATAGCATGTCCCTTAAAATCTATCCATTGTCCTGATCCTCACACAGTTTTTACTACGGTGAGGGTAAAATCTTGTTTAAGAAAAACAGGTGGCTTCTTAATGACACACATCTCAGTCACAGTGAAGAGGCAAACTATTTGCAACTAACAGTTTGTTTGGGAAATTTGGCACTTGTTGGGTGTTTACAAATTGTTCATGGGCAGACTGCAGTTGATGAATACTTTGAAATTACTCAAATATTTACTGGGAACAGATTTCAGCCCTTGGGGGTTTTCTGTTTGTTTGTTTTGTGTGGCACTCCAGCTATGCACCAGTTGGTCCTTCAAATGCCCGTGGTACTGAAGAGGTGCTGGATCTGAGCAGCAATCTGAATTTCTGCTTTGCAGGAAAATCCATGATTTCTTTTTCTTTCCATTTCACAGGTTTCGAATGAACAAGAATAGATCTGAAGTTTCCTGGAAATAAAATCTTATATAGGAAAACAGCTGGGGAGCAAATGATTTTGTGTAAAGGAATTAAATTTTAAGTGTTTCCTGTCAAATTTACAGTAAAATATACTATAGTATAGTTACAAATTAAGCAAATGATCCAAATGCCTCGTTGTGGTAGAGTCAAAACATTTCATTTTCTCCCAGACTGAAAAAGACCCTGGTATGTTCTTTAAATCGATATATTCCCATAGGAAGTCTAGTTTTCAAAATGATACTTCCTGATGGAAAATCTGACATCCAAAAGCAACTTAAGCAATTCTAATTTCTTATGCATCTGACAAGATATCACTTTGCTATGCAGCTGCCAGAGCACCTCGCTGGGAATCCCCTGACAGAGACCTTGAACTGGAAAAGCCACTCTGGAAAAAAAAAAAAAAAACTGATGGAGAGTCAATGATTTCTTTTAGAAAATTCAGGAAAGAGCAAAACAGAATGAGCACAGCTATGGTAAACTCATAAAAAATTCAAATGAAATAAATTCTCCATTGGCCACAAACTTCAGCTGGATATTTACTTCTATTGACAGAGAGGGAGCTGCGTGTCTGAGACAGCACAACACACTGCGGGAATTACAACAGGCCGATTCCCTACCAGAATGATGCCACTGCTCCTTATATCTATACCCTTCCTTGATAACACTGGCAGGAGTTTCAGAATGAAAAACACACATTTTCCTTTCCTTGGCCAGAAAAAAAAATAAAAAAATAAAAAAAAAAAAGAATAAAAAAATCAGTGGTTCTGTTTCCAAGCTGCCTGCACCTGTACTTCTAGCCACACCTTTAGCCGTATGAGAGCACAAGCAGCTGATCCATCACCAAAGGCAGTGGGCTGGAGCGGTACATGCAGAGCTGCAGAGCCACTCTCTATGTTTGTGTCCCATCAGGGAGGCAAAAGCATTCAGCCTTTTCACAATTTCTGGTTTTGAACTGGGAGAAGTCCTTTGAAACAATCACTCCTACAAACTGCCTTTCTTCATCCAAACACTGTCTAGTACCGGTCTTTCAGTGACAGCATCAGCAATCATAGAAACTATCAGGTAGAGGATTTGGGGTATTTTAAAGGTTCTTTTCATACAGCTTAGTGAGTAGAAATAAACATCAGCCAGTATGACCTTACCCACCAGCCCTCTAGAATTCATTAACTGACCAAAACTGTCCCACCTTCACACATGACAGAAGTCACCCCAGATTCAACCCACTAATATGATGCAACATAGACCTTAGAGACTCGTATCTGCACTCCTACCTAAGAACAAAGTGCTTTGTGAAGGTAAGCCTTCTTTCCATCCCATTTACTAGAAGAAATCCAGGCAAGAAGAAGAACAGGGAGTACACTTTTCTCCCATGATAACTTTATCTCAGGGAAGACTCTTGTCTGTAGAAAGAAACCACCATCTTACAGACACGTCACAACTTGCAAAGAGAGGCAAACATATGAATAATTTGATAAAGTTTCTGAATTACACAAAATGATCAGATGATGTAAGAGAATAGAGCACAGTAACAGGATTTTTACCACCAAACAACTAACTTCACCACCGGACAATCAAGACAATATGGTGGTCAGGGACCTGTTTTCCCTGGGAGACTTAACCCACATTTTGATGATAACAAGGTTCCCAGTAAGATATTTTAACACCAAAAGCATCCTCACATTCACCCCAGGCTCTCTTCAGTGCTTATATGCCCTCCCTCTCAGGTGTCCCTAAGCCATTACAACCTCCTGCATGTGGATGTCATTGGGCATATCTGCTTCGGTTTTGCTTTATTTCTTCCCCTCCTTTTCTCTGATGAGGAGAAATAGAATCATAGAGTCATAGAATGGCTGGAGTTGGAAAGGACTTTAAAGATCATCAAGTTCCAACACCCCTGCCAGGGGCAGGGACACTAGACCAGGTTGCTCAAAGCCCCATCCAGCCTGGCCTTGAACACCTCCAGGGACGGGGCAGCCACAGCTTCTCTGGGCAACCTCGGCCAGTGTCCCACCACACTCACAGGAAAGAATTTCTTCCTGGTATCTCATCTAAATCTTCCCTCTTTCAGTTTAAAACCATTACCCCTCATCCTACCTCTCCCTTCCTTGATCAAAAGTCCCTCCCCATCTCTCCTGGAGCCCCTGTAGGGACTGGAAGGGGCTCTAAAGTCTCCCCAGAACCTTCTCTTCTCCAGACTGAATAACCCCAACTCTTTCAGCCTGTCCTTGCATGAGAGGTGCTCCAACCCTCTCAGCACCCTTGTGGCCCTCTGCTGGATCAGTTCCAACAGGTCCATGTCCCTTCTGTGCTGAGGACTCCAGAGCTGGATGCAGTGTTCCAGGCGGGGTCTCACCAGAGCACAGTTTAGGGTTCTAGCACAAGCACTCTCCCTGTCCTCTTTTTTTTTTTTCAAATCCTTGCTCCTGCCCCATGCTGAGGACAGGTGGCCTAGGATTTCTCTTGCCATTGAGAGGGACCTACCTGCTCAGTTCTGGGACCTGATCCAAGAGGCAGCTCTGGCTCTGGAGTGAGGCATCCCCTGGCATTTAGCATCCAGGTGCCTCTTACCAGGGCAAAGCTTGTTCTGGAGCACCTGAAGGACACCAAAGGGATGGTAGAAAGCATCCTGATTCTCATGGTGAGGAACTGAGTATGTTCTCCTGTGGATGAAAGCTGTCTTGGTCCAGCTCATGCAGAGTTTTCGATTTGTAGTTGTCATCTAAGATGCTTATGCTCCCCAACCACCCACAATCTAACACTTACCAAAGAAATACAGCTAACTTGTCCAATTTGCCCTTACTGCATTGCTAAAAATAGTAATTAACCTGTTTTTCTGCTCCTCTGCTATCTCTGGAGTACACCTGCTTACACGAGGTTGATCAGAATCCAGCTCACTACTTATAGGAATTAACATCATTATCTCCTTGTACAGACTGTCTGGGCTGCAAATTCAGTTCCCCTGCTCTGGGTTTTAATATGCTGGTAGTTCTTCTGCTTTCTGACCATTGAAATCCTGGGCTGCCTGTGGGAACGTCAAGAACTTTCCCTCCTTCCTCTCCATTTTCTATTCTGAAAGGCATCCCGCCCTGCTTCTCAGGGCACTGTCCTCTGTGTCTCCAGCAGGACCCACGCCTGCCATGTCCACAGTGACCAGCTGGAGCTGGAAGCTTCCTGCAGTGCATCCACTAAAAGTAAAACTAAATCAAATCCCTTCAGTCCAACTCTTTTGAATGTTGGTGCCCAAAATCAAAATCCAGACTAGAATACTGGACTGTGAAGGGATATGTATCATCTCATGTCCAGTAGCTGCAGGGTGTGATGCCACTTCTATTGTAGCCTAAAAAGGATTTATCACAGACCTATCACCATTGACAGGTCAATCATAGCGCTGTAATCAAAATCCAAACTGCTACCTTTAAGTCTGGTTTTGTGAAACCTTTACACCAGACAATCAGAATTGATATGGGATGAAATAAGTGAGATTGCTCAGATTGTCATCTAAACTTTTTGAGATAATCTGTTTGGCTGGCTTGCCCCGCCATCCCCCTTCCTTAATGGAGTTCCTTTCTCTTCCAGGCAATGCTGCTTCTCCAGTAATACAGATTCAGACTGTACCTTTGCCAGCCACAGAAACAGACCAGATTGTTGCAGACACACAGGTTCTCCTCAGGATCTTCATCCAATTTTGCAAGTGTTGGAGATAAGTATCCAAAGGATCACCTCCTTAACCAAATTGAATGACACCTCCCAATTTTTAATACAACTCTGCCATACAGAAATCAGCTGTGTAAAAATACTACAACAGGA
The DNA here is from genome assembly GCA_013400375.1 of Thinocorus orbignyianus. Taxonomy (NCBI): domain Eukaryota; kingdom Metazoa; phylum Chordata; class Aves; order Ciconiiformes; family Thinocoridae; genus Thinocorus; species Thinocorus orbignyianus. The sequence goes on from VXBW01003029.1 coordinate 319,025, forward strand.
CATTATATTAATGCAGCAACAGTAATCAGCTGGGGAATGAAAAATGCAATGCTCTTCTAATCTGCAAAGACAACCTAGGATCAGAGTTAAGCTGGGTGTCTTCTGTCCTTGTACAGAGTGCATAGTAGCTGTAAATTGAAAATTTGAAACCAAACCTGAAAATCCAGTAAACTGAAATAATGGTTTCAGTAAAAACTCTGCAGTCCCAGTGCTTTCAGTGGTCTGGGTGGGTTACTCACCAGAACCTGGGTTAATAGCACCATCATTGATAGCACTCAGGCACCTGAGAGCCTCTGTGTTGTCAGCTCTTATTTTTGGTGGATATAAGATAAGAAAGTGGAGATTCCAGCTTGCTCAGAGCTGAATTGGTTCTGCAACGCTAATAGAAGTAAAAAGCAATAAAACCTATCACGTTGTCACTAACTGTTTTTATATGTGCCTGAATGTGCACGGGGAGTTACTCTAATGATTAAATAAGGACCCTTTTTGAATAGTCATTCTCTAGAATAGAATAGCATTTTAAGATTGGTGGTGAATTGCATTTGTTTGAGGATTTGATGAGGATGCTGTGGCATTTACGATTTTAGCATGCTCCAGCCTTGCAGTAAGAGCAAAACACCTTCCAGTACCTGCCTGCAAGGCTGGTGTGCGGTGGGAGCAAAATTCAGCACAATCCGTAGCTACCGTGGGGCCAGAAGACAAAGATTTTGCTAATATATAAAGCTTCCATGTGCTGGCTAAACATCAGGGATATACTTTACTGAAGAAATTTTAAAAATAACTCTGTGTGGTTTGAGCATTATCTCTACCAAGTAGTTTACTAGTGGCTGAGCTCCAGGCAATACAGAACTAGTAAAAAACCTCAATCCAAGCGGGATACAACCTAATGCCAGCATCCTCTAGCAGAATCTGAGAAACAAAGTTTCCTCTGTCGATGTATTGATTTTTCCAAGCTTGGCTCATTTTTTTTTTTTTCAGAACAAATATTCTTTGGAACTTAACTTCATCCTGAAATAGTGGTGGTAAGGAGGAATGTAATATTTGTTTCCTTTTCTGTTTTTAACTAAAGTAAGTTGTGATCCACAGGTACACAGGATCTAAAAGAGCCAAAGGGGTAAGTTTAGTCACTGATGAAAATGAAGACAGGAAAGGCTTTCAGAGCAGTGCATTTCCCTAAACTCCAGGAAAACTCTCCTTGTAAAACATTCATAAAGAAACTTCTTGCTAAATTCAGCAAAAATAGTGAAATTACATGGAGGATGAACAGCAGTCATTGGTGCTTAGATTTATTTTTCAATTTAGACTAAGTTTTGTTTTAAAAATAAGGGTGTGGATGACAGCACTTCCAGTGATACAGGCTGGGTACTCCCTGGGCAGGGAGGCAGCTCTGCTGAAAGGGGCCAGGACCTGGGCATGGGCCAGCTGGGCTTCAAAGATGGCAACCAGCCTCCCCAGGCTGTATCAAGAAGATCACAGACAGTAGATTGAGGGAAGTGCTTCATACCCTTAACTCACTATGTGTTAGACGACTGGATCCAGTTTGGGACACTCAGTATAAGAAAAACATCGGTTAACTAGAGGGAGGAAGTTGAGGGGAAGCCATTAACCTCACACCAAAGAGCACCTGTGCTGTGAGAAAAGGTAGTATTGGGCTTTCTTCAGCCAAGGAAGAGATGGTGTGGGGAGATCTAACAGCACCCCAGCACAGCTCTGGGGTCCTCAGCACAGGAAGGACACAGACCTGTTGGAACAGGTCCAGCAGAGGGTTGGAGCTAACCTCTCCTAAGAAGACAGGCTGAGAGATTTGGGAGATTCTGGAGAAGAGAAGGCTCTGAGGAGACCTTAGAGCCTCTTCCAGTATCTAACGGGGGCCTACAGGAGAGGTGGGGAGGGACTCTTGATCAGGGAGTGGAGAGAAAGGATGAGGGGTAATGGTTTTAAACTGAATGAGGGGAGATTTACATTAGAAATTAGGAAGAAATTACTTCCCATGAGGGTGGTGAAACACTGGAAGAGGTTGCCCAGAGAAGCTGTGGCTGCCCCATCCCTGGAGGTGTTCAAGGCCAGGCTGGATGGGGCTTTGAGCACCCTGCTCTAGTGGGAGGTGTTCCTGCCCATAGCAGGGGGTGGAACTCGATGACCTTTAAGGTCCCTTCTAGCTCCAGCCATTCTATGATTCTATCCCCAGCACCAAGGGCAAAGTGGTGGAGCCAAGCTTGATGCAGAGCTACACGGTGGGAGAACAACAGACATAGCCATAAATCAGAGGTGGCAAGCTTCTTACTGGACTTAAGAGGGGAAAAAAAAAATCCTGTAGAAATGACACAGCAGTGGGACAGGGGCCAAGAGAGGATGTGCAGGTTTTCAAGCCCTGACTCAATCAAGCCCTGAGCAAACTGGTCTGAATTCAAGATCGGCCCTCCTTTGAGCAGGAGGCTCAACTGGAGACCTTCCACCTTCCCTTGCAACCTGAATTGCTCTAAGATTCTATGAAAATAATTGTTGTGAGCCATAGCTTATTTTCAAAATGACTTAGAGGGCTGACGAGTCTTCATTTACAAAAGTTATGACTTCTGATGGTTTTGCAGAAAACCTATTTTGAATGCTTTGCATCAGAGAAAGCACGAAAGCAAAATTCAGCTTTATTGAATTCCAGCATCAAAATATTTTGCCTACAGATCCCTTTTCTGGCTTCCTTGCGTAGTTTGAGGCACTCAGTAGCTTCATTTTGCAAATCGGGTACCAGATAGTTTGTGTCCTGGCTCATATTTGTAAAGGTTCCATATCAGAGCCCAGAGCTAAATGGCATGATTTGCTCTTATTTTGCACCAGCAACACACCTTCCAAGCATTTGTGGGACATTTCAAACCCTTATTATACTATATAGAACCATTGTATAACATTTATAAGGTTTTAAATACAGTTTCTTGGTGCTTCTTAGCAGAATACAATACTGTATAATTCACTACTGAGAATAGCAGAGACTCAAACCTCAGCCCTGAGCTTTAAAACAACGACAACAACAAAATAAACAGAATTTCCTCTTCTTTTTCTTTTTTTTTTTTGTTCTATTTGTGTTCTAGGAAACTGGCCTAATAATGCCACAGTAATTCTATAAGTACAGCTTAATCTTAAACAATAACAACAAATGAGTTTCATTTGATCTGTTCAAACACAGAGTGTGTTTGACAAAAGCGCCGAGGGCGCCTGGTGTTAGAGGGATATTGGCAGAAGCTGTTTCCTGAGTTATAGAAAGGAGGAAAGGAGACCATTTTTAGCATTTGCTGATGCACTTGCAGCAGATTAACTTTAGATCAATGAGTTGCTTAATTATTCTACTTCACCCTGGAGTCTCTTTCAAGGCTTCTCTTTACCAACCAGGAAAATAAATACACAAATTTAAAACACTCTTTATTCATTCACAATGAAGGGATTTTTCAAAAGTGACTGTATATCATCTGCAGCATGGCAGAGGTGCCAAAGTGTCACTGGGTGTCATTAACTACCTGGTGATGCACCCAGAGTCATTTTCAGAGGGTCTTTGACAACTCCGGCTCCCCAGGGTTGGGACTGTGCTCTAGCTGAGAAATAGGGAAAAAGTACACAGATCCCATTTTTGTTTATATGAATCCCTCTCAGTTTCTAAACTACCCAGGTAACTTGTTTCCCCTTTTCTCCTTCTTTTACCCGTGCTATCCTGTCCCTGGCTTATAAGTCATTTGGAGGACTTGCAAAATATTATACCTGCCTGCACGTACTCCAGTCCCACCTTGTGCTCAGCAGAGTTTGGAAAACATCATGCTGGGGAGCTCAGACCTTCTGCTGGCACAGCGAGTGACACGCACACTTGCAACCACATTGCGAGGCACCAGCTTTTCCATTCAGCGAACTGTCTTCTCAAAGATCCCTAAATCTGCCTTTTCAAAGCTCCTTACCTCTGGTTCCAGCCTTCCTGACTCCAGCTTTCCTGACTCTGTGTTGCTCACTTGCCCATCCTTCTCAGATCCATCTGCCTTTAGACTCAGTATTGCTGTACCCAAAATCTTCCAGGTAGGCAAAATAGCTGACTCCTCCACATCCACTATCAGTTGAAATCACCCTCAGTTTTGGCCAGGATCTCACCAGCCTCTGGAGCAGAAGGCTTCTAGGAAAGCTTTTCTCCAAATGCTGAACACAGCTTGATATCTGGCACTAGAATACTGTAAGACTGGTAAACCCATGCCCTCTGATTTTAGTAATGTTTTAACATAAATACTAATGTATGAACTTCCAGGCCCCAACTGACTATCGATAAAAATAATTTATGGTAATATTTTGAAAGCTAATCTCCAGTAAAACTATCTTTAGAACAACCTGCTGCAGCATGTAAGACTTCCTATTCTTCAGCAAGTAGAAGAAGAATAGTTTGAGTTTCATGTCATTATTTTTTGAAGCTCTGCCTGTTTCAGAGATAAGGTCTGCTTAGCAGACAATTATTCCTCTACCTTTCTATGACCATCTGCCTATGCCCTGGAGCAGAACTTAAGCCATGTTGAGTTTGTTATTTTTCCCTTTGTTCAGCTTTGATTTGTTGAATGTCTAAAAGAAGATATACCGTCCCTTTCTGAACTGACATCAGGTTCTTAGTAAGAGTGCTCTGGGATTTCTCCCTTATCTGGCAAAGTCCTCTGTCCTTTCAGCTGCACGAAGTAATGGAATCCATAGTCATAGAAATGCATTAGTGTTGGGCGATGTGTGAACAGGCTTATATATTTGTACAACACCGCAAATGAGCATTATAATGTTTTACTGCCTTGCAACTAAGAACACACCGCTACAATCATTCACTCATCCCTGTACACAAGATCTCCATTATTCCTAAGGGCGTGAATGAAAAGTTTACCAAACTGAGAGACACCGCTAGCAACCACATTTAAAAAAAATAATAAAGAAAATGTGATGGAAACTCGCTGTACCTACCAGTATGTACCTAGCACATAGGCGAGATGTCTTGGGAACAAGACTCTTGGGCTTACCATATTCCAAGTTCCATCTTTCACTTCTGTTTCTGCCTGTGATGACCCTCTACCAGTCATTTAAGCATCTTGTTAGATGATTTGTTTCTCTTCTGTCATGTATTTTGTGCATTGCAAAAACTAAAGAGGATATGCTAAAACTTTGCATTGTCTTCATACTACTTAATATGGATATGTGCAAAATGTATCCATTTGGAAACCTAGAGTATAGTCAAAAATTTGAAAATAACTGAGCATACAGAGAACAATTAGGTATTTGCTATCATCAGATAAAAGGCATTTTATAATTCTGTTAGCACCCAAAGCGCCTAAAGGAGAGATGGGAGGGATGCCTTATCAGGAAGTCAAGTGATAAGGACAAGGGGTAACAATTTTACACTTAAAGAGGGGAGATTTAGATCAGATAATGGGAAGAAATTCTTTCCTGTGAGGGTGGTAAGATACTGGAACAAGTTGCCCAGAGAAGCTGTGGACACCCCATCCCTGGAAGCATTCAAGGCCAGGCTGGATGGGGCTTTGAGCAACCTGGTCTAGTGGGAGGTGTCCCTGCCCAGGGTGGAACTGGGTGATCTTTAGCAACTCTGTGATTCTATTAACAGACAAAAGCAAAAAGGCTATTAAGTAGACATGGATGAACTGGAGCAGATACAGTGATGTCCAGGCTGCCAATATTGCTTCTAACTAAACTACCAGCACTACTTGCATTGCAGCACTTTCTTGTGTTTCTTCCTTCCCTTTCTCCAGCCCATCTCTCGCTGCACATGAAAACACAGACACTGCATGGATTCCAATGCACCCTAGTCCCAGATTAACCACGAGTCTTGCAGAGATCTGCACTTGTGCATGAGCTGTGCTCTTTATTCCAGTTGAGGTTTGGATTTGCAGAGGAATCTGAACAGGCTTAGCTTGGTACATCCACGGAGATTCAACTGGAGCTGCCCAGTAGCTTCCGTAGCACTGTGCTTTTGTCTCAGCACTCAACTAACATGAAATTAGTCCTCGTGTGCTTTACATCCATGGACACGTTCTCCTCCTCATTGCCATTTCTTGGGTGGCACTCACATAGAAAGAGTTGCAGCCAGCTCCTCAGCAGATTTCCAGAACCAATTATACAAGATTTCTCATAAAGAGATGACATAAGGGTAGCACTTGAATGTTTGCTTCAGTCTTGAAACGGCATTTATAGAGCTAAGCTCTTCTGGAAATCCCCAGGTTTTTTAGGATCTCGCTTGTTTGTACTGGGGGCCAGGCAGTAAGCTTTCCTTTGAGGAACGCACAACACAAACATTTCAGGGGTACGTTAGCACAGGAGAACCAGAAAGCAAAACAATTACACAGAGGCACTGTTTACCTTCCTAAACTTGGTTTAGCTTGCACAAATATCACAAAGAAAGAAAAACAATAAAACTGAAACACTGCTCCAGAATGGTCTACCTGAAGCATGTAGGACAGGAAAAGAATGAAGACTCACATAAAAATTGAAGGTCTATGATAGTTCCCTTTGCTTGTGGAGATTAGGGAACTAATTCCGTCTCCTAATTCCCCACAGCGTAATGATTAACTAGAAGAAAGATACTTTCATGTGTTTTACCACCCCTTTGAACCACTTAGGCAGTGGAGAATGGCTTGGGACCTGGGAGGTCTTTGTTATCCCTCCAACCAGCAAGATCCATTTAAGGATCTGATCTTCTGTTGTTTTGTAGGCAGGTGTGAACTTGCAGATGTGGTAGCACTCAGGCCCAATGCTCTCCCAGGGCCCCAAAAAAGGCTACTCAAAGTTCTGCCCACAGACACAAAAGAAATTGGCATTCTTAGAATCGAGCTGATGGTACTTGCATGAAGCTAAAGAGCATCCTGGTGACAGCTCTCCCTGAAAACCACATTAGGTAACTAAGCCCACCCATGAAATGTCCTAATATCAGCTGAAGAAGAAAAAGTTCTTGCAGAGCAGGAGGGCTGATAGACACAGGAAATCCCACCAATGCTGCTTCCCGGTGTCATTCTACATACACACAAAAATTAAAGAGATATTAAAACCACTAATTTCTGTGTGTGTGACTATGGCAGTTGTTTCCTCCCCTTTTCAAAGGCTCCCACTACCAAGAGAAGCAGGGAGTCTCAGAAAGCCCAGATGCCAAAAATCAGTGCTTTCCAACATTTCCCTAGAAGTATGACCCTGATTTTTTTCCGGTGACTTCAAGTGGTAGAAAGAACACCCTCTGTGAAGGCAACAAATGGATCGACCTAGGAATCTTTCTGATTTTTACCAGAAATCTCATTGATACTAAACGTGATTTGAAAACAGAAAGGCAGCGCGTACGTGACCTAGTACAGGCAATAGCCAACACTTTGGTTCCCCTTGGTCTTACAGCTTTCCCTTTAGTTACATGCACATGAAGTGGGCACAAAATGAACAGATCAGTTAAGGAATTATCTCTTCCTTTTTCTTTCTTTCTTTTTTATTTTAAAGCTACAGTGAGTCCTTTAGGGAAAAAAAAAAAAAAGTTTTCTCCTGAGCACAGCTATTCCAGAGCCTGAACAGTGGTTTCCCAAGTCTCAGATTAAGTGGCTAATCAGGACAGAAGCATGAAGCTGTTGGGTAGTTTAACTTCTCTTCTGCTTGCTAGCAATATAAGATTTTTATTTTTTTCTCCCCAGTATTACCGCAGTCACGCTACTTCTCTCAGTCATGTTTCTGTGTACTCCCACCAAGTTATTTTCTCAAACCTTGAGAAATTTGAAGAAAACATAACTATACCTATAATGCATACGATACACATGCAAACAGCTAACTGATTAGAGGTAAAAATCAGTTATTCTGGCATGCAATCAAAGCATTGTCTTTTGGCATTTTCCAGAGAACATTTTTTCCATTTCTTTCACATTCGCTGCAATAAAAAAAAAAAAAATGAAGCTGGGTTCTTTGTCCAAGAGCCTTCAGATTTCAAAAAGATATTTAATCTTAACATTTAAAAGTTAATTTTCCCTTGACAATGTTGAGAACTTCCACTAAAGCAAAAATTATTATTAGCATTCTGTAACCCTTTGTAAACGGGCCCATTGTTCAAATAAACTGACCTCTGTGGCAATTGACCTTAACATTGCTCAAAAGCTTGACAGTCAATTATCTTCTGATCTCCCTTCAATGGGCCTTGTGGATGGAATAACCAATCCATCATCTGGAAGGTAAGTATAATAGCGTCTCAGGGGCATTTCTTCACTACTTATGTCATAAATACGCTGCTGTAGAATAAGTCAAGAAATTCTGTCTCAATCCCACTGAAGCACACCTAAAAAGCAACAATAGACCATGAAGCTGTTCCCCCTTGCAACAATCTCTGAACACACAACGAGAACCACAATGAAAAACACCTAATGGGTTGCTGTTTCACAACGTCACCTGCTTCTCAACACCACCATCAGACTCACACACAGCACTGAACTGAGCAGCCACCAAATATCCCAATTCCCAAGTCTGCAGGACATGTGGTTTGGGGTGCTGCAGGACAATGCAATTCTCTCTCACTCCTTTGCTTCCAGTCAATCCAATCCCACTGGGGGCCTGGGACCTGCAGCTGGTAGGGGCTTGCAACATGGCTGAGACAACCCTTCCCTCTCTCTGGCTTCCAAAGCATGATCTCCCCTTCCCCACACACTGCTGTGACCCCCACATTCAGCCCACAAGGATGGGAGCTCTCTTCCATCACTCTGCCTGGACAAGCCAGGAGAGCCCCCAGCACAGCACCACCACCTCCACCCTGGGGAGATGCACACGTGGTTAGATGAATGTTGTGGATGCTGGAATATTGCTGGGGCCCGAGATGCTCCTGTTGTTTGCTGCCCTGGTCATTTACAACTGCAACGCTGTGGTGGCCTTAATACATCACCCTTCCCCAGTGCCGATTCAAAGCTAAAAGTGCTATTTCCCATTAAAACTACAACAGTGAAGAGGTTTTTTTCAGCAAACGAAAAAATCTCCTCCACTCAAACCCTTGAACTTAAGACTTACAGGGTGATATAACTTCTAATATTACAGACCATAAAATATTGAAACTACAGAAATATTGGTCTATTGCTAATGAAGCAAACCTCAACCGTGCTCAACCTCTCTCACACAACAGACACTAATATCCCTGGCACACACACACACTTCTTCAGGAGAGACTATGCATCTTTACAGCATAGGCTTTCATAAACAAGGTTTGGTAGAAATATAAAACCCATTGCAGCCTTTGTCCAGACTTCTTGTAAGTGAAAATACAGACAGTATCTTGGGAGCTGGAGAGCAGCAAGGAAGAATAAAAACCCCAGGTTTCTTGAAAAGACAGACAAGAAGGGATGGAGAAGGAAGGTGGAGAAGAGCAGCAGGCCAAGAAGCAGTAAAGCATACTACCCTGATGCTCAGCTGGGTAGCAAACACAGCACTGCAATTAGTAACTAGTAATTAGTGATTCCTCAGCCCAGCTGAGGACTAAGGAAACCTTACAAGTAGCCCTGTATTATTACCCAGTATGAACTGCTGCAACCTTCACTATGAGATTAAGTATGAGTTATTGATATTTGAGTGTCTCCATGAGCCAGCACAGCTAATACACGCACGTGCACACACACGTGTACACACACTCAGTGCTGTGCCCACACAATGCCAAGATCTGAAATTTCAAGTATAAAAATAATCATTGGTAAGCAAAGGTGGTTCCTGATGGACAGAAAAGCAGGATAAGGTGAAGGGTTATTAGAGTAGGATGAAAGCATTTTAAATTAGTAAAATAGTTAAGTTAGAGATGAACTGCCTTTGCGTTTCATGGTACCTCCTCTCCTGATATTTAAAACATGGTTAAGATTATCCTGGGTGTCGAAAGCAAATATATACCAAGGACAACCACCACAAGACTCATCACCAGTTTGTTATTACTGAACGTATTAACCATGTGAAACGGAACAACTGTGACCAACAGCCATAAAAGCAACCACAGTTTTTTTGGTCCTCAAAAGAACCAGGCACCTTGGTTTTTAGGTCTGTTGAACTTTTGTAACACGGCACAAGGGAAGATCCAAAAAATGCAATGCCTGTTACGGCACTTAAGAAAAAACATCATACACTAAACCTTGCACGAACACAGCTTCTGGTCTACATGAGCATCTTCTTTCAGTAGAAGCCACAGTCTGCTGGGTGTACCCTGGTATGGGAACAGAGGTCAGCAGACCCAGTGTGGCTGCTCCTTAGCTGTGGTGCTTTTCAGCAGCGTGGACTACGCTCCACATTCATACCCACTCATCCTTTCGTATGTAAGGCTGAGGGTGCTAACCTGTCTCTTGACTTCTTCTACTTGTCAGGATTGTCCCAAACTCACAATCCGATTTTATAATTGTGTGGATTCTCAGCTCCAAGGAACTCAGTCCCCTTGTTCAGAGTAAGTATTATGCCTCCTGCAGAGGCTGAAGGCTTCTTGTGGTCCTGGACCTCAAGTCACTCAATGTCAATAATGGACACAAATTACGAAAGAGCTCGTCAGCTACTCCAGGAAAACATTACGGGCTTTTATCACTTGTGCACAGCAAACCCAAAGTGAAATTGCCACATTAGTCTAAGTGCAAACAGCAGATTGTAACAGGGACAGAAGTCTGAAAATGTGCTTGTATATATTTATTATAACAAGTGATCAATTGTAAAAGGTGGGAAAAGGGCATCTTCGTTAAGCTACGTTCTGTTTTCCAGCTGGAATCACAGTAGCAAGTTTAGATAGCAGAAACAAGATCTGAGAGGAACAGTCTAAGGTAGGATTACTTTATTTAATGCTTATGTAGCCTCTGTCTACCAATTAGCTAGCTCCTACTTTATCTTGGCCATTCCTTCCATTACTGGAAGCTCCCAGAGGAAGTAATTTTGTTTGAGAGAGCAGCAGAAGGGAGAGTATCAGATAGTCAACTCCAGCCAGTGTACATAATTCACCAGCATCCTAGAAGATGGTGCTGTGGAAAAACTCTGAAGCTTTACATAAAGTCCAGCCACAGGGGAGGAGAACAACATTGCTTGCCACTATAAGCATTTGCTGTTTCTGTAGCGACTTGACCCATCATCTCCAGCCAAGATCAGCTCTATTTCCCTCTGTGCTGTCAGCATACAAAGAGAAATACCTTCCCTGCTCCAAAAGTTCTCTGTGCTCTGAACAAAGCCACCAAAGAGGTGTGTTGGCAGGAAGGGGATGGGAACCACCACACAGGTACTTTTGAAGCCACTTGCTGAGCTTGTACCCTGGTTCAGGCTGAGGGTACCAGTGTGGTGCTACACACACCATCCCTAAAGGCACAAGAGCAAAGTTTTTGTAACTTCTAATCATTGGAAAACTCTCAGGATATTTTTGACAAATCTAAGATGTGAAGCACAACCTGCTGGCAAGTCCTGGTTGGGAGAACTGCCTGAGGCTACTCACTCAAGTTTTACCTGTGATTTCAGATGCATCATTACACCTTGTCTTGCAGTGGCTACATTACACTGTTCCTTTACACTGGGAAATAGCCACTGTATTATGACCTGCAAATGGTTGTTTTTAATGGTGAAGGTGGGAGATGAATTGCTGGAAACATGTGAGAAAGGAAAGCAAAACCACCTGGTTGCCAAAACTAAGAAAAAGTTTTGCTTAGAAAAAAAGTTCAAAACAAGAAGATTCTGTAACACACAGGGGATGTAGATAAAGCTATCATCAAATTGGAAGCACATCACGTTACTTGTTCTTCACTGCTTGGTTATGATCTGAACTTCCCTGGTATCCTACCATGGATAAAGAAAGGAAACACATTGCATGAGTGGTGTGTGTTGATGAGACTGGAGAAAGCAGACTTAGATCAGCTACCTTAAAATAGGAAAGTTTCTTTCTCATTCTTTATTCTTTTTAAGGATTATAAACTTGAATTTTTTATTCCTCCCTGGAAACTAAATAGGCCTTCAAGGAGGACCATCAAACAGCTAAAAGGTGGTTTTTTATTTGTGTGTTTTTAATAGCACAAATAAAGAATCTCTGGCAACCTGTGACAGGGTGACAAATAGGCAACCCTTGCGATTATTATTAGCCCATCTGTGAATATCCACAGTGGAGTGCTCTGAGGAGAAAAAGCATGAGACAGAAGAGAAAGAAAGCACCCTGCCATAATTTAAATTCATAAACACAGAAAATATGAATACGTTTCTTTGTAGTGCATAGCCTTTAGTGCCAGGACCTCGGCTCATAATAATTTAAACAGCCAACAAGATAAGATTTATGGAAATAATTTAGCATCTCTTAAACAAAAAGTCTGGCTTACACCTCATATGTATATAGAACTAACACTTGAAAACACAAAGCAGATAACAAAAGCCACTGGTATATTTACGAAAGCCTTAAAATTATACCAGTGGCTTAACTTAGGTCCCAGCTACACTGACTTGCCAATCTTAGTATATTTTATAGCTATACAACAGCATGCACGTAGACAGTATTTTTCCAGGCCTAATTAGCATTAACGCTCGTGAAGACAGGCAGAGATACGAAGAGAATTTGCAATGACTCCTGTGTTACCACAAACCCAGGGAACATTATATGCCAGGAAACGAGTGGACAGTAGAGGATGTGGCTGTACAGGTGCTAAACTGATGCAAAGGGACGGGGAAGCTCATGAGGGAACTTACATCTGGAGGATCTTACAGAGTGAAAGAAGTCGGCATCCAGTTGTTCCTTTAAGCCCCAGCCCTTCTGTTTAAAACAGACCTTCAAGAAAAGGCATCCAGACTTAACCTGAAGGTGTTGGCAGGGGGAGGAGTTGCTGTTAGCTTTGTTTCAACACTTCATTAGCCCCATTGCCCTTGACAGAAATCTGTGCTTCAAGTTGGGATTTGTCCTTTCCCCACCTTGCTCTGTTGGAATAACATCCATAGCTATGGCCAGAAGGAGAAAAACAGGACATAAAGTCCCCCAAAGCGACCCCTTGATCTTTTCTTGATCACCTAAAGGAAAAAAACGCTTCATTTCTCTTACCTAAAGTATTTCCTTGGGCTATAAAATAACTTTACAGGCTTTCCTTCATGACGACACAGGTTAGGTGAAGGGAATGGATGACTAGATATGACCTTGAGGTGAGAGCATTCAACCAGGAAATGGGTTACTGAGGTGCTTCAAAGAATATTCAATAGCGTAAACAGAGCAAAACGGCTTCTAGAGAAGAAACTGAGAGAGACAGAGCACTTGGTCAGCTGAGATTATCACAAAAAGGGGCTTAGAGGTCACCTGGACTTCTAAAGCCCAGTATTTTCATCTGCTGCCTCCCCACTAAAAATGATTTGTTCCTTTTTGCATAAGCACAAGTTTTTATTTATGCTCTGCATTTGCTTGCAGTCCTTCCACTCTTCCAGCTCTCTGGAACCTCATTTTTGATCTGCCTGTACACATATAAAAAGCTTGTATCTGCTGATCATTCGGAACCCTTTTATATTGTAGTAGCTGAGGCCACTCTTCAATAATGCATGAAGCTGCAGCACTGGCTCCTGTGCTCAGAAATGCAAAAAGGATTACAATGATGTGCCAGAGACAAATGAAAAAGCAAGTTCAGTGAATACCAGCCCATCTCGCAGCAGAAATTCACTCCTCTGTAAGGATTCAGATGCAAATAAAAAGTTACACCAAAGTCCCCCTATAGTAAATTTAGGTTGGGTAATATGCTCTAAATTTCATGCAGGTTTTTTTTTTAAAAAAAAAAAAACAGCCAAATGTCCTTCTACATACTACAACTGCTCTTATCAATTCATTTAAATTTAAGAGTCTGGCTAGATAGATGTACACTATATCATGCAAATGGTGATGAGGTACATTATAAACAAAAGATCACTTCTAATAAAATGCATGATGAGAGCATAATCTTTGTAATAAAGAAAAATTGTATGGGCTGGGAAACATCCAGCTAAGCTAAACTGTCTTTTCAAAAGATGGAGGAAATTCCCTGGGAATTTTTTCAGGATTATGGGAAACAACAGAAGTTGTGGGCACCTTGGTATCCTTAGGGTAGAGTATCAATTCTTTAGTGGTGACCCAGTGTCTTAAAATAGGGACTAAATATCCCCAGTTAACTCTAAGATCAGGCTGTTTTTGCAACTTCCCATGCATTCCCATTGCATTTTCCCATGAAGAGGACCAACTTGCAAGTAAGATCAGCTGTCCAAGATTTTTTTGATTCTGAAGTTGGTAATCTGGTAATTATTGAGTAGTTAATTTTGTAAAAACATTCATTCATGCCCTTCTTTTCCAGATAGCAAAAATACTCAGAAAATGACAGGAATTTGTCTGGGATTTCAGCAATTCATTTTCACTGGTTTTGTGTAGCACTCACCACACCAGGCACGTACACAACCTCAGCCCTCCTTCTAAAAGGCACTTCCACAGAGGCTTGAAATACAGAAACTCAAATGCTACCTTGATTTGGGGAAACACGACTGTTCAAGGTCCTTGACAGAAACACTGAGACTCTCATGATAAGAAATAGCTGATTGTCCTGTCGCTAAATGAGTTCAGTTCATATCCATCATAATAAAAGTCATCTGATCTAATGCAGCATTAATGCAGACACAAAAGGTACAGGAGAATCCATTGTCATCAAGTGATTCATTGATTTGCCATTAAGGTGTGAGCATTTTAATTTATTTAAATCATTTGTTGCATGTTAAATGAGCAAAATAAATATGCACATTATGTATTGCTCAACTCCTACTGTTCGCAGAAGCGGTGTCAGCAATATGCCCTGCTCGCATTTGGCTCATCCCGGCGACCTCGCTGGAGGAAAAAGTCGAAAGCAGAGTTCAAAGTCAAGGACTGCAAAGTTAGACAACTCCATCCACACGGAGGTCTTGACAAACGCTCTCAGGCTTAGCTGTGCTCAGCCTCCACCAATAATAAAGAGCAGAAACACTTCAAAGGATAGGACCTCGAAGGTGAAATCTCCTTTTCAAGGCCACAGCTTTGCAAAATATCACATCCTCATCCTACACAGGGCAATGAGACATCGTCCTGTCTCTGTAGCAGACTTTAAGCCTGGCTGTGCTACAACGCACGTCACTTAACAGAGCTCACCTTGCTACTGCTTGCATCTAGTTAGAGCATTAAGCTTGCTGGAGGAACACCTTATCTCGCTGTTCACTTGCAAATTTTGCAATTATTTTACAATTTCTCAGGATCTCCAATAAAACAATGTTGGATAACAGGAATTTACAGAGGAATTTTGTGTAGAAACATTCCTTTTGTACAATAACTTGTTACCTCAAAGTACTTGATTTACTTAATATAGCATTTGTTTCTTCATGTAGTGCTTATAACTCATAGCATATCAGATTTTTAAAAAAAGCCTCAAACATGTCTTAAACTGTGTTGGGTCAATGCAGTAACTTTGTGACATTACAGAATCAGTAACAAAAACTTAGGCTACACCAACCTAAGAGCAGTGTCATTTGAAATTATTCAATCTGCATTTTCATAGTTTGGGAAGGAAAAGGGAAAAGAAAAAAAAAAAAAAAAAAAGGATGGGCAAAGGAAAAGAAAAAGTCTGTTTGGGGTCAAATAATGGGTATACCATGACAAAGAGTACCCCAGCATGTATGATCTCTCTATGTAATTTACAGCCTGCTGGTAAGGGCTCTGAAACATGGTGTGAAGATGATAGAATCATAGAATGGTTCAGGTTGGAAGGGACCTCAAAGATTATCCAGTTCCAGCCCCCTTGCCATGGGCAGGGACACCTCCCACCAGACCAGGTTGCTCAAAGCCCCATCCAGCCTGACCTTGAACACCTCCAGGGATGGGGCAGCCACTGCTTCTCTGGGCAACCTGTTCCAGTGTCTCACCACCCTCACAGGAAAGAATTTCTTCCTGAGAGCAAATCTAAATCTCCCCTCATTCAGTTTAGGACAGTTCCTCCCCCATCCTATTGCTCCAATGCCTGATAAAGAGTCCTTTCCTCTCTCTCCTGTAGCCCCTTTTAGGTACTGGAAATGAACGAGTGGACACTGTGAAAACTCAAACTGTTTGTGCCACTGGAGACACCACAGAGTGTAGCCTTCACCCCATAGCAGGGCTGTCAGAAGATCAGAACCAACTTTTTAATTACACCTGATTGATTCAAGGCTTTCATTTCCTACGCTCCTTAAATTGCATATCTGCACTTAGCACAAAATTTGAGGAACAGCACTGGCGGGGGTAAAGGAAACAGAAGATTAATAAGGCAGATTTGCACTTGTGAATGAACCTTCAGAAAACCTGGCAATTTTTATAATGATGAATGCC
>VXBW01003030.1:7174-50557 GCA_013400375.1 Thinocorus orbignyianus
GGACTCCAGGTGGGGTCAAGGAGTACCGACTACTATAGTGTTATATGTTTTTCAGGGTGCAGATTGCTGCTACCTCAAATAATTTTAGATGCTTCACCCATTCCCACCCCTCATCAATTTCCTTTTTTTTTTAAGGATTTTTAAGGATTACTGTTTTGTGTTTCCAAGTCCTTGTGAGTTCTATTGCTCGTGCAGCTTTATCGATGGCATCGGTTTTAGATTTGACTTTGGTGATGGTGAAAACACACACCCTTGTGCTTCCTGCCGACTGGGTGTTTATTGACTGCAACGCAGCAGAAGACAAACCAAACTCAAGCCCTGAAGCAGGATGGAAAGTCAGACATCCTGCCACCCTGTCAGCACCTTCTGCATATAGGAATATTACAAACAATGGTGGGAAAAAACAGCTTCTTAAAAACCAAAAATATCAAGTGGTCCTAAGAGGTTTCTTTTTACATCCTCCATTTCAACAGTATCTCTTTCTTAATGTGAATTTTGGTAATAGCTTCTGTCTTTAAGCTTTCATAGTCTGTAATTCTCCACTCACTAACTGTTGTGTTTTGGTTTTGAGTTGAAAAAAACCCAAATTATTTTTACTGCAGCACTGAAGAAAGACCCAGTCATGCAGCATTAATCCATTAGAGGGCTCTGTTGGTCTAAAAATCTTTCCCTGTCTCAAGTTTGTGTTTTAGCCAGTAATTACCAGGCAAATATGTCCAGGGATGTCCTCAAATCCTGTTCATATTGGAATTCACTTCCATACTAGAATGACTCCCAGAGAGACTCAGAGGGGTTTATTATAACTGCAGTGCTAAAAGACACCTCTTTAAACTTCTTACAGTGTTGAAATGAGATCGGATCAAGCAGATTCATTGATTTCTATTAAACTTGATAGAGGAGAGTCCACTGTTACTTTAAAAGACTTTTATTTTTTTCCTTGTTGTTAAAAGTGGAGAAGATCCTAAGCCAAATGCCAAATCTCAACATAACCACCGTGAACTTCGTGAAGTTCAGATTGAGATCAGAACATCATGTCTCAGGCCCATTTCTAGTTAAAAAGTGATTGGTTTAGCTCGAGCTTCTGGGAGTGATATAGTGCCGGTATGAAACCATCAATTTCTTTGACTCTCCATGTACTACGAATTTCTTAAACTTCCTCTCTGGAGCAAAAAGTGAAAAATAGATTGTACAGAATCAATTTGTTCAACCTGCAACTTGCTGAAATATCCATTTCTATTTCGAAATCATTCGTGCTTAAATAAAAACGTGGCGCCTGATCCTTCCTGACAGCTCAGGCGTTGGCTTGAAATGTCAGTCCGCTGTGGTGCTGCCAGTGATCATCTCCCCTCTGTGATGGTCTGAAGGGCTCTGGTAGATGTTTGTGTGATCTCCTGGAACAGATTCCCTTCGTTAGGATGCATTTAGGGTTTGCTGGTACCTAAAGTCAGGAAGGACCTAGGCGTCACAGTGTTTACGCTAGAATTTGGCTTTGATAAAGAGAACTCAGGGCCCTCTGTTACTGCTTTGGGTGTTTTATTGAAATAGATCTGTTTACCTGGGATATTTGAGGGAACTTTGCCAAATATGAAGACTGGGAAATGGTACATATGGCTGCGTGCCATAATTATTCGTGACTTCTTTTCTCCGTGCATGACTCCAAGCTAAAGCTTGAATAGTGATGAGCATTCTCTCCCTTATGTACAAGCAATAGTACTCGCTTCTTATCAAAACCTTCTTCTTTCATTTTGGCTCCGTGCTCTTATTGATTTCAGAGGGTGTTTTTTTTGTTGTTGTTTTCTTGAAGATTGAAAAGATTTGCTCTGTGGCAGATGGGAAGGTTTATTCATGTTGAGTGAACCAGTAAGAGAGTGCCTAGTAATTTTTGTGTCCTCTTTACTGCTAATGGTGCATTTAAAGCAAAACTGGACAAGATCAAAAGATGTATTACAGGAATCTATATTGAGGAAGGGGAGCCATAGGATGAGGGGGAAGGGTTTCACACTGAAAGGGGGGAGAGGGAGCTGAGATGTGGGGAAGAACTTCTTTGGTGTGAGGGTGGTGAGACCCTGGAACAGGTTGCCCAGAGAAGCTGTGGCTGCCCCATCCCTGGAGGGGTTCAAGGCCAGGCTGGATGGGGCTTGGAGCAACCTGGTGTCCTGGGGGGTGTCCCTGCCCAGGGCAGGGGGGCTGGAATGGGATGATCTTGAGGTCCCTTCCAACCCAAACCATTCTGTGATAATGTTGAGAACCAATAAGGACATTGATTGAAGGAGAAGGCAAAGATGATGCTTGATGAGGCTGCATCCATGTGTCTTGTGTGCGTGAAAAGAGAGATGTGTTCTTACTTCTGTTAATTTGACTTAATTGGGAGTGTTTTGAGCAACCTGATCTTGTGAAAGATGACCCTGTCTGCCCAGAGGGGTTGCACTATATGATGTTTTAATGGTCCCTTCCACCTCAAACCATCTATGATTCTATGAAATACAGTGCCAGATATGATGTGGTTTTTATTCAGGGGCAGACTCGGAAGTCTGTGGCTTTCTGGTATACAGCGATGGGAATTTATAACGATCCGGTGCTAGGGGATTGCTCATTAGGAAATGTTCTGTTTTTCCCTGGAGAAAATGTAATCCTGTTTAATAATCATGAACATGATGGGTAAGAAAGAGAACCTTAAAAAAAAAAGTAAAGGATCTATTAAGTGCAGTAGGATGTGTTTAATAATGGAAGGTGAACAGAGAAAAGTTGAGTTCTGAAGATGAGTAATAACAATTGTCATGGTAAAGCCTTCAAATTTATTTAGATTTTTTTATTGTATCATGATTTGTGAATGTGAAATGAGTCCAATATAATGGCAACAGCAATAGGAAAGAAGAGTTGGGATGATGAGTTCAATGTAAGTTGTGTAGGAAGCTAAATAGTCACTAAATAGATTTTGAGATCCAGTGAGGTACTCCGAGCGAAGCAGTTGATGGTTTTGGAAATGAAGCTGGGGAAAGAGATAGGCCATTAAAGGTAACAAAGGGAGGAGGAATGAGAAGACCTTTCTGATAATTGGTAGGTGGTAATACATTGGACAAGAGGAAATGGGCATAAACTTGTGCCTAAAAAGCTCCATCTAAACATGAGGAGGAACTTCTTCACTTTGAGGGTGTCAGAGCCCTGGCAGAGGCTGCCCAGAGAGGTGGGGGAGTCTCCTTCTCTGGAGACATTTCAACCCCCCTGGACACGTTCCTGTGGGACCTGCTGTGGGTGCCCCTGCTCTGGCAGGATGTTGGAGGAGATGATCTCCAGAGGTCCCTTCCAACCCCATATCACTCTGTGATTCTGTAACTTGAGTGAAAGCAAGTGACCCAGCCTCTTTTAAATGCAGTTGCTTGCATCAAGCTGTAACTGGGATGATAGATTAAGGACATATTCCTAATTTTCCGGCAGTTCCTTGACAAGAAATTAATTCCAATCTTCTATACTCAAAACCATGGCAAAGATCAGTTGCTGTGCATGGCATCAGAAACAACTAAACTGGAAATAACTTGAATTCTGTAAAAAAAAAAGCTTGTTGAACATATTATTAGAGAATATGGAGAAGGGAATAAACAGGAATTCTATCAAAGAAAAATTTAGAAGTTAGGCTCTTCTTTGTGCAGTTAAACATTGGGTTTCTGAGTCTTTTATTTGTTTTTATGCTATTAAGATCTCAGTGAGATGTAAGTAGACCTTAAGCAGTCCTGAAACGTTGTAGAAGTCCTAATGCTTCCACAATGAGCAAAAGCTTCGTGATTAATCTGATTTGGGGTGGAAGGTTGGGAAGAAAGAAAGAAATGACGAAGTTACCAGCTTCTTGGTAATGCTCAGTCAATCTTTCTGGGTGACTAGCACCTATGCAGCCAGCCACCTTGGTCGTGTAAAAATTAACAGTCCAGAAAAGTAGGATTTTTTTGAATATTATGAAAAAATAAGATGTATATTTTTTTAGAGTGATATAATGTGTTTCAACAGTCGAAAAAGGTTTTTTTGATCTGCTTGTCGTAAGGTTCTGTCACTATTAATGCAGTGCTGGAGAAATCGTTCTCTCCAAGGGTACTGGAATTATCTGAGAGCATTATCCATCACTATCCGTGTTACCTGCATTTACGAACTACTGGCTTGGCTTCAAATCCCGTGGAAAAACAATCTGTTGGATCGAAAGCCTGAAAGGCAGGAAGCAGGGCATCACTGTCTGTACTTTTCATTTCTAATGGTAGAGCAGGTCTGCACTTATATTTATTTAAAATATTTATTTATTTTAAACCACAGGAATGGTCTATTTCTTCATTCACTGAGCCTGAAAGGTTGTACAATCAGTGTGTGTGTACATACATCTGTGTGCATATATATATATATGTGTATAAATATACCTTAAAAAGAAGCACTCTGTTAGATATGTGCAACAGGAAAGTCTGAGACAACAGTGAAACTGAAAAAACCCAAAAGATGTATTTTTCAAGAACAGCTAGATCTCTCTTCTTCCAGTAACTCAATATACTGTGGAATTCAGTGCAGCTACACCATAGTCTTGCACCCGGTGGGTTCCTGTTTAATTGTAAACACAGCAGTTGGTTCTCATAAGGAGACATGCCAAAAAACTACTCAGTAACTTTGTTTTTTTCTCCTTTAAATGGAGAGAAATGTAAACCACAATTTTTTTCCTTTACTTATATGTGTGTGCCATCCTTTGGACCGGAGTTTCCTTAAACATACCGGTGGCATCACTGATTATTTATATTTATTTTGTTTTCCCTGGGCCTGCATCCTTTACTTCAGGTGTTAATCTAATAAGGATAGCTGAAATATTCATATGTATGTAGTTCACAAAGCTGCTAGATCAGTGGAGAGCAGAGCATTTTTGAGGCAGTGTAGACAACGAGCCCTCGCTGAAGTGTTCCCTCCACAAACGTAGAGAGAGGCGCTAACGCATGTTAGGTGAATTCCATTTCCTAATTAGTTAAAAATACGTGGTATGTCACTGCAAATTTTTAATTGCTTAGCCTATATCCTCTCTTATCAACTTGCCAGTTTCAGAAAGTTGCAGCTCAATTAACGAAATGCAGTGTGTGAATTCTAATCTTTAATTGATGCTGCAGAGCTCAGACAGGTAATATTTTGGTGTTTGTGGGTTTCTGTCCTGACTTTACAGTGGTTTTCAACATTGAGTTGTCTCACGTCAATCTCTGGACTTCATTAGGGTAAGGACCACTGCAATTGGTTTAATTAACCTAGAATTTGTAGTCATCCCTTCTCCTCCCCTCCCTTTTTTTTCCTTCATGCTCTTTCACCACCCACCTTTTTATTTATTTATTTATTTATTTACAAACAATTAATCAAAGAGTGGACACTTGCCCCAGAAATGTTGTCTTCTGCCCAGTGGGCACTGGAAATGTAAGGAGTATCTTTACTGGCCGTTGGCAGGCAGCAGCTTGGAGTTGATACTGGCCCACTAAAATAGTTAAACCATTTGAGTTTTCATCACTTATGCAAAGTGGATGGTTTAAAATAAGCATGATAAAGATGATCCTTAAAATACCAAGAACTTTATTATCACTGTTGCTTAAGTGACATTCTCATCTTTTGGATGTTAAATAAATCACTTTGTGCTTGTTTCTTTATCTTGTATGGAGCAGCATGGCATTGTTCAGGTAATAATAAAGCCTTATTTTCTTATATCTACTAGCTTTAATTCTAAATAAATGTTTTTCCTTACAGCAGAAGGAAGGGATTTTATGATTTACGGCATAGTAAGAATGTGGGGAATACCCCTGTGTGCTGTCTCAGCAATATCTTCAGTCCCTGGTTAATAAATTGCTAGGCCAACAAATTTGAACTTAATCAACTCAAACTGAATTATTGCCTCATGAAACACTTCGATGCCGTCGTTATTAAATGAAATTCCCCCCTCTTAAATATTTTTGCATGCAAAATAATACCTTGTTAGAGATGGCATGTTTTAAAACTCAATACGTTACAGATATTTCCAGAAAACTTCACCCCAAAGTTGTTTCTGTCTCAGTATGTGGGTCAGATCCCTCCCTTTCCCCCCAGAGATCCACCAGAGCGATTGATGGGTATCTAACACTTTGAAAGAAACCTTTGAGAAATGTTACGTGCGCTGAATTGCAGTGAGAAAATCAAGTTTTATTACTTGCACTAAAGATGGAAGGCTGTGGTGAGCACCCCATGAATAGGCCTGGACAGTGGTTGAGAAGGAAGAATACAATAAAAAGAATATAAAAGCTTAATCACAGAGAAGGTGGAAAGAAATTCTACCAGGACAGGCTGAGAGAGTTGGGAGGGGTTCAGCCTGGAGAAGAGAAGGCTCTGGGGAGACTTTTGAAGCCCTTCTAGGGGGCCTACAGGAGAGATGGAGAAGGACTCTTGATGAGGGAGGGGAGGCCTAGGATGAGGGGGAAGGGTTTGACGCTGAAAGAGGGGAGATGGAGATGAGATGTGGGGAAGAACTTCTTTGGTGTGAGGGTGGTGAGACCCTGGAAGAGGTTGCCCAGAGAAGCTGTGGCTGCCCCGTCCCTGGAGGGGTTCAAGGCCAGGTTGGATGGGGCTTGGAGCACCCTGGTGTGGTGGGAGGTGTCCCTGCCCAGGGCTGGGGGGTTGGAACTGGGTGATCTTTAAGGTCCCTTCCAACTCTAACCATTCTATGATTCAGGAAATAAAAGGTGGAAATAACCTTTTTTTTGTATTTTAAGTGATGCCTGGTGGCATTAATATGTTTTGAGCATTTGAAGCAACTTTTATTTCTTTGGTTGTGTTTTTTGTGGGTTTTTGTTTTTGTTTTTGTTTTTTGGGTTCTTTTTTTTTTCTTTTTCTTTTCTTTTTGGGATCTTTATGTTTTACTTCTGCAGTATTTCCAATAAAATTTGCTTCCGTAAAAGTGTTGAGCCAAAGAATGCAAATGGCTGACAGCTGTGGTACAGCTGCCAATTTACTGGGCTGCGAAAAAACTGATGAGCCAGGAGGCTGGGAGTCATAGGAAAGTTGAGGAAACTAATCAAGGCAAAATTCATTAGTCCTGAGTAGCCATAAGAGAAGAGAAGGAGACAGTGCTGACTGGTCATCACTGGGCAGGAGATGGAGTCTGACTTCCAGGTTGGTTGGTTGGTTTCTCCTTGGACTTCTGTTTTCCACAACAGGGAAGTTCGAGCATCTCTTGCTTTGTTTTGTTTAAAACCATCCAACCTGTAGCCGTGCATGGGGTTGGTGTGACCCGAGTGGAGGGCCTGGCATTTGGCCTTGTTGAAGCTCATACCATTAACAATGACCCATTGACCTAATTTGTTGATCAGTGTTTCCCCTTTTTGGTCTCTTTCCATGAAGAAATTGCCACTGTAGGTGCTATTTTACTAATCTCTCATTTGTAAAAAAAATTCTTTGAAATATATGCCTGTAATAATTTTTTTTTAAAAATTTATAAACTTGCAGAAGTGAGAGTTAAAGCTTCCATTGCTACATTAATCAGTTTGTTAATGATGTTAGAGTAACAGCTTAAGTGGCGACCAAGGCTTGCAACCCCACCCCAAGAACGTGCTCTGAAGCAGAGTTACCATTGCTCTTGGGAAGCTTTGCTTTTTCAGCATCTTATTAAACTCAGATGAGCAAGGTTCATTTATTCCTTGTGTAAGGAGATGGATGGAAGTGGGAGACCTGGGAGGTGAGAAGGACACAGGAGGTGTATTTTTCTCTTGGATGTTAGCCTTTGCTTCTCTTTAGCAGAAAATAATTTTTATTGCAAGCTTGACTTTCCTTCATTTTTCCACGAGGTGCTTCTAGCCCATGAGTTTTGAGTTTTGGAAGACTGGTATTGATAAAAAATTAGACTGTTAAGTTAGTTAAGACAAAGATGGTTTTGGTTCTGTTATTAATTAACTAATAAAAAGCTATTATAATTCTAGAAGCAAGCCTAAAACGTGAACATAGTGCAGATGTTTTAGAGCTGGATGTGTCTTATCATAAAAATATTTGAATAGCTTTCCTGTAATTGTGTAGGGTTATGCTTATTGGAGTTGTGAATGCCTTTGGGTAAATTGCGTAGCTGTGGTGGTTGCCCTTCTTAGCTTTAACCACAAAACAGCCAAACACTAAAACCAAATGGCAATGGCTTTTATATGAACTCCTAATAAAATTTACGATGGATTTACTAGAAGTTCTGTAAACTCTACAAGGGTTTTAATACTCAAGCTATTTCAGTATTTAAGTAGTGAAAAGTATATTGCTTATGTGTGAACTCCATTGGTACGTGAAACCCTCTTACATATTTACTTATTATACTAAGAGTGTTGTCTTGATATGGAATCATTACCTTCCTGACAAAAAGCCTGGGCAAATATGAAAGGGAAGAGCTGCTGAGCAGTAGCTCCCTTTGTGTCCATTAGTGATTTTGCTTTATGAAAAATCAAAATACTTTCTATATATTCATCAGCTACTTCCATCTTTGTTTGCCTCCTGAAAGACAAGTGAGTGCGAGGGAATGTAAAGCCACCAAAAGAAAATATTTTCTTTCAAAATAAAAATAGCCAAACAAAAACCAAACAAAAAAACCCCTTGCTCTATTTTTGTATAAAGAGGTTCATCAGTATATGTATAAAAGTGTATAAAGAGGTTCATTAGTTCTGCACAACCACAGTTCTAGATTTTGAAATATGACAGGAATGTTCATGATCTGTCTTTCTTCTTCAAGTTCAAACGTGTTCTTACTAGTTAATCTCGACTGTGAATTCGTAACAAGACCTTTGATGTTTATGTGAAGCATTGGCAAGAAAGTTATGGAGATATGAATTCAGGAAAACCATAACTGTATTGTGGTACTCTTAAAATACACGGATCCTTCTGGTCTCCAGCAAACAGTCTTGATAAATCTTCCAAGAAGGCTTCCAGTTGCGAAGCAATTGCAAAGAAGAGGCCAGATGGCTGCTTGAGATTCCAAGAGTGATAGCTGTGTCTAAAAATGTCTTTGTGTCAACAAGAGGTGCCCTGGGTGCTTGTGACAGGGGAAGGGTTTAAAACTCTGTGTGAGTTTGGGATGGTGGTTACAGGGATACCTGTTGTAGCAAAATGGGAAAAGAAATAAAATAATCATAGGAAAGTGGAAGGGGTCAAGCAATAAAAGTGAGGAAAATTGAGGAATTTCCAGGTAATAATAGGTTTCCTGCGTGTTAAACTGGCATCTGTTTGGGTTGAAAAATGCGTGAAGCAAGAAGCAAGAAATGAACTCAGCTGATGGAATGAGTTTCCATGTGTTGGGAGTTGTGTGTCTTAAGGAAGGCGATTGTCTGCATTAGTATGAGGCAACGTTAGAAACGGCCACTGGAATAAGACTAAAGGTGAAAGCCTTGAATATAGTCTCTGCTTGCTCGTGACAGGCTTTAAATTTTCCTTACGTGTTTATTTAGCTGCATTATCTTTATGTCAGCTCCGGGTGTTTCATGAAACGGGAAAATTAAAGATCACAGCCCAGGCAGGCTGCAGTTGCTTCAACCTCTCTCAGCTAATGAGATGCTGATACCTAAACGAACTGTGCTGGAAGGGAGTTACCATAATTGTTCAAATTGGAGCTTTTTCTCAGCTTGTCTTTCCACATGGGGATGTGGGGTTGGTAAGAAAGTGAGTGGTTTTGTCTCTCTTGCTGGATATCTGCTGGGGTATTTGGGGAAAATAGTAAGGCAGGGTTTGGGTGTGGTGTTACCGGCTTCCTTTTGATGCTTGGTCCCATCTTGGGGGCCTCAAATCATAGAATCATAGAGTTGCTGAGGTTGGAAGGGACCTTTCAGATCATTGAGTCCAGCCATCAACCCAACACTGACAAAACCCATCTCTAACCCATGTCCCTCAGCACCACATCTGCCCAACTTCCAAATCCCTCCAAGGATGGGGACTTCACCACTGCCTTGGGCAGCCTGGTCCAAGGCTTCATAACCCTTTCAGTGTAAAAAAAACTTCCCTAATATCCAATCTGAACCTCCCCTGGAGCAACTTGAGGCCGTTTGCTCTTATCCAAATTTGAGACTGTTGCTTTCCTGGTACGTTGAGAGATGAGGAAAAAGCCAAAAGTATGTCTGCAGAACAGAGTACCATCTGAATCACGCTTGCTGTACCTCAGCTGAACTCTGAATTGTAGAAGAGCCAAAGAATTTTTGCAGTATTTTTCTAAAGCAGCAATGCAAATGACTGTGGTGCCTCTAAGTCATGAACTCTACTTTGCAGTAATAGCTTTAAATTGCTTGGCGTTAAAATGCACAGCTTTAGGTAGAATTCAGTTCTTTACATTGATGCAAGGGTTTGCACAAATTGTTTCAGAAATAACGAGAAGGTTATTGGACCATCGCTAAATGGAACGCATACAAATTATCTGGAATGGCAAGGCATGGGTGCAGCATGGATTGGTTTTTGGTTTCTTCCCCTCTTTCCTTTTTCAGCTTGTTTCTGCCCAAGTTAGAGACTTATATGAATATGTGGAATTACAGCCTTTTCCTCTTCTCTCTCTTATCATCTTCTTTCTTTTGTTTTTCTGAACTAAGAAATTGAAGTTTTTGATTTATGTACGCCTGTAGTTTTTTTTGTTGCTCTTGTCTTTGAACATCTCTTTCCAGACTGTATCATCTTGTCTTAATTCACTGTGATCTTTTCTTCTGGGATTGGAAAGGAGGGGAATGGGGACACTTAAAATCTGATTTGCAATATGATTATCACAGAATGCTTTATAGTGGAAGGGACCTTGTAGGCCATCCAGTCCCATCCCCTCCCCTCCCACCACACCAGGTTGCTCCAAGCCCCATCCAGCCTGGCCTTGAACCCCTCCAGGGATGGGGCAGCCACAACTTCTCTGGGCAACCTGGGCCAGGGTCTCACCACCCTCACACCAAAGAAGTTCCTCCTCACATCTCATCTCATCTAAATCTCTCCTCTTTCAGTGTCAAACCCTTCCCTCTCATCCTGTGCTTCCCCTCCCTCATCCAGAGTCCCTCCCCAGCTTTCCTGGAGCCCCTTGAGGGACTGGAAGAGGCTCCAAGATCTGCCCAGAGCCTTCTCTTCTCTAGGCTGAATCCCCCCAACTCTCTCAGCTTGTCCTCACAGCAGAGGGGCTCCAGCACTCATGGCATCTTTGTGGCCTCCTCTGGGCTTGCTCCAACAGGTCCATGTCCTTTTGATGTTGAGGACTCCAGAACTAGACACAGTGTCCCAGGTGAGGTGTCACCAGAGGGGAGCAGAGGGGCAGAATCCCCCCCGGTCACCCTGCTGGCCACACTGCTGGGGATGCAGCCCAGGATGTGAGGGGCTTTCTGAGCTGCCAGCACATGTTGCCGGCTCATGTTGATCTTCAGATCAACCAACACCACCTTGAAGAATAGCTCAAATAATTTTCAAGTGTCTCTTGACACAGGAATTTTGTTTGGCAAAGTAAAGAACCTACAAAATGGATGCTGTGACCACCTCACATACCAGAACAGATGAGCACAACGTGCAGAGACAACTCGAATTCTCCCATTTCCTCGCTCATCGGGGCTTGAGTCAGCAAACTGCAAGCTCTTTTAACATCACTTTTGTGTGTGTGTGTAATTATATCCTATATGCTTCACTGAGGTTTCATTTTGAGGCCTCGTTAGGAAGACTGAGAAAAAGTACATACATCTTTGCTCGTGGCAGTTTTTATTCCAAACCGTGATATGGAACTGTTGCCTAAAATCTGTATTAAAAATCTGTGATGAGGGACGTAAGTCTCCAAAGATTTGAAAAGCCTGATGAAGGAGGCTAAGCCTGAGTATGGTTTAAAAGGAGAGGAAATCAATACAAACTTGTGGAGAGGAATTAGTACCATCAAAGCAATTTCTGCATTACTAGTCACTGTTTTTCGAACTCTAATACATAAACGTGTCTTAATTTTTCATTAACATGGAAAGAATTCTTTTCCCACCTTTCTGTTGAAGAAATTAGCCTTCCTTAATAGCTGGAAAGCTGAAATACCCACCTCCAATTAATGAGGAGAAAAGCTATGATTGCTTTATCTGAAGGATTCTAGTTACTGGTTTTTAATCTCTCCGGAGTAATTTGGTTGTTTGAAGGGAATGAAATTCCATGGGGCTAGAATGAAAGAAAAGTCTAAATCATGTTAAATTGTTAAGGGAATTCTCAGATCTTTCAGAAGCAAGTCTTAGTCTAATTGTCACAAACTTCATGGTAGCTTCCCCAGAGGAAACCCAGAGATCTCTTGCAAATAGCAAAGGTAAATTCAAAGAAGCAAGTAAGGTGGGAGTTGGAACTGTGCTCAGAGCTGCCTCGATTAAAGGTCAAGAATCTTCTCTGTGGAGTTTCAGAAATTTGGATGGGCCTTTTGGAAATTAGTTGGTAGAATTGTGGTAAGAAAGAGGGATGTGGATGTAGAAAGCCAGTCTCTCGAAAACATGGCCGCAATTTTCCTTTTTTTCCCCTTTTCCTTTTTTTTCCTCTTTCCTCCAAAAAAACTGAGATGAAAACATGGGCTGATACTTCTAATGTGAATAGAGTTAATTGAACTTTTAAAACAAAACTTGGGATTTATTTCCAAAAAATGTTTATGTGAGTAGCAACGGTAAACTTTTAATTGCCTATAATTGTTGTTTTTTTCCCAGATGTTTTCCTGAGGCAAGTTTTGTTGGTTGCTTTTAATCAGCTTTAGATCTTGTGAAAGGAATGTTAGATTCGCAAAAGAGAGCCCATCCAAAGACATGATTATAACTGCTAAAACAGTAAAAGTTGAGGAAGACAAGCAGCAACTGCAGAACTACTGTGTTTGGATGAGTTTTGGTAGGACTCAGCCATCAAGAATGTCAACCCAAGCGTTACTAGTGCAAAACTGAGGGGAGGGGTTGGAAATAATGAAAGAAAAAGTATTATTATACTTTCCAGGGAGAAGAATAGCTTTGTAGAGAAAGTCTCTTCATTAACTGCGAACCACAAGGTTCAGCCTCTAATTACAGGTTCGTTTAACAATTCCATAGAGAAAGATGCCTAGGCTTGTCTTTTTAAGACAACACACCGAAAGTTATGTGTTCGGCAACTCCGAAAATTAAACTTTCTTAGATAGAGCTGTGTGATTTTATACATGTCCGTAAGTTTTCCTTGACTTTGGTGTTGATTTCTCTGTCTGTAAAAGAATGATGATGAGTTAGAAAAGGTATGAGACTAATTTTGAAGCTCTTTAAATATAAGTCAGAATAGAATCGAAGAAAGGCTAGTTAAGCCTGTCTCAGGGTGGCTTTTGCCTATGAAAAGATAATACATGGCAGAGAAGGCAATTTTGTACACTTATATGCACTTTATAGGTAGACGTTAAAGGTTTGCTTAAAAAGAGAAGTTATCTAATCTCACAGTTTATACACAGGTGACAGGTTTTCATAGGTTATGTCTTTTTTTCTGGCAGGAGTGATAACAATATAATCATTCCCCCTACGAGAAGGAGTAGCAGCTTACCAGGAAGCCAGTGCTCATCTCATAATTAACTACTTTCCCATATTAGTATTTTTCTTCAGTTACCCGTGCTGCTTAGTGAATGCTTTTGATCTGTTATTATATTTGCAAAGAACGTGTTGGTTGGGGGATTTTTTCAAAAAAGTTCTTATTGTGAACATGTTTTTCAGCAATTCTTCAAATTCATTCAGCTAACGTAAATACATTTAAGACATATCTATATTAAATCAAAAAACAACCAAAAAACCACCCAAAACCAAGCAACAGCCAACACCTTTCATCTTTCTCTGTGTGTTTTTGAATCTTCTTAGACTTCTCTTTGTTTTTCAGAAAGCCTAACCCAGTTTAATCCATCTGAAATGATGAGATTTCCCTCTGTAGAAGCAAGGCAGTTCTTATTGTGAAAAGATCCCACTTGGTCTTGCTGTCCGTACGTTTTGTGTAGTGCTTGAATGGCCCTATTGTCCTCTCGTGTGCTCAAAGTCAATGAATTTATCTTTCCAAGTGGAGCATTTCTTTCTTCCCTGTGCTGATTCCCGCTTCAGTTTCTGAAGGAGAGAACAAGAAGACTCCACTCTAGAAAGTGTGTAATTCAGAACCTCGGCAATTAGAATCCTGTGTTCCTGTCGCTCACAAATCCTGGTTTACACCAAGTGTTGTGCCGTTTCCATGAAGCGTTTGTTTGGACCATTATGGAAATAACTTCACGTGAACCTACCAATGAAATTGGTTCATTTGCCCCTATCTTCACTTCTGAAGAGTATGTTCCTCATTTTCTTAACTCTTTTGACATTCATAGATTCACAGAATGGTCAGAGTTGGAAGGGGCCTTCAAGATCATGGAGTTCCAACCCCCCTGCCCTGGGCAGGGACACCTCCCACCACACCAGGTTGCTCCAAGCCCCATCCAGCCTGGCCTTGAACCCCTCCAGGGATGGGACAGCCACAGCTTCCCTGGGCAACCTGTTCCAGTGCCTCACCACCCTCACAGCAAAGAATTCCTTCCTAATCTCTCATCTAGTTCTCCCCTCTTCCAATTCAGTGCTGTCAGGTCTTGCGCACTTGCTGAATTTAAACCACAATAATAGTTACTCTTTCTTTGGTGGGATTGTTCATATGCTGGGTACGGGTGAAAATTTTGGAGGGTTGGTGCTTCAGCTAAAAGTAAAGACCTTCAAATTAATGCATTTCATTTCTGGAGTGTTTTCTGACTTCTGGATTGTTAATTTCAGTACAATAAAGTTTGGTGTCTATCTTCCCAGTCATAAATGTGTTATTTGGGAAGACAAGAACGTAAATTTTCTTATTTGCATTCTTTTGATGACAATTGCTGGTAGAAAGTTCTTAACCTGGACTAGGTTCACTAGGTGAGCTTTGGATCTGGCTCAATATGGTAATTATTATTTCAAGTCATCTTCATTATTCATCATTTACCTTCAGAAAACTCTAATCTGGGCCTAAGAGTATATAGAGCTCCTATTAACCGCGGCTTCTGGCAGACATTTAGCTGTTATATTTAATAAGTAAAGAATGCACCATGCTGTTGTTCAGGTAAAAGAAGAGTCTTGTGACCTGGGATTCAAAAATCAGGACTTTTTAAGGCCAATTGTTTCAAATAATTGAAACCAACAAATGAGCCCTGCATCCAATTTACATCTCAGGAAAATCAAACCACTTCATTCTAGAAAATCAGCGTTTGTGTGTTGTCTTTATTCATTTTGCTCGTTTGATTTAAGGCACTGCTGCTAATAGAAATACAAATTTTCTGTTTTCCCTGTCCTCAATCTTTTTTTTTTTTTTTTTTCTTAACTCATGCTTCTCTTTCTTTTCCACGCTTCTGTTTTTCTCCTGAGTGATGCCTGACTTAAGGAATGCTTCACTGCTACAGAACGTGCTGCCGGAGTTCATACTCCAAAAGAGATTACTCTGCCCACTCCTTTCCCATAGAACTGCTTTTTTGAGGATGAATTAGGGACTGTGTAGACTTTGCAGCTCTATCTACTCTCTTCTAAGGCAGATGTGCCAGTAGGAAAACACTTGATTTACAGGAAAATGAGGTGGGGGCTGAAGATGGGGGGGGAGAATTAAAATGCCTGTGTTACAGGATGTGAAGGGAGAAAAAAAGGTAGAAATAATAAAAAAATACATGATATGAGGGCTGGCTAAGCCAGGATCCTTGCTGAGAAGAAGGTTTGTGATGAAATCCATACTGGGCTTTACTGTCCAAGGTAAAAATAAATAAATAAAAAAAAGTTCTTAATAAGGAATCTGGGAAGGAAGCGTGAACTGACTTATCCCATGCTATGTTTGGGTGGTGGAAGTGCTGGCACTTTAAAAATCTAATCTTAAAATGGACACTGTAATTCTTTTTTGGGAATAATTCCCTTTGATGCCTCATGTGATATAATCTGTACTTCTCCTGTTGCGTAGACCCACGTGTGTGTTTTAGGGTGGACTCAGCCTTATCAGTCGTGGCTAAAGTAGTGGTTTTATTTGGTAGTACCAAATGCCCCATCCCTGGAAGTGTTTAAGGCCAGGTTGGATGGGGCTTGGAGCAACCTGCTCTAGGGAGAGGTGTCCCTGCCCAGGGCAGGGGGGTTGGAACTTGATGATCTTTAAGGTCCCTTCCAACTCTGACCGTTCTATGATGATTCTATGAAATAGGAGAACGAAGCAAGAAGTGTTTTGTGTAGTAGCTTCTCCACATGAGCTTTAATGCTCATAACATTTGAGAATCTTGTGGAGAGAAGCTTCACAAGTCAGTGGTGCAGGTTTAAATTCACATTTACTAGAAGAATGATCCCGATATTTAGTGTTTCTAATAACTGAGTCACAGGTGACGCTTTTGTCTATTGTAGCTGCTCTATGGGACTTTTCTTCAGACGTGTTTGACATGTTTAGTTCATGTAATACATCAGACTAACCAAAGGTTTAAGGAAGAATTTTATAACTAATATATTTTATTTTGTTAAAGCAGTCTGTGCAAAAGCAGGCTGAACTGCTGTCAACGAGAAGGATTTAGGTGTACGAACATGATTTAGTCACTAAAACATGATTTAAGCCAGATAATTCCATGATTTTAGATCTGTGTTTAAATGCAATCTGTTATTTGACTGTGTTTTCCTTTTTTAATAGTTACAGTGTGTGGTTTTTTTGCTCCTACTAACAATCAAGTAAGGTTATTCTAGCAACTAGAAGTGTGGTGTTTGGACAAAATTTAGTAGAGTTTTATTTATCCATTAATGAATTAGAAGGAGCTTGGATGTCGTGCCCAAAATGTGGATTTTTTTGGACCATGCTTACTTAATTATTCTATACATGTTTGGTTCTTGGATGATAAAGCCCTGAACTTTTATTGTCTTTTCTGTAGGATTTTAAGACAGGATTTGGTATCACCTTAATCCCCATGAACGTGGCAAATGTGAAACAAGTGGATCGGACGGCAAAGCAATCTTTTGAAATAATTACTCCTTACAAAAGCTTTAGGTGAGAACTTTCATATTTACTTTTCAAAACATGCAAGTAACCAATGCAGTAAGGAGGTACTGGCTTCATACTACAATTATTTATCTGGTTTGGATGAAAAGGTAATTTTTTATTAAGAACACTCAGCTTTTTTATTTACTTTTTTAAATCAGAAAGGATTTTCTTTGCATTGTTTAGCTGTGGGCATTATCTGTTACCTGTTGTGCCCACAGATCCTTGTTTTTATTTAACCTCCTTCGTTCATTCTGTGCAAGGTCAGAAAGAAAAACAACAACAAAAAGTCACTTTAACAACCTAACCCCATCTTAAAGAATAATCAACTCCAGTAGCAAAATAATGTTGCAGCCATTTAATAATAAACATTTTATTTGAAAAGAAATGGATCAATCATGTGCCATCCCTTGTAGAAATTGCCCATTGAAATCAGTAGGATGTTTCCCATCGGCCGATGCCATGACTTGTAATGATGTTTAAGAAAATAAGAGTATATGCTCTTAAAAGCCTTTTCTTAAGTGTTTTGGTGTTTCTTAAATGAAATCTCAGCAATGCAGGAGAAGAAGGAAGCACTTTGTTCTCCTGGGCTTGCTAAACGTTGGCAAAGAATGTCCTTTCGTTCTCTGTCAATGGGAGTAGCAGGTAAATTAATCTGGATCAGTGATTTGAATCTGTGACTAGATGGTAGATACCTGTGTTGATGATGGGTTATTATCATTTATATTTTCTCAAAAAGATCTATTTTAACAAAAAGCACATAATTCTTTGAGTTTCAGCCATCACCATGTTGGTGATGGGTTATTATCATTTATATTTTTTCAAAAAGAGCTATTTAAATGAAAAATACTTATTTTTTTTTATCTTGGCTGTTGCATTTAGCGAGTCTCGTACTCCGCAGTAAATCTTTGTGTTTCCTTAAGTCATTCTATGCTTCTGTTAAAGTCCAGGCTTTAAGTTTGGCACGTAGTAACATATAAAATGCTGAAAGTAACTCAGGAACATAACTTGAGTGTTACAAAAAGCTATGCAGCCTGTGCTAATGGTGGTTTTGTTGAAAACCTGAATGCAAAAACGGAGGGAATTTTCACTGGGTGAAAATACAAAATAACGTGTTTCCATCTTAGCATTTATATCTGTGTAGAGGAAGATATTTTTTTTTTGACTCTTGGTTTTGGGTGTAAATGTAATAAGTAAGAGAGGCCACAGACTGTGTTTAATTGGGCTTTAAAATAAAGATCGATACCAGCGAAAAGTCAATTGTTTCAGCTTTACAGCGGAGTCGGAAAGAGAGAAACAGGAGTGGATTGAAGCACTGCAGCAATCGATAGCAGAAACTCTGTCTGATTATGAAGTAGCTGAGAAGATTTGGTTCAATGAGTCCAACAGGAGCTGCGCCGACTGTAAAGCTCCCAGTCCTGACTGGGCGTCCATCAATCTCTGCGTTGTCATTTGTAAGAAGTGTGCAGGTAGAGTAATTAATGACAGGCTGTGTGGGTTCTACAAAATGTCAGATTTGCATAGCTGTGGATGTCCTTGGTTTGGCTTTTTATTTCCATTTTTAAGGTGCCATCCTCAAGAAAGTTTTGACAAATGGGAAGCAAACCTAACTCTTCTAATTTAATTTATTTATTTATTTTAATAGAATACTAAAATGGTTAGAATTGGAATGGTCCTTCAAGATCATTCAGTTCCAAACCCTTGGCCATGGGCAGGGACACCTCCCACCACACCAGGTTCACCACACACGCACATCTTCATAGGAATATGCGGTGATCCAGTAGGGAACACAACCTCAAAACCTCAAGTTCCCCAGCAACACCACTGCTCACTCAACATAATCCCAATCTGTATAAAGAACTATGGATAGTCAACTGAGTTTTCCTCCCATCCTAGTCTCGTCAAATATGAGCTTCAACAAATGGCCATATTCAAACAATGTGCTTTTCATAAAATACTCAGTTCCCAGAATTTCATGGAATCATAAAATGGTTTGGGTTGGAAGGGACCTTCAAGATCATCCAGTTCCAACCCCCCTGCCCTGGGCAGGGACACCTCCCACCACACCAGGTTGCTCCAAGCCCAATCCAGCTTGGCCTTGAACCCCTCCAAGGATGGGACAGCCACAGCTTCCCTGGGCAACCTGTTCCAGTGCCTCACCACCCTCACACCAAAGAATTTCTTCCTCATATCTCATCTAAATCTCCCCTCCTCCAATTTAAAACCCTAACCCCTTGTCCTGTCCCTCCACTCTGTTTGGGAAGTTCACCTACAGAGTCCGTGCTCCTCAAAGTTCACCAGGCTACTACTAAAACCACATCAATCAGTAAAGCACTTCCACATCTCCAACTCCACCACTGCCTTCTAGAACGGAGGAAAATCCCGCAGCCAGATGGGATGCAGGGATTTGAGATACCACTTCATGAACCACCTCGTGACACCAACGATGCAAAACGTCATGGTCTCCTAAATTTACAGTTTGATGCCAAACTAAATTACAGTGACTGTCTCGCAGAACCATAATAGTAATAAAAAAATATATGCAGCAAAGAATTTCTTCATAAGATCTCATCTAAATCTCCCCTCTTCCAATTTAAAACCATAAACCCTTGTCCTGTCCCTCTGCTCCCTGACCAAGAGTCCCTCTCCAGCTCTCCTGGAGCTCCCTTCAGATCCTGGAAGGCTGCTCTAAGGTCTCCCTGGAGCCTTCTCTTCTCCAGGCTGAGCAACCCCACATCTCTCAGCCTGTCATAGCAAGGTCATCCTTATTTTCTATCACTTCCATGTATAAATGACAGGGCCGTGAGGTGGTTGGTTGCCCTGAAGTGAATAATCCTTCACAATTAGTGGGAAATAAGACACACTTAGTGCTTGGTGGGAAACGGATGCCTTTTGCAAGCCTGGATGCCAAATGATGACAATTTTTAGCATATAAATTAGGGGTAGTAATTCTGTTACATCAGGGCATATTTTCCTGCCAATAGGGATAGCTTTTTCAGATACTACTGAAAACCTGTTTCTATCATATTTTATATTTAAATATGTGCTTAAGCAGTAGATTCAGGAAAATAGTTTCTAACTGTAGGGTTTCTTTGAAAACAAACCCTCCCAAAGGTATTCTAGACCAAACATCCTACTTTGCTTATTCATTACTATCAAATGCAATCTTTTTTTGCTTAAAAAAAAAAAAAATGGAGTTTTTTTAGTGCTTTTATCTTATATTGAAATGTCAAACCCAGCCTTTTTTAAAAACAGCAATTAGAACGTATCCGTCTTCATTATATTTTTTTCTGAAGCAGAAGAAAAACTCTAGTTTTGAAGTGCTTTTCTTAAGTCAAAATGCTCTTGGATTTTCAGGCCAGCACAGATCTTTAGGACCAAGAGATTCAAAGGTCCGGAGTTTAAAAATGGACGCCAGCATTTGGAGCAATGAACTTATTGAGGTATGTTGGGATATTCTAATTAAGTTTCATATTGAAAGCTACTCTCTGCCTAGGAGTTAGTTACCACGTTATTCCCAAGAAAACCAAACGTGTGGCTGCTAAATAACATCCTGGTGTTATAGTAAATGATGTTCCTGGGAATAATGTACCTTTGTGTCTTTCAAAATATTAATTTCTCTTTTATAATCATCTGCACGATTTCTCTTAGTATTTCTCCAAGCATCTAAGTGGTTGGTGGTTGGTGTTTTTTTTGTTTGTTTTGGGTTTTTTGGGTTTTTTTGTGGGGAAAAAGAAATAAAATGCTTTGAAGAATGATCAGGATGGGCAATGTTGAGAAGGGGAAAAGAATGGAAACTTCTTGCTACCAGTTTAGTTGCTTGGGGTGTTAAACAGTGGTGCTGATGGTGAGGGTTGAGTCATCAGTGTTTTCTTGGAAATCTGTTGTAGTCTTCTTTGATGTTTCTCTGGTATTTTCTAATATGTATTGAGATGTAACTCAGAGGAGGGCCACAAAAACGCTCAGGGGGTTGGAGCACCTCTGGTCCCATCACAGGCTGAGGGAGCTGGGGTTGTTCAACTTGGAGAAGAGGAGGCTCTGAGGAGACCTTAGAGGAGCCTTCCAGTACCTGAAGGGGCCTACAGGAAGGCTGGAGAGAGTCTTTTTCCAAAGGCCTGCAGTGACAGGACAAGGGGTAATGCCTTGAAGTTGGAGAAGAGCAGACTTAGATTGGATATTAGGAACAAGTTCTTCCTTCTGAGGGTGGTGGAACACTGGACCAGATTGCCCAGGGAGGTGGTTGAGGCCCCTTCCCTGGAGATATTCCAGGTGAGACTCGATGAGGCCCTGAGCAACCTGGTCTAGTTGGGGGAATCCCTGTGATTGCGGGGAGGTGGGACTAGGTGACCTTTGGAGGTCCCTTCCGACCTTGACAATTCCATGATTCTATAAAGGATGAGTACAGGCTTTGTAGATGTCCACAGGCAGTGACTGAGAGAGGCTTCTGTCTCCTGAGGGGAATTTTCTTTTCTTTAATAACTAACTTTTTCCACTTTTAGCAGCTGAAAACTTATTTAGAGGCGAGCTTCATATCCTTCATGCTATTTCACTCATTCTTTTATATTATTTTTTTTTCTCCTTGCACCTCATCCAGCTCTTTATTGTCATTGGAAACAAGAGGGCCAACAGTTTCTGGGCTGGAAATCTTCCTCCAGAAGAAGAGTTGCACAGCGATGCCCCCGCAGAAAAAAGGATAGCGTTCATTATGCAAAAATACAAAGAGGGAAAATTTAGGAAAGCACCTTTTCACTACAAAACCAAGGAGCAGTTGAACAAGGTAATACTGGAGAGGATAAGCCCAGTACTGTCCCTTTTCTGTTGTATTGTATCTGCATGGAATTTGGTCATCTTCTTAAACTGGTGAGAAATAAATTCAGAATCCTGAGTGATGTTCTCACAGAGCTCAGTAAGGGATGTTTTGGAGCCTTTTAATTATTTCTTAGTTCCATTCCTTCTCATTTAATTATATCTTAGTTCCTAGTTTTTTCCAGTTGGTTTGGAGGAGTTTATGGTAACTACATGGGGCCTGTAATATGCCTTCCAGAGCTGTTGATGAATATGGATCTTTTATTTTTCTCTAAATGCACGCTCCAGGGTTGTGAATTCCCACTTTGCTTCTTTGGATTCCTTCTTTATGGGTTTTTGCATCCACGAGATGATTCAGTGTTATCAATGGCAGAAGTAGCTCATGCACACTTATGTAGTAGCTTGTAGCTAATTGGAAATGAAAAAGGCTAAAATTAATGATTAAAAAGTGTTCTTAGTGTTTCCTTATACACAAATAACACACATTTTTTACAGTTCTAAAGTGGAAAATGCTAATTATAATTATGAATTTCGGCCATTTGACTGGCTTGTTGATTTCAGAGTCATAATTGCTCAGAGTTCATGAATACAGAAGAGTTTAAATGCATTTATATTACAATGCAAACGTATAGATGCATATTACAATCCTAATGCATTCAATTCCATGACTCATATCATCTCAAAGGGTCTGCAGAGGTTGTGGGGAGGCAGTAACATTGAAAAGTTACTGTGGTTTTGACTAGAGAGGTCTCATTTGTTTGGTGGTTATTGTATCCAAGAGGAAGTGCTATTTTCCATGCAATTTATAAGTTGTTAGTTACACGCATTAGAAGTTAAAATAAGGGCTCATAAGAGCAGCTGTCATTAAAGCACCTCTAGCCAAAGCATAGAACCCTCTCGCTTTATAGCTTGAATTTTGGTTTTGTGCATTTCATTGGAATGGGGAAACGCTTTTGGGCTTCATGGGGAACTCCACGGCTTAGCAAAATAAAGCATTTGGCTTGTTTTCTATTTATTGGTAGCAGCTGTGCAAGAGATTTCGTTTAATATTGTAGCTGTGGACCACAGGAAATAGCTCTGTGTTCTACAGGCTTGATTTTTATTGAAGTTTGTGGGGTTTGGTGGTGGTGGGGAAAGGGCATCTGTCAATTATTCATTTAACCACTGAGAAAAAATAGCAGATGTAATGGTCAAACTCTCTATAGAGATATGGAATTACCATGTAATAAGGTGGTAATTGCCAAGTAATTCTAGAACTTTTACTAAACTGTCCAACCTGTCATCTCCTGCCTGCTGGATGCATGAATGTTTGTTAGAGAAGATGAATTTTGGAGTAGTCCTTCTCTTGTGTGGAGTGACTTGTGCCTCTATCATTTCAGAAAAAGGAATGAATTAGTTAATTTAAATACCTCTTAAATCATCGAAATTGTTATGGATATATTGCTGTAATTGTGTAACTGCTTCTGGTTTGAAGGTTCTGGACCAGGTTTGAAGGTTTTGGACCAACATTTTGAAAGAAAAAGATTAAAAAACCAAAAGTTTGTGTAGAAAAAAATGGAAAGGGACTGATACTTTAGCATGTGGTTAGATCTTTAAATCTCAAGAAGGGTGATCAAGTATGAAGATGCCCTAAAGAATAGTTGCCTTATTGACTGTGACCATAGTTTTGAAGAATTACTTACAAATTTCAGTCTGTTCCTTGGTAGTACAATTTAAACATCAAGTCTTGTCTCTTTGGTTGAACTCGTGAGGCCTGAAATAATAAGTTTTATTTTTTTTCTGTAGTAGTTTGGTATGTGAAGGAGAATGAGGGGCAACTTCTAATGTAAATAAGCAACAAGATTCATCTCCAGTAGTTCATGTTATCCTTTCCAAGTGAAACTTGTGGCATCAGTGTCTTACAGGGTTTAGGTTGATAATGCTTTTGAATTTTCTGGCTTTGTAGTTGCTGCTTTTTTCTAGAATCAGACCATACTTCATGACTTAAACTGAAGGAGGGAAAATCGAGATGAGGTGTGGGGAAGAACTTTGGTGTGAGGGTGATGAGACCCTGGCCTAGTTTGCCCGGAGAAGCTGTGGCTGCCCCATCCCTGGAGGGGTTCAAGGCCAGGCTGGATGGGGCTTGGAGCAACCTGGTGTGGTGGGAGGTGTCTCTGCCCAGGTCAGGAGGCGTAATGGTTTTAAATTGGAAGAGGGGAGATTTAGATGAGATATTGAGAAGAAGTTCTTTGATGTGAGGGTGGTGAGGCACTGGAACAGGTTGCCCAGGGAAGTTGTGGATGCCCCATCCCTGGAAGTGTTCAAGGCCAGGCTGGATGGGGCTTGGAGCAACCTGCTGTAGGGAGAGGTGTCCCTGCCCATGGCAGGGGGGTTGGAACTTGATGATCTTTAAGGTCCCTTCAAACTCTAACCATCCTATGACTCCTACTTCTCAGTGGTTATAGCCTTTGAAAAGCAGGGGGACTATGTTGGGGGTGAAAGAATTTGCACCTAAATTACATGTACTTGTTGCCAATAACTTTCTAATTTAAAACAGACTTCTTATTTTTCCTCTCTGTGATAAGGCCCTGTGTGCTGCTGTGGTTAAACAAGACGTGCTGGAAACCCTGATGTTGCTGTTCAGTGGGGCTGATGCCATGTGTGCCACCGGAGACCCTCTTTATAGCACTCCATACCTGTTGGCCAAGAAAGCAGGACAAAGACTGCAAATGGAATTCCTGTACCATAATAAGTTCTCAGGTAGGGCACGTTCTCTTTGTCTTCATCTTTCCATTTTATATTGAGCAAAAGGGAAGGAGTTTAGGAGAAAAATTGATGTTAATTTGGTATAGTGCAGGGGTAGTTGTGATGGTGTTAAGTGCATTTCTAGCAGACAACATATGTAATTGTGTACAAGTAGCTTCTATTTTACCTAGACATCAGGTTTTAAATAAAAAAATAAACAGTGATAAGTGATAATATATTTCACTGGAATTGGGAAACTCTTTGGGACTTCATGGGGAACTCCGTATCTTAGCAAAATAAAGCATATGCTAATAGACCTCATAACCTTATTTAAAACACAGAAGAAAAACATCATCTGCTCTGCCAGTATTATTAGATTTTTGTCAGAAAAAATTAGTATATACTGTTAATGTGGATCTAAAGTATTCATCTGGGGCTTTATTTTTTCCTAAAAAATATTGAAATTGATATCTACAGCTTCAAAAGGTGAGGCTTAATATGATCTGTCCCAGCAAGCTTTCTTTTTTATTGCAAATCGCAAATTCTGTTACAACTTTGAGCACGTGAGAAACTTTGGCCTCAAAATTCAACAGCTCTGGTTGCAGAGCTTGACTGTTAAGAAGCTCTTGGAAACAGAAAGCTATTCTTAAAAGTAAATAAATAAATAAACTGTAGAATATGGGTGTGCCTGAACTTGCCTTTTAGAAAGTCTGTACAGTGTCTGAAACAGTCTGGGAATGAAGAGATTGGTAGGCATCAAGTTGCCTTGGATTCCTGGTGGACAACAGGTTGACCAAAAGCCAGCAGTGGGCCCTTGTGGCCAAGAAGGACAATGGCCTCCTGAGGTGCATAAAGAGGAGTGTGGCCAGCAGGTCTAGGAAGGTCATCCTCCCCCTTTGCTCTGCCCTGGGGAGGCTCCATCTGGAGCACTGGGACCAGTTCTGGGCTCCCCAGTTCAAGAAGGACAGGGAACTGCTGGAGGAAGTCCCAACAGAGGCTACAAAGATGGTCAGGGACTGGAGCATCTCTCTGCTGAGGAAAGACTGAGAGACCTGGGGCTGTTCAGCCTGGAGAAGAGCAGGCTGAGAGGGGATCTCATCAATGCTGAGCAATAACTAAAGGGTGGATGGCAAGAGGATGGGGCCAGACTCAGTGATGCCCAGGGACAGGACAAGGGGCAACGGGCACAAAATGGAACGTGGGAAGTTCCATCTCAACATGAGGAAAAAATTCTCTACGTCAAGAGTGCCAGAGCCCTGGAACCTGTACAAACATGCAACTGTAGGGTATTTTAAGCTCTGCTCTAAGGCTGTAGAGAGAAATTTGGTTGTCTTGGCTCAGTTTCTTCTACTTCTAGCCTTCCAGGCAAGGCAAGATCACCACCTGCTTGTGGTAGCTCCTCAGAGAAAGGGAGGTCACTCACTATGGGTTGACAGTGATTCTCCGAATCGTTGTTTCTCTGCTGCTGGCGTTGGTGGTGAACTTCCAGAGAGTAGCCCTCAAGAGGAACAGTTTCCTTCTGTTGAAGTTTCTTACATAAAAAATGAAAATAAATGCTCAGAACAACAAAAACCCATATTTTAGATCACATTGACAAGTGGTGGTAGATAATGGCAATGTTGTCATAAACCTGAACCAATGTTTTATTTAATAAATATGTAGAATTTGTACTCTAATTATAAAAATAGATGAGTAAGTTGTATCTGTGTTGTCGTAAAGATATTACAGAGCAACTGCATACCTGCAGATACAGAAAAATGGTTATAACTGACGTATGTTCTGTATGTTCCTTCCTCCTTTGTCTTTCAACAGATTTCCCAAACTATGATACTGGTTTTGAAAGTGGCTTCTCTGAAGATTCTTCCCATTCCACCTTTCTCTGCGAATTCTTGTACAAAGTTTCCTCTAATACGGCCAAGCTTCTTCCAGAGAAGAAATTGAAAGAAGGTATTTTACATTATCTGTTTGAATAATACACGAATATGTATGGCTTAGATAAATTTGGGTTTTTTTAACTTATTTCGTTGCTTTTTACAAGATAAAATGTCTTTGCTAGAACATGTCCTGTTTTGATTTGATAGACCTCTAACAGATAAAGAAAACGCTGATTGTCTTGAT
The DNA here is from genome assembly GCA_013400375.1 of Thinocorus orbignyianus. Taxonomy (NCBI): domain Eukaryota; kingdom Metazoa; phylum Chordata; class Aves; order Ciconiiformes; family Thinocoridae; genus Thinocorus; species Thinocorus orbignyianus. The sequence goes on from VXBW01003030.1 coordinate 33,788, forward strand.
CTCTTTATTCGGTGGTTGACAGAGGAGGAGAAACCAAATACCAAGAAATTATTCAGTTAAAACCAGTTATTGATAAAGAAAAAACCACTTTAAAATGCTTCTTAATTGAATTATATTTAGATGGATGCTACCAGCTGCCAAAAAGTAGTTTCCATCTAAAACGATGACTTCCCAGAAATCATCTAAATCCATGGCTGACTTTTCCAGTAAGAGTCCGAATGCCCGGCACCTGGGATATTTCTCAAGCTTGCAAATTTTAAAAGGATTCTAAGTAGAAACGAGGACTCCAACAGGTTTACAAGAAATTTGTGCCTTGTGGGGTGAAAATGTGTATGTATCACAGTCCATACACACAGTCTTTTGTGTATATCAGTACAGTACTGGGTAGTACTTTTGGGAAGATACAGTGGGAGGGAGCACCTTAGGTAGGATGCCCTAAAAATATTTAGGAAGAAAGCCCTCCCTCAGACAAGAAACAACTGAATTTTGACTGTTTCCCATCATAAATTCTCAGTGGCCAGAAATGAAGCTGCTTTGAAAGCTTGTTGGAACAGGTCCAGCTCAGGGCCACCAAGATGCTCAGAGGAATGGAGCAGCTCTGCTGTGAGGACAGGCTGAGNAACCTGCTCTAGGGAGAGGTGCCCCTGCCCAGGGCAGGGGGGTTGGAACTTGATGATCTTTAAGGTCCCTTCCAACTCTGACCATTCTGTGATTCTGTGATTTCTTGATTTATTACTTCAAGGCTTGTCCAGTAAATGGAAAGGAACTAGAATTCCCTCAGCTCAGATTTTGGCATCTAAAATTGTGATAGTGTCTTTTGGTTGGTAGATAGTCTGCTGTCTGGTTTGGGGGGATTTTTTTTTTTGGGAGGGGTGGGGATATTTGTTTGCTTTTTTTTTACATTAATGTTGAATCACCCAGGTGTTTATGTCAGGACTGGTGGTTCTGGAGTGGGTGGTGTACAGATATATAAGAAAACAGGTTTCCCTGACCGTTCCCAGTTCAGGAAGACAAATGACAAACGGGACAAGGGAGGAAGATGTAATAATAACAGCCTTTCAAAAACCAGCAAAAAAAGCCTACAATTTTGAATTAGAAACTGCTCTTGCCTGAGGGCTCTAATATATCTCAGCTGTAAGAAATATTATGACAAAAGTTTGGGGTTTTTTTGCTATTAAAACATTAAACACGTAATCTTTTTTTTTTCCCCTTGTGTATTGACTTTTTTTTTCCCCTCTTACATCAAAAACTGTTTCTAACTTTCTAAAATCCTATTAATATGAAGTAATACAGCATGTGGATATCACAGATTTCTGGGAATATGTGGTAATTTTATTTTTTTTTTCCTTCTTACTGTCTTTAGCAAATAATTTGATGGTTAAAGTACTAACATGTGGGAGATACAGGCAGAGGAGAGAATTGAAACTGTAAAGATTCAAATAAGAAAGTCACATTACCCAAAAATGTGACCTTGCTGTTGAGTTCTAGAGAAAAGTAATAGTGAGAAGTAAAAGTAATATGTCAAAAAAAGTAGGAAGTATTAAGGGGAAAAGCTGGGGGACCAAAAACCTCTGAACAATCAAACTCTTCGAGTTTGGTGCTCAGCTCCTGTAAACCTCTCCATTTTCAAACTCTTCATCTTATGTTTGGTTTAGTATTTAAAATCTGTGTTTAGAGTGAAGTTAGAACTAGGTGGCAAACAGGATGATACAAATAAATGCTCATAAAATAATAGTGAGATACTTATAAAACGTGTATAAAATGAATGAAAAATAATGAACAAACTAATTAAATAAAATGTCAGACATCATACCAAGTAAGTATTAGTTAACTGCAATCACAGTTTGGGTTTATGTTTGATTTGTATTATTTTTTCCATATTCTCACAAATACTTTACCAGAATAATTACAGCTGTGTAGGAATTTTAAGACTAGGAATAAAGAGACTCATTGCTCTTAGGACCTGCTTCTTAGCCGCCATGAGGATAGATGCATCTCAAATGATCTTCTCAGACCTAGGTGTAAGGTGAAATGAATATATGAGTATTTTTAGTAGCAAATAGTCATTAAGGTGCTATGTCATGTGTTGTATTCATATCTTAGGCTCAAAAGAGAGAGCAGACACTTTATCCTAATCAAATAAACCAAATAATAGTTTTAAATTGCTCTACAGATGATTTTTTTTCCATTCCACCTTGTTTTTTGTGTGGTTTTTGTTTTGTACTTAGGTACTCTGATGTATCGAATTGAGAACTATGTGAAGATAGAATTCTTAGTAGGTAATTTAGCCATCCCCAGCAACTCTAAATTGTTTCACGTTGAAAACACTCCGCAAATGTTAGTGCTCTGTAAACTACAGCGTTGGTAAATGAGTTCAGCCTTGCCAGGTGTATTTGTGAATAGCAACGAGGGAGATCTCCAATTCACTCCGATGTGAACGTGCTGTCCTGAAACAGTTACAGCTGCCGCCTCTCCGTGGTGTATCCGTTTATCTCCCCCAGGATCCAAGAATAAATCCTGTACAATCACATTACTATCTGACACTTGGGTCTGCAGGAGGAGAGAATTAAGCTCAGCCGCTGGTGTACACAGAAAGGCTTGTTCTGTTAGGTTTGTTTTCTTCTTCAGTTTGTCACCCACTGCTATTTTGGAAACATATTTTTATTTAAAGAAACTAATCATAGTAAAAAACACAACTTCTGATATCACTTTCCTTGGGTATTCCAGTAGGATGCAATGGATACAAGCTCTGGCATATATGACATTGTGGGTTGTTTTTTTCTGGAGTATTTGAAAGACTTAACTTTTTTTCCTTGATTTTGTGATAGTGAGTGGACGCCCCAGCATTCCCAAACAGTGGAAGACAAATCGACTTGGCTTTGGCCTCTAGTTCCTGTAATATGAAAGAAAGATTTTATTGTATTTTATATTTTATATAAATCCATATATATAAAATTAAAAATATATGTTTATATATATCACAAAGCAAAATTTGCAGAAGAACAGGACAAGGGGTAGTGGTTTTAGATTGGAAGAGGGGAGATTTAGATGAGATATTAGGAAGAAGTTCTTTGCTGTGAGGGTGGTGAGGCACTGGAACAGGTTGCCCAGGGAAGCTGTGGCTGCCCCATCCCTGGAGGGGTTCAAGGCCAGGCTGGATGGGGCTTGGAGCAACCTGCTCTAGGGAGAGGTGTCCCTGCCCATGGCAGGGGGGTTGGAACTGGATGATCTTGAAGGTCCCTTCCAACTCTGACCATTCTGTGATTCTATTTTATACTTTGTATAAATTTATATATATTTTTATATGACGATTCACTCATACATTTTGCACTCCGAATAGAATGTTCTTAGAGATTACAGTGTTTAGAATTTTGTACCCTGTTTTCTTTTTGCTTCCTTAATTCTCTTCTCCTAAACCTGTAACATAGGATTGAGGGCCAGCTCTTCCCCTGTTGAGTTCTGCAGCAAGTGAAGTAAAAACCCTATACGATGGTGAAGTTATAGTATGAAACAATTCAATATACTCATAAAAGAAAAATAAGTCTGTTATATTTGAAATACTCTTAAGTTACCATGTGCTAGAGACTCTGTAGGTCAAGTGGTATCAGCACAGACATTGAATTTCTGGTCCACTGGAGTCAGTGAGTCTAAGACTTCATCACAAGTGTCCTGCTGTTAGAGCTTTGCATCCTGTGAGGTGACTTCTATAGGAAGAGGTAATTTTTGTATTGTTCTGCCCAACTGACTTTTTCTGCTTTGTCTCTTTGATTTCTTGAATCGCAGATTGCAACAAAAGGTGGTGCACTTTGGAAAGTGGCTTTCTGAGCTACTATGAGAACGATAAAACTACCACTCCTAATGGTATGATTGACATCAGTGAAGTTATCTGTCTTGTAGCACACAAGTCAGACTTCTTTTTAAATAGAGGGTAGGTTCCCAAATTAATATTTCAATTAAAAAAAAACCTCAGGTTTTTCCAAGATTTTACTCTGGGTTTTCACAGCTGTTCGTTTGTTCCTGAATCTTGAGCGTGTAATTTAGAAAAAAAAGAAAAGAAAAATAAAAAGCTGAATTATTTTATGTTGACTCCAAGAGATAAGTGGTATTTGAGGGTTATTTTATTTTTATATAGTGGTATAATGAAAATGTTAGGGTAATTTAAAAGGGCAGCATAAATTAGATACATCTGTTTCTTATTAAAACTGTAATGCATATTCTCAGTGCTTCAAAGGTTACATGATGATAAATTGAACAATTAGCGCTCGTTTTTCTTCCTGGGATTTGACCCTCTGCCTCAAGATAAACTCTTGCTTTGTTGCTTTCTGCAAATAATACAGCAGATTGGGGTTCTTGATGTTCTTGGGGTTCTTTTGGTGTCACAGATCTGTCCATCTTTGAAACGCATTCTTGTGTTAGTTTGAAGATGAGAACATTTTTTTTGTGGTCTTGGTTTTTTTTTTGTAACTCTCTCCTGTCCCATTTTTACATGAAAACCATCATGTGGAGATGCACCTAAATCTGAGTTGCATCCCGGTGGTACTTAAGTTTTGTAGGGCAGCAATTTTGTTTAAATTATGCTTTGGATCTGTCTAATGAACTCCATAATGCTTCCTTTTAAATTTAAAAAGTTTTAGGGAATGGCTAACCTCCTGCAATCGGGTGGTTTTATGAGAAACTTCCCAAAATTTCATATTTCATCTGGTGAAACAATAGGTCCATACAATGCCTGTTTGATTAGTCAGAATTAAGTGTTTACACCTACTTTTCAAAGGGTTTATTGAAAATGAGAGAGCTGGTTCGTATTCAGTTCTCCAGATTTTTGCAAATCTCCATCTCTAGCACTGAAAGGAAAAAGCAGACTTCATCTATTTGGATTCAATGGAGAGGTCCCAGACAAAATCATACTATGAGTTGGTGAACTGTAATTTATGAGTTAGACTCACCCAAAGTCCAACAAGATACGTATTTCCCAAATTCCATCCCAATTTCAACTAGTTTGCTTTTTCCTCTTTTTAATATCCTTGTTGTCCATCAGTTAAAGATGGAAAAGCAGGGTCTGTTTAAATAATGATAGGCTTTTGGAAAAAAAAGTACAAAAAATAAAAACAAGAAACCACTGAAAAAAGCCTTTTAAGAACTTTTCAAATGGTAGGAAGAGGTTCACAAAAAATATCCTAGCTGGAGTCACAAAGCAAAATTTGCAAAAGAAAAAAATTCCTTGCGGATTTTATGTCAACATTTTTATTAATTTCAGAATTACTTACAGAACTATTAAGCAGTAGCCTCTAAATACTTATTATTGACCTGAAAAGCACTTTGATCATATCGTGTTATAAAATCCTGGGTTATTAGCTGGGCTGTACTTGTGAGATTGGAGGAGAAATGCAGATGGATTCCATTCCGTAGGTATGAAATAATGAAAGAATAGAGAGAGAAATGGGACACGTGTGTGTGATGTAGACTCCATACAGCTGCCTGTTTCCTTTTGCTTGCTTTAGGGACATCTTTACCTTTGAAATCTACTTAATGTCAGAACGTGTTTTTCTATTTGGAGCCGAAACTGCATATTCACAAAGAAAATGGACTTGGGCAATAGCGAAGGTAATACTGATAATTATCTTTTCCAGTTAGGCCAGAGCCTTTGCAGAAAGAATAAAGTGCCATTGTTAGCTTAAAATCCTCCGAGAAGCCATTCTTGATGAATACTGATCTATCTCGGGTGTAAAGGTTTCTTGTGCAGCAGGAAGAAATAACTGCTGTGATTTAATGTTTGAAACAAGATAATAAAATAAAATGGAAAAGGAATTGAAGGAGCATTTTAATGCTGACCTTAAGAATATATTAAAGGTGCTCCAGTATAAAGACATACATGCTGGATGAATTTATTTCAGCTGAGTTGTTTGTGGGTGCAGTCCTGTTCTTTTATTTGCTGAAATAGACTTAATAAAGCAGTACCTTATTTTATACAGTACCAAAGGCTAATAGTCACATCACTAATTAAATCCCGTTTAAAAAGCAAAGTTGTTGGAGTTGTAGAGCCTGGATGGGAAAAATATGCTCTACTTGATTTTACAACTTAATGCATAGATGGGTTTATGAGTGATAAATCTGAAAGTTTTATCTTTTTCTTTCCTGTGGATTTCATCCTGGAATCTTATAGATGTGCAATATCTTGATTTGTTTTCTTTTTAGGGGAAGAGGGTTTTTTTTCCTTCATCTGACTCACCCCATTTTCTTTGGTAGCATTTTGTTCCCCCTGTGGCTGAATGCTTGTTAGAGAGAGACTGTGACCTGATCGGCCAGCTGTACTACAAAGATTGCCACAGCCTGGACCAGTGGAGAAAAGGCTGGTTTGCTGTAGAGAAGTCGAGCCTTTATTTTTGTCTTGAGGTGGAGAACGCCGAAGAAGATTCCATATACCTCAGGAGGCTGCAAGAGCTGAGTAAGACTTTTTGCTTTTAACGTCTAGAAGTCAGGAAATTACAGAATTTATTCACTCTTAAGGACATTTCTATCACATTTTAAAGTTAGAAACATTGGGGAGCTCCACAACTATTCCTTTGCATGAGCCCAGTGTTCTTCCAACTCTCATCTAAATATGGAGTTGGTAAAGTTCTGTCTTGGAATTTTTTTTCCCTACTTAGTGGCACACGCTGGAGAGATTTTTCACAGCTTCATAATGAATGAAGACAATTTTTGTGCCAGTTGCAGCTGTATCTCCCTTACGAGAGTGCGGAATTGAATAATAATATATGACCTTTTGGGATTGTTGCCTCATGTTTTTGACAGGGCAGAAATACTCACTGCAGAACGTGTTCTGGAGGTGATTGACAGGCCCACTTTTAAAATGCTCAAATGTACTGGAAAAAATATAATTCTTTTGGAAAACTATTTCACAGACTAATAGACTTTTCTTTTTTCCCTTTTTTCCTTCTTTTCTGGTACTAAAAATATCATGATATGGAATGATAATAATATTTATACAAATGGTTTTCTCTGACCAAGTTTATGTCGTTGTCTGTTATTCTCTTCTGAATCCTCTTTAAGCATATCTGCCCTATTTGGTTTTATATTGAATGAAGCAGTATGTTATGTAGGAAAGCAAGAATCAGCTGAGATTTTATATTGAAGTAACACGGAGGGGAGATAATTTAGCTCTTCATTGATGATCCTCTTTATAAATGCTGTCAGATTGTGGGCTGTTTTGTAGCAACTTGCCGAAATGCCACTGGGCTTTCTGCTGTTTATTTACTGCCACCTTACATTTGCTGTGAATAACACCGTGAAGGTGGTTTTTAATCAGGAATATTTTTATGCCTCCAGCTATCTTTTAACTGGTGAATACTCTTTTTGATCTTGATTCAGAATTAAAAGGTTAGGCAGTGGGAGCACTGTTTCTGATATTAGTTTTGATAGTGCGACTGTAATTGCTCCTACCCCAATCAGCCGAGCATCCAAAATATGTGTATATCTCAAGGAAACACACAGATTTTGGTTGAAAATCGTGTTTGCCTGGGTTTTGATTTTTAAATGTTAGTTGTATAACAGTATTGCTTGGGAGTTTGATATATCCATAGTCCTGTTTTTCCTTTGATTTGTCTTTTCCCCAAAATAAATCTGCTCCACTGTTAAAACAGAATTGTACAACAATCTTGCCAAATTATTATCAGTGGAAGTACAGTCACTTACTTGATATTTGACTTGGTAAGAATAAATTGGGCCAGGAGTATGAGACACAAAACCATCATATTAAATACATCATAATATGTTTATTGAGCTTCACAGATATCCAGGACGTTACTGTCACTGGCAATTAGTTGAGATAATCATAGAATCCTAGAATGGTCAGAGTTGGAAGGGACGTTTAAGATCATCCAGTTCCAACCCCCCTGCCCTGGGCAGGGACACCTCCCACCACACCAGGTTGCTCCAAGCCCCATCCAGCCTGGCCTTGAACCTCTCCAGGGATGGGGCAGCCACAGCTTCTCTGGGCAACATTTTCCAGAACTCTAGATAAGGTGTGGGTTATCTCTAAGACCTAAACTTTGAAAAAATTGACTTTTCAGAATTTTCAATTAGTTAACAGGGTTACATTTAACTCCCCGTTTTTAGTACAGTGCACAGTAGAGGCTTAAGTGTCCTGGATTGAGAGGCCCAGCACTAACTTTTCTTCTGATGCTGGGAAAATTGCACTTTTAGAAGACTCTACTGTCTGAATTCATGAAAATATTGACTTTAGGGCCAGCCAGGCTCTGTGAGATTCAAGGTCTCAGTGTTTTCAAGCCTTGCCAGGTGCAGGGATGAAGAGGAGCAAGGCCTGGGCCTTTGACCCAAGCTGCCCAACAGGGTTATTTCATACCATGAACATCACATTCAACATAAATTAGAAAATTTTGCTGCATAGGGGGCTCTCCCTTGATGGTGGGGTCCAGACAACTCCTTGCCCCTGTGCCGGACCCCTGAGGCCTTCCTTTCCCTCAATGCCGTTGCACTCAGTGTCCCACATTTGCTGTCCCTGCTGGGAGGGCCCAGCTTCTGCTGAGAGAATGGGCTGAGTATAATTCTTGTAAATCTTGTATCAGTGTCAGGATTAATACTGGTTCTTTAGTATTATTGTTAATTATTTAATCTTATTCCATTAAATCTACTTACATTTCAACCCTCGTGTTTCTTTGCGTTCCCCAGTTCTTCTTTCCTGGGTGGTGGGGTGTCATTGGGTGATAGAATAATTGTCTGCACGACAAAAAATTGTTATGGGTTTTCACAAAGCATAAGAATAAGTTTTACTGGAAACTCTCCAGGTGAATTTTCTGTATTATATATTATGTGGGTGTTTTGCAGGGAGCTTTTTTTTAACAGGAATAGCTTAAGGCAACACAAAGAAGGGCGGCGTTGGCTTTACAGCATACCATTCCACTCATGTTATGTTATTGTGGATACCATTAGGGTGCAAGTAAATGAATGGATTCAAAAAAGCAGCTTACTTCTGATCATTATATATCCTAAAGCTTTTATTTACAAGTTTAATTTTAACATAATGAAGCACATTAAAAAAAATACCTGTTTAACCTTCCTTTATAATTTTCTGTACTTTTCTTGCCACTGCAACCGTATTGAGGTGTTTTGTGGAAGTTTTTTTCTATTATAACAACATTCTTTATTTGAAATGTTTAAGAATCCCGTACTCCTTTTGTCACTGAAGATCATTTTGAAAACCCAGATGATCTATATGTGTCTGTATGGATCATATGTATGTGTTTTGCTTTCAGCCATCAGCAGCGTGATGCAAAACGGAGAGAAAATAGACGTCCTGCTGCTCGTGGAAAAAGGAAGGTGAGGTTCCCACCTGAATAAAGCTTTGATCTGCTTTTATATTGATGTCTGAGAATTCTTGATCAGTCATGGAGCTTTGTCACTTGTGGTTACTCGAGAGAGTAAATTTGCAGACTTTTTAAAGGAGGGGAAAGTCTTTGTGTATTAATTACGTTTCATGTCTGTGTCAGGAAATGCTAACAAGTCCTGCTTAATGAAAAGCTGTTTTCCCATTGAGAAAATTATTCCCAGTCAGATTAATCTGCCAACAACGGTTTCTTCAAAAGGACCTGACTTCTTTTACCCTGTAAAGAAAGAGCACCTCTTTGGAGCATTTGCCACTTAACTTCTCTATTTTTTATTTCTTTTTATCACTCTTATATGCCAGAATTCTGTGTCTCAGTTTGTGCAGATCATCATAGAATGGTTAGAGTTGGAAGGGACCTCAAAGATTATCGAGTTCCAACCCCCCTGCCCTGGGCAGGGACACCTCCCACCACACCAGGTTGCTCCAAGCCCCATCCAGCCTGGCCTTAAACACTTCCAGGGATGGGGCATCAACAACTTCCCTGGGCAACCTGTTCCAGTGCCTCACCACCCTCACAGCAAAGAACTTCTTCCTAAGATCTCATCTAAATCTCCCCTCTTCCAATTTAAAACCGTTACCCCTCGTCCTATCACTCCACTTCCTGACCAAGAGTCCCTCTCCAGCTCTCCTGGAAGGCTGCTCCAAGGTCTCCCCGGAGCCTTCTCTTCTCCAGGCTGAACAGCCCCAGCTCTCTCAGCCTGTCCTCATAGGAGAGGTGCTCCAGCCCTCCCAGCATCTTGGTGGCCCTGCGCTGGACCTGTTCCAACAGTTCCATGTCCTTTCTGTGTTGAGGACTCCAGAGCTGGACACAGGACTCCAGGTGGGGTCTCAGGAGCACAGAGCAGAGGGGGAGAATCCCCTCCCTGGCCCTGCTGCTCCCACTTTTGCTGCAGCCCAGGCTGGGGTTGGTTTCTGGGCTGCCAGCGTGCACTGCCGGCTCATGTTGAGCTTCTCATCCAGGAGCACTCCCAAGTCCTTCTTCTCAGGGTTGCTCTCCTGCTGTTCTCCACCCAAGCTGTATTTGTGCCCGGATTGCCACCTCCCAGGTGCAGGACCCTGAAGGATCAGGATTGAGAGTGTATCTGTGAGCCTCTTCATTAGTCCTACTCTAATGTCTGATCTCAGTTAATGACCAAAAATTAAACCGACCTGTGGAGCAAACATGATCCATATCTACTTCCAAGTAGGAAGTAGTTTGTTGAGATGACTCATATAATGATATGGAAGGTTGAAACTTCAAGTGAGCTGGGGTATTTCTGCCTCATATATGGAGGAAATTGAAAGATGGAAGTAAAATTATTGAAAGTAATTCTTATTTTATAACAGTTACGGTTTGGGGTCTTTTTCAGTGATCGCTTGTTGGATGAATGTCTGTGGAAGAAGTGGTGCAGTGTTTGCACAGCGTTCTGAACAGCCAGTAATAGGGCAATAAAGGAAGTTTGTTTTTCTCTTTTTTGGGTAAATAGAACAAAAATACCAACCTGCAGATACTTTTGACATCTATTCAGAGTTGGAGAAACTTCATGGAGAAACTCATTATAACTTGTGTGTTCTGAATTTTAACTCTTCCTAAGATACCTTTTAAGTTCCAGATTTCAGTAAGGTGATGCACATCAGGAAAAAAAGATCCCCTTTTTATGTTTTTTATTTTATCTTACTTTATTTTTAAGAAGCATATTGAAAGATTCAGCACTAAGCTGCGTAGACCTACCAGGGAACCGGAGGTGTGTTATTCAAAGTACAGTTCCAACAGATGAATACACACTGTGCATCTAATTTCATAGATATCAATGCCGAGCAAAACTTCTACCTCTAAGTCAGCTTTTACTGTTTCATTCGTTATAATATTTCTGTTGAGTGAGGGTAGGTTTCCTCTGAGTTGCTTTAATATTTCAGTGAAGATTCTGAACTATTTGAAAATCACAGAATCATGGAATGGTCAGAGTTGGAAGGGACCTTAGAGATCATCAAGTTCCAACCCCCCTGCCCTGGGCAGGGACACCTCTCCCTACAGCAGGTTGCTCCAAGCCCCATCCAGCCTGGCCTTAAACACTTCCAGGGATGGGGCATCAACAGCTTCCCTGGGCAACCTGTTCCAGTGCCTCACCACCCTCACAGCAAAGAACTTCTTCCTAAGATCTCATCTCAATCTCCCCTCTTCCAATTTAAAACCATTCCCCCTTGTCCTGTCACTAGACTTCCTGACGAAGAGTCCCTCCCCAATCATTTCAATCATTTCAAATCATTTCAAAGGGGGCAGTGGCTGATTTATGGTGGCCATGGATATGTTTAATTTTTCTCCACTGGAGTCTGCTGTAAAGAATTTACGTGTGTAGTGTGCACATTATCTTATCCATCAGAAGTTGTGTGGGTGTATAAACTTTGATGTAGTGATTCTTGCTTAGGATATTACTCCAGAGGTATCCAGTTGTCCAACGCAGTTGCTTGGTGTTGCATCTTGTAGTGATAAGAAATCACTACAAGTCAAACAGTTAAGTATAACATCACCTTTGTCTTTAGACTCAGTTATAAATAGAAACAAAGCCAGCAATTGTCCTGCTGCCCCTCCAAACCCTGGAGAGATTAGTTAATACATTCGAGACATAATCAGCCTCTACTAAATGACGCAGTTTCTAGGTTTTCCTGTTTTGTCTGCTATTTTACAACAATGTTTGTCTAGTGCCAACTTTAACATAGATTAATCACTTGGAAGAGACCCTAAATACTCATCTGTTGATAATTTTCCTATTAATTTGTTAGTAACTTGAATATAGGATTAATGATAAAATCCCCCTCAAAACAGTATTGTAAGAATGAAACAAGTATGGATTTTTTCCCAAATTAAGAGAAGTTTGGGGAAAAAAAACACACCAGAACAAAAACCCTACCCTTTTTTGCATAAAGAAATAAAAGGGGATGATGCCTTACGACAATTTCCTTGATTTTATAAGAAATTATTAAAGTACTTTGAATATTTTCCTAGTGAAGCTCATGCTGTTATGTTGGTTTTGTTACTGTCTTCAAACTAACTTCCCATTACTTGCAAATACTTAGACCTTTTTTTTTTCAAGTCTCAGTCATTGGTTTGATAAATTAGGGAAGATAATACATCACAGGTATCATACGCTTCTTTTTTTATTGCTTTTCCTATTGGCTACTGTAGGAGAAGAATGACTTAAATTGTTGCAAATGGACTTCTCACAAGAGTGATTTCATGTGCAAGTAAAGAGTTCCAGAACTATAAAAACTTCAAATTTTACTGTTGAAATAATTATAATGTAGTAAATTATGAATTCTGGTTGTTTAAAAAATACTCAATAAATTTATGTGTCTCTTAAATTCATAGGGTACGTAAATTCAACATTTGTCTGATCCATAACTACTCAGAGAAGAGTTTACAATTGATTTTGGGCTGGAATGTCCATAATGCTTTACACTTGGGCAGAATACAAGAAATCAGAGAGAATATTATTACCAAAAGGCACATGAGATTTTTCTCAAGTGTCTTAGGTATGAAAACAATCCACTCTTGGCCCCCTCACCCTTTTTTCCTTCTCCCCTTCTTTCTCTATCCTGTTTTCTTCTTAGCACCTTGATGTTCATTTATTCTTTCTCTGACAGAAAACTACCAGCTCAGGAAGAAGAGGTGGCAGTTGGACTGTACATCACAAAGTAATAGCATATCATGAGACACTCGACCAGGACATTTTCAAAGCAACAAGATCATTTCTTTTTTGAAGACTGTTGGATTTGATGCTCAGAGTGCTTCCTAAATTTATACAATAAGCCTAGTCTTTTACTAATTTTAGATGCTTCTGTGGTTTTTTAGATCTCAAAGATGCTTCACATTTGTCCTTAAGTCTCTTGGAGGTTGGCACTTGATGATCTTTAAGGTGTCTGCCAACACAAACCATTCTAGGATTCAACAGTCTTTGCCAAAGTGAATTAGAAAAGAACACGCTTCCTTTTGTAGCACCTTTGGAGCAACCTGGTCTGGTGGGAGGTGTCCCTGCCCAGGGCAGGGGGGTTGGAACTGGATGATCTTGAAGTTCCCTTCCAACTCTGACCATTCTATGATTCTATGAAAAGCAGAAGCTTCATCTGCAAAGCTCTCTCTATTACTTCATGAGGTTCTACAGAAGAATTTCTGCCGTGTTTTGAGGAAAGTTCTGCTTTTCTGATGGTGACCATTTCCCCTTTCCTTTTCATACCACCTCCAACCTTCATGGAGATAAACAAGTAGGAAAAAAATGTTGTTAAGTTTGGCTGAAAGTGTTAATATTAGAAGGGATGCTTAAACCTCTTATTGATATATTGCTCTATGGTTTAATGATATAAATCTGTCCTAGGCATGTTCTCTCTCTGCCAAAAACATTGTGGTTTGAGGTGTGCTTTCTAAGCCACTTCCACAGTAAATTGAATTCTGAAATGTGTCTGATACTGGTTTCATTTCCTTTTCTTCCTTCTTCTCTTTTGGGCTTGTAGCAAATTCTGAAACTGCTTCTCTGACTTTCTTAGGTGAGATTTTTGACTGGGCAAAGTTCATAGGTTTTTTTTGGGAGCTGATTAGTTGCCTTCCATGAACAATCCCAGTTCCACAATAGCAGAGTTTTTCACATATATATTTATTACCAGCAACTTCTCTTTCATGACTGTGGTGCTGTAGGATTGCTACTTAAACATAAACCCCAGTTTCTTTCTTAATTAAGTAACCTCTTCCTCTATCAGTTGAATTCAAATTTTAGAAAAGAATGAGAGCATCATCTCTTGGTAGTTCTTTTACGTTTGTTTCTGATGTGCTGCACTGAAGGGAAGATGGGAAGATTCACAGAATGCAGGCTGGTGTTTTTCCCCATAGTTTAGGCAATTCCTATATCACGACAGTTGATTGACAGGCCCATGATTTAGACTTTCATATCTCTGTGAAAAAGTCCAGATAAGTTTAAATTACCTTTGAAGTTCAATACACAACTATATTTCCTCTCTCCTCCTCTGGTACCGATTCATTGATATACAGCAGAGCTGCCCTTTTCTTATTTGAAAGCAATCATATTTTCACTTTACAGTGTGCTGCTTCCTGTACGTGTTGTAATTCTTTAGATAACAAAATAATCTGTTGAGACTTCCATTTATCCTTTTTTTGCATAATACTGCCATGCAAATCCTGCTGTTCTGCAGGGGGGAAAGGAAAACACCGGTAATGTGCATATTTACGGGTGCATCTCTTGCGTTGGGAAGGACCATAAATCTTTTATAACTTGTAGTCCTAACCTCTGCTGCTCTGTGGATAATAGTAGGGAAGGAATAGTGTAGCATGAACCATCAGACACTTTTTCCACCCATTTCCTCTCATATATGGCTCTAGCAATAGGCTCTAAGGGTGATGTGTTCTTTGGAAGCCATCGGTTGAGAACCACCCACGTTGGGTATCCATCCTAGAAGTTCTTGAGGAAATACTGGAAAGTATTGAATTATTGAACTTTTTGCTGTAAAAATTGAAAATGGTAAAGCAAATTATTGTTTTCTCTTAAATGGAAGAGAGAGGCTGAGCGTTTCTACCAGCCAGGTGTGTATGGGGATTAATCTGACTTTCAAAGTCATGAAATAGAGAAATAGAGAGGTTTTTTAAAAGGGGCTTCGGTCAGATGGAATGTTTTTGTGTCCCCTACTCTGCTGCTGGATGGTTAAGTCTCTGTGGTGGATTCTGGGAATCCTTCAGATCCTGGGTCTGTGCGTCCTCACTTCCTCTCAAGACAGGAATGCTATAATGGAAATGCTTATAAAAACAAAATTGAAAGATGCTAGTGAAAAAAACCCCAATTAAATGAAATATTCCATCATTATATAAAGCACTTTGGGTTTTCTCCCTAAACAAAATAATCAAAATGAATGTTTCTTTATATTTTGATAGAAGTATTCCCATAGAAGTTCAGTAGAATGGTTTAACTTTGCATAATTAGCACATAAATTTTCATAAAGCAAATGGATCCCTTACATTTCTTTAGTGGGAGACAAAGAGTACATATGTAGAAGAGTTTGCTTGCAATTTTAACACTTACAACAGTTTTTTATTGCATGCCATGCATGCATATGGGTGGGCATATGCCACAGAACTTCACAAAACCAAGCCAGACTGACCAACAAATGAAAAACAGGATTTACTTTAGAAGATGATAGCGAAATCAAACTAAGGGATGAAAAAAAAAGATATTATTGTAGCATTCTTTAAGTAATAAAATCAGAACTGGGCCCTGCTTCGGGATAATGCAAGGCTTTAATTGCCTGTTTAACTTACTCTGTCTCATCTTAGTTTTTTCATACATGTTTCTTCACTCTGCACTTTCCTGAAGGTGATGATTTTGATACACGTGTGTGAAGGAGGGGAGTTTGATGTGTCTCAGCTCCTCTCCAGAAGTTGGTGGGGGATAGAAAAGAAGGAAAAGCCTTTTTCAATATTGCCAAGTTGTCTCGCAAATCTCAGTTTCCCGCTTAAGGGATGCACGGCGTCGGAGCAAGAGTAATGAAAACGTTAGTCAGGTCCTTTCAAAGGCCTGTGACAGTGTTTGTGGATCTTCTTCCATTTACTGTAACACTGCTGGTACAGATGCAGCTGGGAAGAAAAAGAGATGCTGTGAAAATAGGCCACCACCACAGCATTAGGTGGTGGAAAGTGCCTTGATGTTTTATTCCAAGTAATACTTATTATTTTCTGAACGTCTGGTAGGTTGCTCTGGTACAATGACATCAGTTTTCCTTTTCTTTCCCACATTTCAAATACGTATTTTTAATTTTTTTTCAGGACACTCTACATCCATGGCCACACAAAGCTGGATTTCATGGTGTGGTATACAGCAATCAAAAAAGCAGCGGGCACAGACGGTAACGCTCTACAAGATCAGCAGCTCAGCAAAAATGATGTTCCCATTATAGTGAACAGCTGTATAGCATTCGTGACACAGTATGGTGAGCTCAGTGGATTTTCTTCAACCTCAAATCATTTGTGTAACACCAAATCTCTCCCTCCCACCCACCAGCAGATCTTACTGAAAGACTTTATATGTTACCTAAAATAAAACCATACCCTTTGTTAGCTCTTTGATGCCATGGTGATGTCCACCACCGGGAATGGGCAGTTGGGGAAATACAACTTGGTGAGTGCTCTTTGTAGACACTGTCCTATTTTTTAAAATCTCAGTGGTATGGGTTGGAAGGGACCTCTGGAGATCCTGGGTTGCATCAAAAGAAGTGTGAGCAGCAGGTCACGGGAGGTGATTCTGCCCCTCTACTCTGCGCTTGTGAGACCCCACCTGGAGTCCTGTGTTCAGTTCTGGAGTCCTCAACAGAGAAAGGACATGGAACTGTTGGAACAG
>VXBW01003030.1:50573-175112 GCA_013400375.1 Thinocorus orbignyianus
TGATTCTATGATCTCCTCCAACCCCCTGCCAGAGCAGGATCTCCCAGAGTTTCACAGGAACTAGTTTGGAATGTTTCCAGAGACGGAGACTCCACCACCTCTCTGGGCAACCTGTTCCAAGGCTCTGTCACCCTTGAAGTAGAGAAGTTCCTCCTCATCTCCAGATGGAACTTTCTACGTTCTTGACTTTTTTCCCTGATGTAGCTCAGCTTTGAGGTCCAGTACTTCTGTGTAGAACATCCCAGTCCTGAAAATAAACCACGGGAAACCAGGAAAGGCCATGGCCTAGCCTGGTCAAACGCATCTTCTGGGAAACTATTAACATAGAAGCCAAGTTCAGTCTTAAGTCAGCGTAATAGCCTAAGGACCTACGGTCAGTTACTCTTTGTTTAAGTAAATTTGGCAGCATAACTTCCCGTAGCATTAGGTCATCACATGCAGAGGATGTCCCTGTCCTTTTTATTACTGCAGATTCATCCATTTTCTTGCGAAATGCTAAATACACATCGACCCTGTACAAATCTGTCTTCAGGATAAATGTGTCTGTAACCTCTGTCAGAATGAGAGTGCCTCGTTTGTAATTCAGTGATTGAAGTTTAACTAAAGAACCTGAATATGGCAACGCTGCATTATGGTAACTAGTTGTGTCTGGCTTACAACTATTGCCTAAAACCAAGGAAAAAACCCAAACAAACAGGTTTGCTAAATTATTTTTTAATCATTAGTGAGATTCTAATGCTGATTCAGGGCACTAAAAAGTTTTTAAAGCAGCATAATTATTTCCCCCACTCAGAACAGTGTGTGTTCTAAATTAAAACTTGTTTCCTAATGTCTTTTTAAAAAGTTAGATCTTTATTGAAAAATATGGGTTTTGAGGATCAGCATTACTGGGCGTTAAAAATATGCATTTGGAAACTGAAGGAATTATTTGTATGTGATAAATATACATAAGAAAAGTGGGATTTTGTATAAAATACAATTCTTTTCCAAGAGATGTGGGGAATGCCAGAAACACCTGTACAAAGAGAAACGATGGGACTGCACAACTATGGCAGACTGCTTGAAATTAAGAAATAAAATAATAAAATCATAGAATCACAGAATGGTCAGAGTTGGAAGGGACCTTCAAGATCATCAAGTTCCAACCCCCCTGCCCTGGGCAGGGACACCTCTCCCTAGAGCAGGTTGCTCCAAGCCCCATCCAACCTGGCCTTAAACACTTCCAGGGATGGGGCATCAACAAGTATAATAACAAAAATAAAAGTTTTGGCTAGTCTCATATGCAGTAATTGAAGGCAATATTGATTGTGGGCTAGACTATGAATTTTCTTTCAATTTGGCATTGGCCTTTGCTGGTTTTAGTTGTTAAATACAAGGACAGCGACTTCCTGGTGTCTTCCTGAATGTGAGAAAAAACAGCGGGGAAAAAAAAGGAATACTTTTGGCTAATCTTGAGGCTTTGGAGAGTGAAATTTTTCAGGTTGGTTGAAAACAAGAATACTTCAGTGAGTCATAAGTTGAGTTGATGAGAAGGGTAATAAAATAGTGGGGGTTTTGCTCATGCTGCAATACCAAGCATCAAAACTTCTTTCCTTTCCTGTGCCTTTTGAAACTGTTGGTTTTGGGAGTCCTGAAGAGATATAGGGATTTGAAATACCTGTAAAGTATTCCAGAAAGTGTGGTCCTAGGCTTGCTTAACATTACCAGGTGTGTTTTAGCAGAGGTTTGGTTGGGTGTAAGCACTTGGCTGTGATTTTACTAACAAAGTGAGTTTGTGCAAAGGGTCAGAGAGATTTCAGTAGGAAATACGCTATGTTGGGCTGTCAGATAGGCTTTTCATATAAAAATGTTTGGAATTTTTAACGGAATATTTGATTTTAACACTGGTTTATCTTTCTGTCCTGTGTTTCTTCGCCTTAGGTTTAGGCAGCAGGCAGATCTACCTGAAGAATGGTGATTCTTCCAATGTGGCTGAACTGCTGGAAAGCTTCAAAAAAGATGCGAGGAGTGTGAAATTAAGAGCAGGAAAACATCAGCTTGAAGACGTGACTGATGTATTGAAAAGCTTTCTCTCTCAAATAGATGATGCGCTTCTCACTAAGGAACTTTATCCCTTCTGGATCTCTGCTTTAGGTAATGGATTACTCAATGCAGGAAAGGTTGTGTGTACATTTTCAGTAGCAAATTTGAGGAGGTTCTTAATTGCTTGCCCTGTGTTGACCCGTGTTATTTGATAATTGGCAAAAGAATTGTAGTGAGGGGGGGGAGAGGGGGGGAAGATATCATAGAATCATAGAATGGTCAGAGTTGGAAGGGACCTTANCAAGTGCAGAGTAGAGGGGGAGAATCAGCTGCCGTGACCTGCTGCTCTATTTAGAGATTGGCTGCAGTAGACTTATGTTAATCAGAGATTTTATTGCCTTTAAGTGAACCGTAATAATAATAATAGCAAATAATATTTCCTTGATGATTTATCTATAAACAGTAGACCAATATTGCACTCTGTCATAGTTGGATCAGCCAAGTTAAGAAGTGATGATTAATATTTCATGGAAGCATTGATGGTAGAGTTCTCATATACAGGTGTGTTCACGCATGTACAAACTCAAACTCTAGATTAAATATCCTTTGAGAGGCAAAACTGTCCTGGGATTTAGTCTTAAGCTGTAGCAAATGGTATTTGAATATAGAACTGTCCCTCTTTACTGTTTTCGAGTCCTCAACACAGAAAGGACATGGAACTGTTGGAACAGGTCCAGCGCAGGGCCACCAAGATGCTGGGAGGGCTGGAGAAGCTCTGCTGTGAGGACAGGCTGAGAGAGCTGGGGCTGTTCAGCCTGGAGAAGAGAAGGCTCTGGGGAGACCTTGGAGCAGCCTTCCAGGATCTGAAGGGAGCTCCAGGAGAGCTGGAGAGGGACTCTTGGTCAGGAAGTCTAGTGACAGGACGAGGGGGAATGGTTTTAAATTGGAAGAGGGGAGATTGAGATGAGATCTTAGGAAGAAGTTCTTTGGTGTGAGGGTGGTGAGGCACTGGAACAGGTTGCCCAGAGAAGTTGTTGATGCCCCATCCCTGGAGGGGTTCAAGGCCAGGCTGGATGGGGCTTGGAGCAACGTGCTCTAGGGAGAGGTGTCCCTGCCCATGGCAGGGGGGGTTGGAACTTGATGATCTTTAAGGTCCCTTCCAACTCTGACCATTCTATGATTCTATGATTCCATGAACTGGTCCAACACTAACAGACTTTGTAAATAATAGATTTTCAGTATTGCCTTTACAAAGAAGGCACTGATTCAAACACGTATTTTTAAACCTTGTTTTTAAGCTAATTTTAAATGCCTCTGTGATGGCTGTGGAGCTAATGAGAACTGCTGATGCTTTTTTAGTGTGTGTTGTTATTAATGCTCAATGGTGATTATTTTCTGGCAGATACACAGAACGAGAAGGAGCGCGTGAGGAAGTACGGAGCTTTTATTCGGACCCTTCCACCGGTCAATAGGGCAACTCTGGCTGCTTTAATTGAACATCTTTACAGGTCAGTGCAATTGATGCTCTGTAGCAGGGAAATTCTTGTAAAGTATTCTCAGTATAAATGAAATGGAGCTTGTTTCGTTTACTGTAAGCATTAAAATCTTACTTAGTTGTGGTAATTAGTTAGATTTGATTCCCTTTGATTTATAACGTGTTCTTGCTTTGGTTGTACTCTTAGAAGTATCTATAAGGGATGAAATATCCTCACAGAGAGAGAGAGCTGCCTGTCTATGTGTCCAGGGAGGGTAATTTTCAATGCAGCTTCTTTATACGAACTCATTTGACCCCAATCTGTTGTTCTTCTGGAGGATTATTCTTGAAATAAAGGGGTTTTTGGGGGAGATGCCCCCGTCCTCAATTTGCATTGCACGTAATAACTTTGAGAATTAGCTACCCTTTCTGTTTTTCATCGGTGCTTCCTTTTGCAACTGAGGTAGCAGTAAATGATATCCAAAATACAAACCTTTTTAAGCAGCGTAGGTCATGTCTTCTTCTTAGATCAAATAAGCAGCATCCTGACTTGGATGATTCTACAGTGCCATGGTGAAATTGTAATGGTTTATATAATGTTATCTATTATATTATCTATTTAACAAGTCAAATTGTATCCCTGGCAAGTTGTAGTGGGTAGAAAATGAGTAGAATATTTTCTTTACAGGGTTTTATGCTCAGAAATTTCATTACACAACCAGGTACATAGCAGATGTCCTTTAAAAACTACTTATACAGTTATTAAATGGATTGGTACCGTTACTGGGATAAAGATTACAGTAAATAATTGTGTTTAATGATGTTTTTAAGCATAGTCAGTTCAGGTTTATTATTATGCCTTTTTATCTGTTTTGAAAGTCATTTGAATTCTTGTGTATAGCAGCCAAAGTTCTGCGATACTTTAAAGTGTTTATTTCTAAAAGAGGACTCAGTATGTAAACAACAGAACTGAGATGAAAACTTTACCAGAAGTATAAAACTATGAAAGATCTCATTTCTTTCCTTGTTTTGTTTGATCATAGATCATAAGTTTGCAGGATATACTTGCATGTAGCTTATATCTTGCAAAGCTGTCTGTAGCATTGGTGTGGCCTCACCTTGAGCACTGCGTGTGGTTCTGGGCCCCACAATTTAAGAAGGATGTGAAGGTCCTTGAATGGGTCCAGGGGAGGGTGACAAAGCTGGTGACGGGGCTGGAAGGCATGTCCTGTGAGGAGCAGCCAAGGACTTTGGGCTTGTCTAGTTTGGAGACAAGAGATGGCCTCATGGCTGTCACCAGCTTCTTGAGGAGGGGACATAGAGAGGGAGGTGTTGAGCTCTTATTCCTGGGATTCAGGGAGAGGACACAATCACAGAGTGATATAGGGTTGGAAGGAACCTCTGGAGATCATCTAGCTCCATCCACTGCCAGAGCAGGTCCACCTAGGAGCAAGTCCCAAAGGAACATATCTGGGTAGGTTTCTCTAGAGAAGGAGACTCCCCCACCTCTCTGGGCAGCCTCTGCCAGGGCTCTGCCACACTCACAGCAAAGAAGTTCCTCCTCATTTTGAGATAGAACTTCTTATGGTCAAGTTTGTGCCCGTTCCCTCTTGTCCTAATTGTCTTGTGATGCCTGGGAATGGTTCAGAACTGCATCTGGGGAGGTTCAGACTTGATATTAGGGATCATTTCTTTAGTGAGAGGGTGGCCAAACACTGGAAGAGGCTTCCTAGAGGGGGTGGTTGATGTCTCAGGTCTGTCGCTTGGACAATGCCCTTAATAACAGGCTTTAACTTTTGGTCAGCCCTTAAGCAATCAGACAGTCAGATTAGATTGTTGTAGGTTCCTTCCAACTGAACTATTCCGTTTTTATTCTATTCTAAATAATTTTTTTATCACTCAGGATGCAGATAGTTTTCATTTCTGTAGAGTATAAAGAAATAGGTATAAAAAAGTATAAATAATACTAGATATTTTCAGTGCATTCAATGTAGTTACTCTTTTTGAAATGCAATCCATATTCTGTAGACATATTCTCAGACAATTAAAGGAACAGCAAAACCTTCTCAATGTGTGTATTTTTCCTTCAACAGGGTGCAGAAGTGTTCTGAAATCAACCACATGAACCCTCACAATCTCGCCATGGTCTTTTCCTCGTGCTTATTTCAAACTAAAGGCCAAACTAGTGAAGAAGTCAATGTCGTGGAAGATCTAATCAAAAATTACGTGCAACTCTTTGATGTAGGTATCTTTCTATAAAACTATCCTAATTGCTCAGCTTTTAGCCATGTTAAATTATAGAAATCTTCTTAAATATGATCTTGTGCTTAGTTACACTGACTGAGAATTTGCGGGGCTTTTGGACTCTAATTCGGTGGACGTTGTTCTTCATCTGCTTTAAATTTTACTTCCCAGCTGGTTTAGCCTGGGTAGGAAAAACTATATTTATAGGATTACTGTGAGCTACTTTTTTGGGAAGTGGTGCACATTCCTCTTGCTGACACCACCGTATCACTTGTAAGAAAATTTTGAGGTTGTGGCTAATAAAAATAATTCTTCCATTCAAATTTGATGGGCCTGATCGGAACTGAAGCATGGAAGAATTCTGCGTTCTCGGTCTCTGAGCCGTGCTTACAATAAGAAGAGAAAGTGTTTGATTCCTTAGGCCTGGAAAGAACATTAAATCCAATGTGACCGAAAGAAAAAATTAATCAGCAGCAACTGGAATTAGCCATTTTGGTTTGGAGTTTATTTGCCACTATAATGTTGTTCAGCAGTTTTTCAATGAGTCCTCGCTCTTCTATCATCAAGATGCTCAGAGGGATGGAGCACCTCTCCTATGAGGACAGGCTGAGAGAGCTGGGACTGTTCAGCCTGGAGAAGAGAAGGCTCCGGGGAGACCTTGGAGCAGCCTTCCAGGATCTGAAGGGAGCTCCAGGAGAGCTGGAGAGGGACTCTTTGTCAGGAAGTCTAGTGACGGGACAAGAGGCAATGGTTTTAAATTGGAAGAGGGGAGATTTAGATGAGATCTTAGGAAGAAGTTCTTTGGTGTGAGGGTGGTGAGGCACTGGAACAGGTTGCCCAGGGAAGTTGTTGATGCCCCATCCCTGGAAGTGTTTAAGGCCAGGTTGGAGCAACCTGCTGTAGGGAGAGGTGTCCCTGCCCATGGCAGGGGGGTTGGAAGTGGATGATCTTTAAGGTCCCTTCCAACTCTGACCATTCTATGATTCTATGATTCTATTTGGTAAAGATTATACTAATGAGTCCCACCAATAAAGCACTGTTTCTGACTGACAGAACATGATTAGCACTATTGCTAATTGTAACAATGTTTGTTATTGTTGTATTACTGTTAATTATGTATTATTGTTAGATGTAAGTATTCCTCTGTTCCTCTGTACTTAGATTTGTACTTCTCATAGTTTATTATAAAAAATATTTATATAATAGGTTTATATTGTAATTTTTACAGTAGCTCCCTTGTACTTACTAATTGATCTAAAATGATCCATTTTTAAACAGATAAATGAAGACCAGGTCAAACAAATGGATATAGAGAACAGCTTTATTACCAGGTGGAAAGACACTCAGGTAAGTGACGAATGTCAGCTGGTATGAGAATGACTTTAACAAAGACTATTTTGTTGTTTATAGGTTTTTATACCTAGATTTCTAAATGTAAATTTCTAAGTTTGCCTCGTGATCATTTTTGTAAAATACAGACCTGAGGGAAATACAATGAATACCTTCAAGTGTGTTAATACTTATTATTTCATGAGCTTTGAGTATCCCCGGTCTCTCTTCATTAGAGTATCCCCATCCTTTTGAGTTTAAAGCATCTGATTTTTAGCAGCATCCTATTTCATGACCTTTTCTAGAACCTCAAAACCCCAAAGCACAGATGTTAGTTGGGGAAGCTCCAGACACATAGTCATAGACAAACCAAACTTTGGGATACAGTATAAGAAAATAGGAGATTTTATGCCACTCATTATCATGTTGAGTTCCAGTCTCACCTGTAACAACTTCTGAGTGACTTCAGAGTGGTAAGAAACAGCCAAGAGATAGGATGTTTCACTGTCTGAATGGTATTTGTGTACAGTCCTAATTAAAGCAAAACCGGGTAGGTTTCATAACGCTACCAGGGTGGTTGGATTAAGAGAGGCAAAAGAAACTGTAGGGAGCTTAAAAGCTTTTTCACGAATCTGAAGTAGTGGAGGAGAAGCTTTCAGTGATTTTGGAGCTTATAGGGCTTTAGAAACTAACAGAAAGCTTGCAGAAAAAAATCTATAATGCTTTGTCTGTTGGCTGCCTTCCCCCATCCAGCAACACTTTTGTGGTACATTGTAAGCCGTCATTAAGAAAAAGGGTCTTGCAGGTACACGTTGAAATTGCACCTTCTGTGAATTCCTGTCTGGAGCCTTATTTTTATCTCATGCACCCTTATTCTCTGGGTCAGAGTGGCAGGAAGATTTCTGGCCATCATGACCTGCTGTGAATGTGCATATCCAAGGTAGAATGCTTATTTTCCTCCTTTTGCTGCCTCTGGGGGAGTGACCAAGTCGTTGGGAAACAATTTAAAGTTTATTGTCTGTCTTGTAAAGTGGAAACATCTGCCTTGGTAGCAGCAAGAAGAAAAAAAAACCACCCCAAATTTGATATCCCTAAGAGCATTCTGCAAGGCAGGGGTTGCAGTATCTTTAATGGAACTTATTATTTTTGAGAGGACCTTATTGGGATTAGAGAGTAGAATTTAGAGGCCCAAAATAGTGAAATGAATGTACTTTTAAATACGTTCTTTTCTGTGGTTTTACAACAACAACAAAAATATATATACTTGTTACTCTATTAATGTTTTCCAAGCAGCTCTGGGAAGCTCTAATGGTTAAATATTTGTAATACCTTTTGGAAAAATTAGAGGGATAAGAGAGGAGTTTCATGAGTGGAGAAAGAGATAGTGGAGATGTTTTGATTAGGTAGGGGAAAAAAAAAGTAGAAAGGAAACTTGAAGGCCGTTGATGGATTGAATAATATATTAGCAACTGCTGGCTTAGGTGGGCTTGTCTGAAACTGAAACTGGGAGGAATATAAAGAAGATTCAAATAGAGTGGTTTCATTCTCTACGTTTTCCACTCCAGATACTACTGTGAAAACACCTTTATGAGGTGTATCCTATTTAGAGGGATCCCTACTGAAGAAAAAGAGAGACTTGCTTTTGTGTTCAGGATTTGTTTTAAATTAAAAGTCTATGATTTTCAAAATTTCTAAGTTTTAGGGGTTGTTTTTGCTAAAAAGCTTCCAGCAGCTGAAAAGAAAGTCCTCCAAATTTTAAACTTTATAATCAAATTGGAACTTTCCTGAATATTTGGGCCTGTTTGGGCTGGTTTCCCTGGGACTCTCTAGGCTGTTGGGAGGCGGAGTTACAGAAGGGTTGAACCAGGATTTTAACTGTTCTTATTTTGCTCACAGCAAGGTCTCTATCATTAATAATTAACTTTCTGAATTGATGGTTACACCCACTGTGTTAATAGGCACTGGCTTGGTTCTCATAACACGCATGACTGAGCTTTGAATTCTTTACAAAACCTGGTAATACTACTTTAACTTTAAAAAATGAAACAAAATCTGCTACCTTACCACAGAATCAGAGAATATCTCAGGTTGGAAGGGACCTATAAGGATCATCTAGTCCCAACTCCCTTCTCCTCACAAGACTATGTAGAGCTTAACCATATGACTTAGAGGCATCATCCAGATGGTTCTTGGAGGTGCCATGACTTGGGGAGCATGTTCCAGTGACCAGCTACCCTCTTGGTGAAGAATCTTTTCATAATGTCCCATCTGAATTTCCCCTGACATGGATTTATTCCAGTTGTCTTGGTTGGAAGGAACCTGTTGAGATCATCCAGTCTAATTATTCTGCTGCTCAAGTATGGCTTCTTAAAGCAGATTGGCTAGGACTGTGTCCCATCAGATTTTAAGCATCTCCAAGGATGGAGCCTCTTTGGGCAACTTCTCCTAGTGTTTGTCCACCTTCACAGTATAATTGTTTTCTTGTGTTTAGATGGAATGCTGTGTGTTTTTAACTTGTGTCCTGTCATTGGGAAGAATATCTCAGTTTTTTTTCATTCCCTCCCATCAGATATTTGTATCTGTTGGCAACATTTCCCCCAGACCCTGTCTTCTTCAGGCTAAACAGTCTCAACTCTTTCAGTCTCTTCTTATATGAGAGATGCTACAGTCCCTTCATCATCTTGGTGATTCTTTACTGGACTTTCTCCAGTAGTTCCAGAAATTCTTTACTATTAAGACTTACTCAGATATTCTATGCTCTATTATTTGTATTGTATGGGAAAAATGGATTCGAATATAAATTGTGTACATTGTTTTGTGGTTTTATTCTGTAATATAGACTTGAATGTCATAAAATGGAGAGTAGCATAGAGCGTGATTAACTTCTCTGTTTCTCAAACAGGGCAATGATCTCAAAGCTGTTGTTGATGTCCCTCTCCCTGTAAAGAAAATGAATACTGCGAAATTCCTAGAACAAACTTGGTCACTTGGGCATTTTAAAATGATTCCAGAAGTGTTTCCAGATTCCTTAATATTCAGAACAGATTTTCACAACCTGTTGTGAGGAAAATGGTAACTGAGCTGCTGGATTTTAGGAATCTTTGTCAGTATTGCATCTGAAAACCAAATGAAATTATGACTTTGAGCAAGAAAATCTTTTTGGATCTTAACAAATCATCGGTACCTTTATTCTGTGTGGCATTTCCCAGAAAAAGGGCCACCAGAAATCAAGACAGCAACTGTGAACTCAGAAGACCTCAGCTCTTTGAGAGCGCTTACCCCAGAGGGAACAGCCTTTTTGTTTTCTCTTTACTTTTCTAACCAAGCAATGGACATTGGAACAAAACCTCGATCTTTAATGGTTGATAAATTGAAGGTTGAACGGCTTTTAAGGACAGGGACTGCATTCTCTCTGTTATGTCAACCTATTACCCCTCGAATATAACTGAAGGAATAGAGTCCTCAAGACTCAGTAAGACTCAGACTGTCATTTGGGGCAATTTGATTGTGCCTATGAACTTTTTTCCCCATCTGAATTAAGCTCTGGAACATTTTTTTTTTTTCCAGTTGTCAATATTTCAGCGGTCGACATGATTGATGTAACTAGTGTTTCAATTTAAAAATACATTTCTCTGAAACTCTGTGTGTACATACCATGCAAAATGCATGGACATCTAATGCCTGGACCCTCCTGAATGCAGGAGGGAGTAATTCTGGTTGATGATGGTACACTCACTATTATTTCAAAGTATTTCCTGCCCGCTGATTAAAGAAGATTCTTCTAGGTGGTTACAAGGGTGGTTTGAGATTTTCTATAAAACTTTTGGTCTAGAAGAATTCAAGATTTTCCTAACTGTGTGTAATGTTTTGCTGGGGAAGTACATTAGAGCCAGACCTGGACTAATGCTAAGTGCTTTTGAAAAAGATTGACCTTCCTCTTTGTTATATTTTACATTTATAATTTCTGTCCTCAATATCAAGTGCATATTACTCCCAGTTTCAAAAGACTAGATTGTATGGATGCCTACGCTTTACATGTTACCAGGCTTGGTCAAATAAACTTCTTCTAAACTGCTGTTGTTAAGTCCAGCTTAACATTTGATGCTTTCATTAACACCAGGTTGGAAGGGACCTTTCAGATCATCGAGTCCAACCATTAACTCAACATTAACAAAACCCATCACTAACCCATGACTCTCAGCACCAGGTCTGCCTGGCTTTTAAATCCCTCCAGGGATGGGGACTCCACCACTGCCCTGGGCAGCCTCTTCCAATGCTTGATAACCCCTTCAGTGTAAAAATTGTTCCTAATATCAATCTGAACCTCCCCTGGAGCAACTTGAGGCCATTTCCTCTTGTCCCATCGCCTGTTCCTTGGGAGAAGAGACCGACCCCCCTGTCTACACCCTCCTTTCAAGGAGTTGTAGAAAGCAATAAATGTTTTCAGACTAGAAACAGCCTGTAAGGAGTGTGCAAGACCATCCATGTGGAAGACTTGCACATACAGACCACGTAGCGTGGAGGTTGGACTTAAGGTTTGTGCAGGAGAGGTAGAGCTTTGAGATCTTCTTTGGATAGGCTTCCAGTTACTGTTAAAACTGTTGATGTGGTGCAGACTGCTGACTTAGGCCTCTAGCAGCTACAGTTAAGAGTTGTGTGTAAGAATCCATTTAACATTATTGCACCAAAAAGTGTGCATATTTGTAGGAACTCTTTTCCTGGTGCCCAGTGACAGGACAAGAGGGAATGGGCACAAACTAGAACAGAAGAAGTTCTATCTCAACATGAGGAGGAACTTCTTCNCACTGCCCTGGGCAGCCTCTTCCAATGCTTGATAACCCCTTCAGTGTAAAAATTGTTCCTAATATCAATCTGAACCTCCCCTGGAGCAACTTGAGGCCATTTCCTCTTGTCCCATCGCCTGTTCCTTGGGAGAAGAGACCGACCCCCCTGTCTACACCCTCCTTTCAAGGAGTTGTAGAAAGCAATAAATGTTTTCAGACTAGAAACAGCCTGTAAGGAGTGTGCAAGACCATCCATGTGGAAGACTTGCACATACAGACCACGTAGCGTGGAGGTTGGACTTAAGGTTTGTGCAGGAGAGGTAGAGCTTTGAGATCTTCTTTGGATAGGCTTCCAGTTACTGTTAAAACTGTTGATGTGGTGCAGACTGCTGACTTAGGCCTCTAGCAATTAAGAGTTGTGTGTAAGAATCCATTTAACATTATTGCACCAAAAAGTGTGCATATTTGTAGGAACTCTTTTCCTGGTGCCCAGTGACAGGACAAGAGGGAATGGGCACAAACTAGAACAGAAGAAGTTCTATCTCAACATGAGGAGGAACTTCTTCACCTTGAGGGTGGCAGAGCCCTGGCAGAGGCTGCCCAGAGAGGTGGGGGAGTCTCCTTCTCTGGAGACATTCCAACCCTACCTGGAAACGTTCCTGTGGCACCTGCTCTGGGAGTTGGACTGTATGACCTCCAGAGGTCTCTTCCAACCCCATGTCATTCTATGATTCTATGAAAATCAGGGATGCAGATACTTAATACACTTGAGTATAGAGGTTGCTGTAATAGTATCATCTCCAGGCCAGTGATGTAGAGTGTTCAAGGAATGACCCAACCAAATTTCTACTGAAGGCCTGGAAGTTCTCGTGTCTGAAATGTGGCTGAAGTTCCATTCCAGGTGGCACTTCATTAGCAGCTCTTCATTTTCTGTCCACCATATACTTACACCAGCTGTTTCTCTTTGCTGCTATAATTTATATCACGTTTTCACTCCATACGGTTGTTTACATGAGCCCAGTGGAAATCAAATGTCAGCTTCATTCTTATTTCCAACCTTTTTTCTGTAATATCATCTGAAAAACAAATTTTACAACTAAATGAGCTTTTTTGAGTCTGAGCCACTATAATTAAGCAGCTTTCTTCAAAGTAGCTTTGTAATGTTTTCCCTCACAAATGTTTCCATTAGTTTTCTATTCTCAGTGGCTAAACTAACCTTAAAGTCACGGGTTTTCAGAATGTTAATGTTCTTTAAGATTGAGTGCTTCTGTTTGTTTTTCCATACAAGTATAGTTTGAGCTTCTGTAAATTAGTCAACGTTTATCCCAAAGCTTGCCTGTTCCTGTCATTTTCTCCATATCTTATTCTGTATATGAAATTATTTTACTTTTCTTGACCTCTTCCTGTTTGTAGTAATGTAGAAGTAATTAGCATCACTATGAATAGTGTTCTCAAAATTAAGACATAGATTGTTATTTTTAATATTGAGTATTAATTCTTCATATTGTCTTATTAATGAAAAGGTACACCTGAAAGTTCTGGGTTTCTGCCTTATTTTTCCTTCCTATGCTGTGATCATCACCATGTATTTGGTTTTAGAAAGTATTTTTAGTACTGGGATGAACTAGAATCTTCTGAAGGGGCTTATGACCATACTGAGAAGGAAGTGGAAGAGGCAAAACCTGAAACATTTTTAACTGTAGAGAAATAATTTCACATCAACTAAGATATTTTATTGCCACAGATTAGCAAACCTACTCATGATTCCTTTTTATGAATGAGATTTTTCTCCTTCATCATAAAGTGTTGGATTTACTGACTTTCCAATTTCTCTGTAAGCTTCACATTATTACACGTTCTTCACTGGTATTTGTTGACATTGAGTATGTTAAATTATTATATTAAAAAATTGCTTTATCATCTAATAATTTCACATTAGGTTTGTGTATAGCATTTCGAATTTGTTAGAGACACATCTAAGAGCTTTATTTAAGAGGTTGATATCAGGAGCATTTGTTTTGATTCCTTTTTTAACTATGGAATAACAAGTTTTATTTCCAGTCTTTGTAGTAACAAATTTTGTTTATCTGGATATATATGACCCTTTATTCTGTTATTTGCAACTTTTCTCCCCTCATTTTTAACAAACTTATTTTAGTTTGGGATTCTTGTCCTGTCCTTTTTCATGGTTTTAAATTCTATCGATCTGTTTTGGCTCTGAAGTGGGGCTGGCTAACCTCTAAATCAGTGATGGTTCAGGCAGTTTAAGATACTAAGGTACATGTCTTAGACTTCACAGTCTTAAATATAAATTTAAAATTTACATTTGATTCATGTCCCTCTACCTTTGTTGCTCTTCAGTGTATGTGTGTTCATTTTTGTTTGATATTATTCTGTTGGATTCAGTCAGAGTTTGGATTGTCCTCCTGAATCTGTGGATGCAGTGGGGTTTTTTCCTTAAACTGACCAAATTAAAGTGAATATAGTGCAGGTTTTCCCATTCGAATCAACATTTGGACTATTTTTGTAGATAAGTGGGTGAAAAAAGACAGTACATTCTGTACATTCGAGCACGTCTACTAGATAATAGTTGTACTTTTCCCATTTAAAAGGGTATTTTAAATATTTTTAAGACAGTCTAACTTTTTGTTTGTTTCATTTTAGGTTTCCCAGGCTGGAGATTTGCTTATCGAAGTTTATGTTGAAAGAAAGGAGCCAGACTGTAGTATTATTATCAGGGTTAGTGCACAAATTGATAACGTGTTTTTAGGAAACACACCAAAGTTATTTTGATGCATGTTTTTGAATAGTTACATAATGAAAGTGTGAATTTATGTCTGCTGCTGTTCTTTTAAATATTTTTTTTTAACTTTCTCTGTTGCCTAAATTTTGTACAGACTGATTATTATGTATTTTAAGGAGAATTTTGTCATACATCTTAAAAGGAGGGTGATGAGGCAC
The DNA here is from genome assembly GCA_013400375.1 of Thinocorus orbignyianus. Taxonomy (NCBI): domain Eukaryota; kingdom Metazoa; phylum Chordata; class Aves; order Ciconiiformes; family Thinocoridae; genus Thinocorus; species Thinocorus orbignyianus. Next base: position 65,388 of record VXBW01003030.1, read on the forward strand.
TGGAACAGGTTGCCCAGGGAAGTTGTTGATGCCCCATCCCTGGAAGTGTTTAAGGCCAGGCTGGATGGGGCTTGGAGCAACCTGCTGTAGGGAGAGGTGTCCCTGCCCAGGGCAGGGGGGTTGGAACTGGATGATCTTTAAGGTCCCTTCCAACTCTGACCATTCTATGATTCTATGTTGTTAGTTTAGTTTTACTGCAATAAACAATGGTATAAATTCTCACAACTCTATACACACAAGAACAGTAACAAGTACACAGTGAACTCTGGTTTTATTCAATCGTGCGAGGCCATTTAAGTGACATTCCTCTTGATTTTTTCTTTCTCTGGCTATCTGCTTTCCTTGAGTGCTAAGAAACCAAAGGTTGTTACTTACTGTATGACTGAGATTTTTCGGCCTTGTTATCAGTTAGTGTATTTTAAACTCGCTCCTCTCCATGCAGTTGTCCTCTATTATTTGGAAGATCAAATAATTTCAATTCTGTAATGACAAAAGACAGATATTGTTAAGAAGGAAGTGGAGAAAAATGGTACCTCTAATGTTTACCTTCCCATAACCAGGAAAACATATTGAGAGCTTATTTTTTTTTGTTTTTTCCTAATTTTTCAAGGGTAGAGACAAGAAATTTCAAGTTCCCGGTTTATCACTCAGCTAAAAGTTATAACTTTGATTCCATGGAACAAAATAAGGAAAGCATGCTGGAGTCTGACAAATAATTTATGGGTTTCCAACTCAGTAGATCTCTTGCTTTTGTTTTTTGGGGATTGTTTTGGTTTTTTTTAAGTCAGTTGCAGGGAAGGAAATCTTGAAAAATCAGCAGTTGTAATATATTATAAACTGACTCAAGTTGTTTTACAGGTATCACCTCTGATGGAAGCAGAAGAATTAACTAATGATGTTTTGGGAATCAAAAACATTATTCCCAACAAAGATGATATTTGGGCTGCTTTTGAAGTCCTGGAAAATGGAGAACTAGGTTAGTGACACTTAGATTTATGCGTGGTGATCAAGTGTTATTATTTTTGTTTTTCAATACTGAACATAATCAAAAACTTTTGATTCTGAGTTACTCAGAATTTCATAGAAACAAACCCCAAATTATCCTTTGTGCTACTCTTTTGCATGTGGTTCCTGGGGCATCTACGTGCTTTCTTTCTACGCTTTGCCAGAAATAATGTGATGAATTGTTTTAAAATGCTTATAAATTGGGGGTGGAAACCATGTTCTTTATATTACTCTGCTTTGCAGTTCATTATTCATCAGCTATAGAAAAGTAGGTCTTACCAATAAGTCTCAAAGAAGAAACTTATTTTCATTAGAATGTCAGCAGTTCGTTTTATAAGGAATAATGCTTTTCAGAAAATACTTGCAATACTTCGGGGAAAAAGGACCTTTTTTTATTATTTAGTCAATTATTTTATCTGTCTGGATGAAAAAGGAGGCATAAAGTGTGTAATCCTGCATTTATGGCAAGTGACATTCGGGTATATTTAGCAGAATCTTGAAACATTGGTTTTAAATACGGTTCTGCTGCCGACAGGAGCAAATGTTACATGGTCACAATATTCATGAAACATAAAGAGGTTTTAACACCAGGAGTGTTTTATGTGTGCAGGAGCTCACACTTTATTGTTAGAGATACTTAATGTAAAGTATTAGAGAGAGTTTTTTAACGTATTTTGGTGAATACTTGTCATCTGATTTTTGAAGAATTAATAGTAAAAAAGCAATGTCTGTTTGCACTTCATAACAAGTTGCTGTTCTTACTGTTTTCATGCTACACAAGTGGACTGTGGATTAGTTCATTTCTGTAGTGGAGAGACCCGTTTTCAAGTTAAGGGGGAAAAATACCCAAAGAAAATGGAGAAAACAAAGATTACTAAATTTTTTCAGGATTGCTTGATTTTTTTGGTCTTCATTTTCATACGTGCTTACAGTAATCTCTTCAGATTTACTAATACCCCTGGTATATTTGGTGTTGACCTCGGCAGGAGCAATCACAGGATGCAAGATTGTTCTCCTTTTTGATTAAAATAAACGATCCTGATCCCTCCTTGCATCTCGCAGCCTCCTGGGGTTGCTGGGTAGAGCTGTAACATGTAGAATTCATTTCCAGATTCATAGTTCTGAGTGGTGACTGACAAAGAATGCTGGCATCTCTTAACTTTAGGAGAGTCCTGGTAACTCCTACAAATACTCTAGAAATCTTATTTCTGTTGACTGAGTAATGGAAAAAATTGTTTCAAGAGGGAATTTTATTTTCTTAATACATAACACTTGCTGGCAAATGAAAACTAAACGAGATATGGCCAAGGGAACATACAAGTAAATACAAAAGATAGACCCCACAGCAGCTTCTGGAGGTATTTGGGTGCAACAACTAGTTTTTTAGTGTTGTCTGAGCTAATGACTATGGCATATCAGCAAAATTAAGTTTAAAGTGAGACGCTACAAGCCCTATATAGGACAATAAATACTGGCAGTATTGAAACGAGAGTTGACAACGCAAAGCAGAAATGACACACCAGTATTTTAAATCCAAACCAAAAAAGCAAAAAGTAAACTAAATAAGATCCAAATTCAGCGCCCGGCTCAAATCAGTAGAGGCTGTGTTGATGTTTGCTTTGTGGAGCTTTTTCTGGAAGAATCTGGAACAGGCCAGCTGAATTAATGATGATGAAAAATAAAAGTAATGCCTCTAATAAGAGGCACTCGCTCAGGCTCCCGTGGTGCTATAACTGAATGGAGCAGATTTTCTAAAAAGGCGGAAACACAGGAGAAAATGAAGGAGAAAAATCATAGAATCATGGAATGGTCAGAGTTGGAAGGGACCTCAAAGATCATCAAGTTCCAACCCCCCTGCCATGGGCAGGGACACCTCTCACCACACCAGGTTGCTCCAAGCCCCATCCAGCCTGGCCTTGAAACCACTCCAGGGATGGGGCATCAACAGCTTCCCTGGGCAACCTGTTCCAGTGCCTCACCACCCTCACAGGAAAGAACTTCTTCCTAAGATCTCATCTAAATCTTCCCTCTTCCAATTTAAAACCATTACCCCTCATCCTGTCACTAGACTTCCTGACAAAGAGTCCCTCCCCAACTCTCCTGTAGGCTCCCTTCAGATCCTGGAAGGCTGCTCCAAGGTCTCCCCGGAGCCTTCTCTTCTCCAGGCTGAAGAGTCACAGCTCCCTCAGCCTGTCCTCATTGGAGAGGTGCTCCATCCCTCTAATCATCTTGGTGGCCCCGCGCTGGACCTGTTCCAACAGTTCCATGTCCTTTCTCTGTTGAGAACTCCAGAGCTGGACACAGGACTTCAGGTGGGGTCTCACAAAAATAATCTATGACATTAAAGAACTAAAGAATTCCTTGAGTCTTTGCTACTGTAAATCGATTCTACTGGCATCATTTAACATGAACATTACCTAATCTAAGGCATTTACAAATGAGTAGAGATTCCAACACATCACGACAGAAACAAAATTTACTTATTTGTTTCAAACAGGCGTTAATGATCACGGTGTCTTTTTAACATAAATGAATTTTCTGCTTGTCTTCCCACCATGGTGTGGTACCTGCCCGGTGCCTGGTGGTCTTTTGTTTGTTAAACTCCATCCTGGAGTTTTAAGACAGTTATTTTTTAAGATATACTGCCCTGAAAATGAACCCTGAGAAGACAAGAAAATTAGAATCTTATATTTTTCTAAAATGTAATTTTCTCCTGAGGGTTAATGTTGTTTAAGGTGAAAATGACTGGTTTTGGATATTTACTGGCTTCTGATGATTAAGTAAAAGGGTAATTGTATATCTGTGTTGACTGCTCGCTCTTCAAAAGACTCGAATTGCAATACTAAAAGTCAACTAAATTATTTGCATGTAGAAAAGTTTAAATAATTGATAATTTTATCTAACTTGATGCTGGACACTCAATACCATATGCTTTTACAGAGTGGGGTGTATATGTTTGGGGGGTTTTTTTTAAGTAATTTGTGCTTGATGGATAGTTTGTAAATGAACCCTGGTGTGTTGCCAGTAAAATAGCTAATGCATTTCAGCATGATGATTTATGTACCGCGTAATCCATGATGACAGATGGTCTTAAATGTAACTATAAATAAAACAGTAGGTGTTTACTCTGGGAGTGCTGGTGTTCTAGGAAGATGCGGTGATTTGCCAGTGTTTCCTACCTTTGATTTTGTAAAGTTCTCCATAAAATGAGTTTTCTCTCCTGTACAAAGGCAACAAGTCGTTTTAACTTTATCGCATCCGAGTCCACAGTTTCCCAAAAAGTTGAGACAAAATTTTAAAAGTTTGGCCATTGAAAATGAGGGAAATTGTGTTATCAAGTAGGAATTGAGAGTTGCTGTCTGCAGAATAGTATTTTTTGTAAGGCAGCTTTGTTGTCACGTCTGAACAATAAAATCTTCAGGCAAGTGGTATAGCAAGTCTACGGATAAAGTAGGTTTTTTGCATTCCAAAACAGCGGTAGTTTCTTTTTCCTGTCACTTGAGTGTGTTATTTGTGGCTGTCGCTTCCTGAAGCTCTGGTGTTCAGGTGTTCAGGAAAATATGTTCTGCTGGAGTGTGGTGCTGGACAGTCCCAAAGCAGCTGTTGACATTTCCTATTTGTCTGCTCTAGCAGAAATGAAAAATGAGGTTATGGCGACATACTTTTCCCTTCGGTACTCAAGAGAATTGGGGCTAGACTGCCTGACCCAACATGACACGGGTGTGACTTTCCAGGTGCTGTACCCAGCTTTTCTCAAGGCCTGACCCACATAAGTTGGTATCCACATGGGAACTCCAAACTTTTGGAAAAAAAATAGCTCTGTGGAAATGAAATGATCATTGGATCCTCTGCTCAGAGTTGTAGCCCACAGAATCACGGAATGCTGTGGGGTTGGAAGGGACCTCTGGAGATCATCTAGCCCCATCCGCTGCCAGAGCAGGTCCACCTAGGAGCAGGTCCCAAAGGAACGTGTCTGGGTGGGTTTTGAATGTCTCCAGAGAAGGAGACTCCACCACCTCTTTGTGCAGGCTCTGCCACCCTCACAGGGAAAAAGTTCCTCCTCATGTTGGGATGGAACTTCTGGTCAAGTTTGTGCCTGTTACCTCTTGTCCTGAACGAAGTCATCATTACAGTTTTTGTGCTTTCATGAATTATAGTAGATGTTCCCTGCTGAGCAGGTCTCCATCCACATCAGGGTTGCCTTGTGCAGTATCTCAGACTGTGTTGCAGTACATGTCACACTTACTTATGCTGGATAAGGAAATGCAGATTTTGGGTCTTTTTGCAAATCTTTCCTACTTTCATTTGGTGCACAAACTGGGGGTTGTATGGAATACTGGCTGAACGTTCTTAGCGCTGTCGGTTTTCCATCCTGTGAAAGGGTCTCAGAGTTTCTCTTTAGGGATGGATGATATCTATCAACAAATGCACATTTGAGCAACATAAGCCTTGAAGTGCACCCAAACAACCTATTCTACGCCTTCATTTATTGGTATTTTAACCTTGCTGTACTGTTCATGTGAGGTTAGAATGTAAAAAAGCAAATCTGGAAATCCCCCGACCACAGCAAGAGGGAGGAGACCTAGTTAAGGCCACATACTTTTCCCTCCTAATAAATGGAATTTAATGAAGCCAAGAGTCTGTCTCAGTCTGCTTTGATCATTAACAGACAATATAATCTGTATTAAATGGGATTTTTTCCACTGTAACTGCTCCAAATGCTTTGGGTTTGATGACCCATTTTGGGGCCTAGTGAGGCCCAACGTAGCTGCAGGTCTCCGTCAAGTTTGATCATATTTAGATGTGCCCTGTGTGTTCTGAAATTGTGTTTAGTGTCTTTATCGGAGAGAATATTCATAACTCCATACAAGAGAGTCATTAAATGTTTGACTGCTGCTTGTTTAATTTGATATTTATTACCTGTGCAGACCCTGCCAGCAGAAGCCTTGCTGTGGAAAGTCAATGAAGTACCTAATTGTCTTATTTTGAAAGCATTGTTTTTCTTCTACAGCTCAAAGTGACTGAGACAGTGTTGTGTATAGGTGTGTTTGACTTCTAAGGGCTCCCAACCTTGGTGTGGTTTTAATTTCAACATTTTCCTCTGATGTTTTTCAGAACGTCCTCTGCATTACACAGAGAATGTACTAGAACAAGTTCTTCACTGGAGTTCATTACCTGAGCCTGGCACTGCATATCTGATAATAAAGAGATTTCTAACAGCTGACATGATAAAACTCTACAGCGGTATGTATCTTTTTAAAACTTAAAGATTTCATGTGGGGACGTGAGGGTGGCGGTTACTTTATAGCTGTTTCATCATGGCAAAATGTCCCAGAGCATCTGAATTACTATTACTTTATAAAAGTTACTGATTTACTGAGGGTTGGGCTAACTTCCTTTGCAAAAACAGGCATTATGGATGATCTTGTTTCTACAATCATATGATGATTACATTATATAAAAAACATATATTTTATATGTAATTCTGTAAGTATGTTATATAATAATAGTACTTTCTATTTTATAATCTGATGCCTCCAAACTACAAAGGTAATTAGAATGACATACTCAAGGAACTGATTGACTTAGAAAGTGTGGGGCCTTTAAAAAGGGTGAGGAATTTAAATTGGACACTTGAAAGGAAACATAGGTCAAATATATAGTGGAAAAACATGATTTACAAGCTGCTCAGTCCTGTTTTGGTTTGTTTTTCTTCTTTTACATAATACCTGGATTTAAGTCTCCCTTGAAATAATATGTAGCATTTACTTTGAGGGAAGCAGGAGTTCAGAAGGCAAACGTGCCCCTAAATTAGTATCCTGCTTTCAAGCAGTTGGAATCCTGTCTCCATCAATGTCTCATGTGCCATGGTGGCACAGGATGCTTGGTTTAACACCCATCTGATTTTATGTAGTGACTTACTCAGTTATGTCAGCTTTTCTTTTCCTCTCTTCCTCATAGACAGAGGTATTAATCTCTTCATCTACGTATCTGTTCTGCCTTGATTTCAAGAACTAAAGTTAGATGACTTCTTTTTATTATTACATTTATTCTTCTGAAAGTAGTAACCCTCTCTTGTCATTCTTTATTCCTGTAAAAGCATATTCCAGCCTTAACAAACGTGCTATTCCTGACTTCTAGGTTTGGGTTTCACCGTCTCTAAACGTGTCATAGCAGATAGTGAATAGAGATAAAAGCCCTGCTTCATTAAAAGCTTGATATATGAAATCCCATCGCCTCACTCGGTGTGTGTCGAGGTATAATAAGAGGAGAAAATGGGTCATAAAGACTGTGTGAACCCCACTGCTCTGAGAATCATGTCAGGATTAGGCTAATGTCAATTTATAAAATATAGTACTATTTAAAGGGGAGATCTGCCATCCCCTCTCCTCCTCCTCTTAATTTCTACATCCATTTGTTGTCCTAACCCATCACAGTATATATTTGCATCAGTTCTATTCAGTTTGACCTAAACACACTGACTTTTGACTGAACATCTATATTTACTTTTTTTTTTTCTGTGTGTGAAAATAATGAAAACCTTATTTATTAAACTACATTGGTTTTCTTAGCGGAAGGAAAAAAAAATCCCTGCCGTATTGCAGACTTACAGTATTGATCTTTGCAAACTATATGACAGTAATCTTTTCGTGAGAGTGGAATTGCCATGTTAAGGAATTTTTATATGGTGAACAGTTTAATTTCTAAAACGTTACCTTTTCTCACTGGATCTTGTTATAATAAAACGATGTTTAGAATAAACACAGTTCTGTAGTAATTTCATCCTGTTAGTTTTTGCATCCCCTTTTTAGCTTGTAAGTGTACCCTGAAGCATTAGCAATACCGAGAATCATAGAATCATAGAATGGTTGGAAGGGACCTTCAAGATCATCAAGTTCCAACCCCCCTGCCATGGGCAGGGACACCTCTCCCTAGAGCAGGTTGCTCCAAGCCCCATCCAGCCTGGCCTTAAACACTTCCAGGGATGGGGCATCAACAACTTCCCTGGGCAACCTGTTCCAGTGCCTCACCACCCTCACACCAAAGAACTTCTTCCTAAGATCTCATCTATTATCTCCCCTCTTCCAATTTAAAACCATCACCCCTCGTCCTGTCACTCCACTCCCTGACCAAGAGTCCCTCTCCAGCTCTCCTGGAGCTCCCTTCAGATCCTGGAAGGCTGCTCCAAGGTCTCCCCGGAGCCTTCTCTTCTCCAGGCTGAACAGCCCCAGCTCTCTCAGCCTGTCCTCACAGCAGAGCTGCTCCAGCCCTCTGATCATCTTGGTGGCCCTGCGCTGGACCTGTTCCAACAGTTCCATGTCCTTTCTCTGTTAAGGACTCCAGAGCTGGACACAGGACTCCAGGTGGGGTCTCAGGAGCACAGAGTAGAGGGGGAGAATCACCTCCCGTGACCTGAGAAGCAAGTTCACAATCTTCAGTAAAACAGTGTAGATATTAAATGTAGGTGAAGAAGCACAGAAAGTCTGCAGCGTTCACCCACATCTTGTACTGGAAGAAATCTTTGGGTTTATTTCTTCTGTTTCTAATCTTGCATCTCTGCACTCTGTTAAAGCCAGCAAGCAGCTATATCAGGACAAAAACATAAGGATTTTATATATTTTTTAAGATAAGCATTGTACTTCCATCACTAGGTAGTGTCAGAGCAAGAAAAGACACTGGATGAGGTCTTTGGGGAAGGGATGCTCCTAGTGTCCAGAGGAGGAAGCAGCTCTGGTTGCACTGGGGCTCTCCATCTCAAAGATCACAAGAAATAACCTGCTGGCTTGAAGGACGACGGGAAGACCTTCCTCTTTTGGGGCTTTTATGCTCTTTATCTGGATAATTCCTCCTCACTGAGCAATAGGTCTGAGGCCAAGATGTGCAACCACTGCTGTTGGATGTATATTTTTGGAACAGTGGATTCAGCCCCTGCAAATGGACAACTGGATGGATGTCCTCCTCCTTTGCAGTAAAATCAACAGGGCTGTGAACGTGTTTTGTGTACTATGTTTATAACTGAATTGTATGAATTTCTCTTGGTTCTCTGATGGATGTTAGAATCTTACAGACTAAATTACAGTATTCCTGACCTTGTTTTCTGTTAATGCTACCTCAGAGCTTTGTGTCATCAACACTTTTCTCCTCTTTCTTCTGGAGACTTTAGTGGTGTTTGAAATAACCTAAAGAAACAGCTTCCTTAGCCTCATTTCTTCTTGACAACTTATTGTTGCCTTCCCAGTCAGTGCAACTTTTCCCATGTTCCTTATTCGTGGAACACATTCTCCTTTTTGGTAATTATTACACTCATACTCAGTTTGTCTATTATTTGGAACTAATTTCTCCCTGTGTGCAATATCAAACATTGTGTTGAAGTCTGGATAGGTATTTTCTCTTGTCTAGGAATCAACTTTCTATTTTGAGTTAAAAAGTGTTGGTTTATTCCTATTGATACATTTCAGTTAAGTACGTGGGGACTTTTTCCACTTTTCTCCAGATCTTCACTTATTCTCTCTCGAGAAGATATTCCATACCCACAGCTTTTCATGCTTCTTGCAGGAGAGTTCTTTCAAGTGCTGTTCAGAAGGGCAAGGTGTGCATTATGTTTTGGTAGAAGAGATACTCAGTACAGCTTGGTTCTATTTCAAGACCCTTTTTCTTCTCCTTACCTGAGAATTTCCCACATTAAAGTTCTATTTGTTAAAAAAATAGGAGAGAATAACTTCACTTTAAAGTGTGTGTGTGGAGGTCCTTGAAATTGTACGTGTAATTTTGAGTGGGAGGTATTGATTTCTGAGAACAGGGGCTATTATTCAGAGATATTCTTCAAAACACAAACTTCTAACCCATAGGTGGCTCGATCCTGAACGAATCCTCCTAGGAGGTGCAAAGTTCTAGAAAGTTTTGCACATTTTGTGTAGTTTGTATCTGAAAAATCATTCTGGTTAGGACATATCCCAATTACTTTAGATTTGCTGGATGAACTTCTGGCTTCTAAAGAATATAGAGTACCATCAGTTTGGAGGATTATTGTTTTTGCTCCTTCATGATTTTCTAAGGTCTTTGGAAGTCTCGGATGTTTCATCGATTTGCTGTGGTAGGAATGCTCTGAAGTTTAGTAGGATATTATTTTTTTTTGTCACATCAAGATCTACGTGCAGAAATCTAAAATCTTCCAGTTGGCTACAGATGTGGATGCATCCTGCTACTTTCACTTGGTATGGTTAAAAAAAAAGNAAACCATTCCCCCTTGTCCTGTCACTACACTTCCTGACCAAGAGTCCCTCCCCAGCTCTCCTTGAGCTCCCTTCACATCCTGGAAGGCTGCTCCAAGGTCTCCCCAGAGCCTTCTCTTCTCCAGGCTGAACAGCCCCAGCTCTCTCAGTCTTGTACTTGTCTGCATAAGAAATCATATTCCATTCTGAACATGAAATAAATATTAGCAAAGAGGGAATATGTTAGCACATTTTTTTTAACTGTATGTGTAAATTTGCACTTAGAACTGAGGCAATCCAACTAACTTCTGGTTTTAATTGTTGAAATGTATTGATTCTAGCTTTAGACTCTATCTTAAACTCTAATGAAAATATTGGGAAATATTCTTTTGAGATTTTCCTTTCATGGTAAGCGTGCTGATTGCAGTGTAGCTAGTCTTACTTGATGAAATCGAAGTGATTTCTTCTTTTTCTAATTTCCATTATGTTTTTTTGATGTTTTCCATAACTTCAGCTTGTGCTGGGATATAAAGCAAGAAGGAATTAGAGTCACAGTTTTTAATTATCACCATTTTGCAAATAATTCTCATCTGTTGGCAACAAATTGATTTTGCATATAATTTGTCTAAGTGGACATTGAAGACTGGATACCACTCATACTTCTTCTGAACATACAACCATGAGTAGGATGCATTAATACATTTTTCTCTACTAAAAGGTTGTGGCTCTTCTTAGTCATTTGTAAAACAACTGTCTATGGATTCTTTAAAAGAAGAAATTCCTCATTTTGATTAGCAGCAAATGTCACTTCCAAAGCATGGCTGCAGACAATGAAACTTGGTCTTTCCTGTATTCCTCTCTTTCCTGACCAAATGAAAATGTATTTCATGTTACTTTTATTGTTGATTTATTTTTAAAAAGTTCTTGTTTTTTAGAGATAATACTGTGTGCTGCTTAATATTAGGAGTTTTGATACCAGATACTCAAATTCTAAGTGGTTTTATAATGAAAAAACCCACTAGAAGTAGTTGGGTGAGGATGCTTTTTACCATACACCACGTATTCCTTTAAATTTCCTTCACTGAAATTTATCTTATTTATATCTTGAAATTTATATGTATTATAAAAAAATAGTGGTATCATTCTGGGACTCCTAAACAATTTTATTCAATATTTCTGAAATCAGTAAATGACTGACAGGAAACGTCTATGTTTAGCCAAAGAAAATAGGTCATGCTTCCAGCAGTAGTTACCTCCAGGAGAAAAGCGTGTTTTCAGAATTCTGCTGAATTTTGTGCTCTTTCATAAAGAACTAGTAAGGTGCAAGTAGGAATTACTTATATTCTTTTGTTGTCCCTTAGGTTCTAAAGATAGCAGCCTTCCAGGATCTGAAGGGAGCTCCAGGAGAGCTGGAGAGGGGTTCTTTGTCAGGAAGTGTAGTGACAGGACAAGGGGGAATGGTTTTAAATTGGAAGAGGGGAGATTTAGATGAGATCTTAGGAAGAAGTTCTTTGGTGTGAGGGTGGTGAGGCACTGGAACAGGTTGCCCAGGGAAGTTGTTGATGCCCCATCCCTGGAAGTGTTTAAGGCCAGGCTGGATGGGGCTTGGAGCAACCTGCTCTAGGGAGAGGTGTCCCTGCCCAGGGCAGGGGGGTTGGAACTTGATGATCTTGAAGGTCCCTTCCAACTCTGACCATTCTGTGATTCTATAAAGAGCTTTGGTTTGAGTTTATATGCGTGAGTCGTATCAGTGTGATGACTGTAATTAGTGGTCGGAAGTTTTTGCGATTTCGAAGTGGACATGCTGGGAAAAACTGGCAAACTAGTTTTAAAAAAAAAGAAAATAATAAATATATATATAGTGGGCAGAATAATAAACCCAAACCATCCAGAAGTGGTGGTGCAGTAGTTTATACCTACTAGTAATACTTCTCTATATTACTTTATGTAGAATTTTAAGTTATTGAAAAATCTGCTTTCTAATATTGAAAACCTTCAGTGGTTCTGCTATTTATTATTTTTTCAATAAAAGCTTTTTCAATACAATATTAAATGCTTTATAAAACTGATGGCAAAGTTGTGGCTTGGGTTTTTTCTTTTTGTGCAGAGATTGTTTTGTGGTTTTTATTAATTTTACCAAATGTTTGTGCGTTTCTGTGTGTATTTTGGCTCAAACAGGAAAATGTAAAGGGAGTCATGACTAAACCAGATCTTTATGGAAAATGCTTCTTTCTCCGAAGCACGAAAATTAAAAGTATCCATGTCATATATTTGGATTTGATTGCACATTCTATTCTGAAATGATTCTCTTAATTAAAGTGTGTTGGTGGATTCTTTCCATGTTGTCTTTGAAGGGAAAGGAAGAAGGTGTTTTTCCCCTAGTAATTAAAATCATAGTGATGTTAATATTTAAGAACACCTTTCTAATTAATATATATTTTTAATATAAAATATTTAAATATATATAATTACATATATGATTAATATTATTTTTATATATGTGAACTAGTAACAAATCAGTGGAATTTTAATTTTAGTTTTTGGATGAACATAATACTGGGGCACTTAAAAACTAGCAACTGTTGTAAAATCTAAGAGAATGCCTTTTTTTTTTCCTTTTCTTAATAGAGAAAAATGAGAAAGGCAGTGTGAAAGCAGGCAATCTGAAGTACAAAGAGGAACCATCAAAACTACTGTCCGGCAACAAATTTCAAGAGCGTTATTTTGTGTTACGGGAAGGAAACTTGCTTCTTTACAAGGATATGAAGGTACAACAGAAAAAATCTTCACCAATTTGTTAAACACTCCCTTAAGCTTTTTTTTTTTCTGTATGAAAAAGAGAAGAAGTGCAAATAGATCAACATTTNAAGAATTTTATCTTACTGTTTCATAGACACTTTAGTGGAAGAATTTGTCTCAATTGGAATTTTGTGCTACTGTAAGCTTTGAAAATAAAAATAATCCAATGTTTAGGGATGCCTACAGTTTGTGCTGTGACTAAGTTTTTTTGAAAGGCATACTTACTAACACAGTAGGCTCACTCTTAAATATTTCATGGGAGTTTTCTTTCAATAGTGTGTTTTGGGTGTAGGCAGCTCGTATTGAAGTATATAACTATTAGACATTGTGAACTATGTTTTTATTTTAGTTTTTAAAATTTCTGATTTGCCAAAAAAGCAAAAATCTTAATTAGACTGACCCCAGAATGTCAAAAATAGTGTCTCATAATTTAGTGGTGAAACTCAAATCGGCACATATGTAAGCATAAATTAATATGCCCATAAAACCTTAATTAGCATCTTGGAGAGAGTTTATGATAGGGTTGTTGTACTACTTCAAAACCTTCTTTTTTTAAGCCATTCTGATTTAGGAAACATTAAGTTCCCAACTCAGGTGGAGTTTTGAAGTGTTACTTCTAAATGACCTTACTTTTGTTTTTTGTAAAAGTAAAATGCAAATACCATTTTGACTAAGTGGTGTCTACTGGGGGGGTTGAGATACTCATCTGCCACAAATAATCTCGGTTTAATTTTAGTCACTTTTGTAGGAAACCTTGACATTACAGATGGAAAACTGTATTTAATAAGACTGGGTGTACTAATTAATTTATAAATTCTCATTAGCAGCTAATTAAGTTTGTATATGCAGGTGGAGATACATTCTGTTAAGTCTTTCTAATGTTCAGGAGCAATTATCAAAAAGAAGTGGAAAAGTTTCCCTGATTCTGTATGTTAAATTACAATATTGTGCTAATTGACTGAAATGGCTTCTTTAATGTCCGTTTTTGTGAGAAGTTAACTCTCGTTTAACTAAATCATATGTTTTGTAGGGTTGGTTATTTCATCCTGTTACTACTTTTGCTTTGAGTGGGAAGTTACACGATGAGACCAACTATAAAATTCTTGTGTCGTCGGCTTTTTGTTTCCTTAAACGTTTGTGCCATCTTGGATTCTGGTCTCTCTTTCCCCCACATTCAAATGTTAGAGGTTGAGAACTGTAGAAGGAGAAACTGAGAATCCAGGACAGTAAACACTATGGCATAGCTTGATGTATTGGGGTTATAAGATTTGTTAAGTGTTTGGGTTGGTGGTTTTTCTAAATAGAAAAATGCTTGACCTGTTGAAGAGGTGTTACTGTGTCTGTAGTATAATACTGTACAGGAGAATTGTATTATTTCCTTTCATCACTTCATCCTCGTTGAGTTCCCATAGCTGGTGTGAGTATATGTCTGTTGTAGATTGGCTGAAGGTTCCTTCAAGAAGGAACCAAGGAAGGAAGTAACTTCAGATCAGAGAATCAGAGACCTGTAGGGGTTGGAAGCGACTTCTGGAGATCATCTCCTCCAACCCCCTGTCAGAGCAGGGTCACCCACAGCAGGTCCCACAGGAATGTGGCCAGGAGGGTTTGAATGTCTCCAGAGAAAGAGACTCTGGGCAGCCTATTCCAGGATCTGCCACCCTCTGAATAAAAAAAATTTTCCTCATGTTGAAATGGAATTTCCCATGTTCCAGTTTGTGCCTGTTGCCCATTGTCCTGTCATTGGGCACCGCTTATATCCCACTGTGTTGCTCTTCCAGAAGATACCAGGGAGAGCAAAGCCTTGCCTTCCCTGATTGCTGCCCCAAAAGACTCAGGATCTCTTATCTAGAGACTTTGAGTCTTTTTTAGACTTAATCTGCTTTTTTTCATCCTGATGAGGTGATTTGAAGCAAATACTCACCATGATGTTGTCCATCCCATAGAAGAACTCCTTCAGCAGAGGTCAGCCTCACTCCTCATCTTCCTTGACCATCTCTCTTGAAAACCTTGTGTCCATGTACTACAGCACTTCAGTTTTGTGAATTTTACCATCATGTCTTCATTATTCCAATTGTGTTATAGTTTTGGGACTTCACATGGATCTCAAGTCTTTAATTAGTCTCCTTCAGGCCAAGAGGGGTGCAGCCCATGAGAGAAGCCTAACTTTGAGGACAGTCGTGTGATGTTTTCCTTTTTGCACATTCCTGATACACTAATTAAGATCCTATTTTATTTTGCAGGCGAGCAAACCTGAGAAAGTGTTGCCTGTCAACTCCCTGAAGCTTTATCTCGGAGTGAAAAAGAAAATGAAGCCACCAACAAAGTAAGAGCAGGAAAGAAAATAGGTTAAACACTGTGTAGCAAAGTACTTGTAGTGGCTTGAAGAAAGGGGAACGTAAAACATTGTGGAACAAGAAGTAGTCAAGAAGCCAATTGAAGTATGCTGAATTAAATTACCCTCTAGAATATTATTTGTTCTGTTTCTGTCTCCGGTTTTGTGTTCCATATTAACTCTTCTGTGCTAGGAAATTACTTTATTGATTGGCTTTTCCTAATCTGAAGTGTATTATCTCCTGTGGATACCTTTGCTGCTACCCCACTTAGTTTTGTGGCGTGTGCCCTGCATTTCGTTGGTGGGAACACCTTCTACTCACCGAGGGAACGGGGGAAAAGAAAGAAAGGAGAAGAGAAAACCAACTTGTCATGGCCTTCAGTGACAGCCCTCTTACTCAGTGGAGGATTTTCCTTTTTTCAGGATCCTTGTTATTTTGATCATAGAATCATAGAATCACAGAATNTTCTAGCAGAAGACTACAGTGCCCTTTGCAGGCATCAGTGACTGTGTCTCTGGAAAAGAGCAGTAAAAAAATGACACCTATT
This sequence comes from Thinocorus orbignyianus, assembly GCA_013400375.1. Lineage (NCBI taxonomy): Eukaryota > Metazoa > Chordata > Aves > Ciconiiformes > Thinocoridae > Thinocorus > Thinocorus orbignyianus. Next base: position 81,284 of record VXBW01003030.1, read on the forward strand.
TTTTTTTTCCCTCAGATGTTTCCAGTGGTTCTTTGGTCAAAGCTTTGAGACACTGGGACGATGTATGTAGGATCCTATCCTGAGGCTCTTCGAAGTTGGCCATAGCCTTTCAACAGATCTGCTTGAACTTTTCCTTTACAGTTGGCACATCAAAACGCCCCAAAAAGATCTGTAGATTTCAAAGCTTACTGCTATTAGAGAAAAAGTTGGTGGTTTAGGTTTGCTTTTTTTTTTTAAGTGCAGAATGAGTACGAGATTAGTCCAAAAATAGGAATAAAAAGATTATTTAAATGAATCTTTGCAGGTAGACTCTTTCCTGGAGGTTTATTTTGAGTCTGATTTCAAAAGCAGGCTTTGCAAAGTCCCTTCTGGCTCTTCAAGAGTGTCTGTGTTTCACCTCAGAGATTTTGTTGTGCACCTACTTCCCTCCCCACCCCCCCCTTTTTTTTTTTTTTTTTACCTTTTTCAGTGATTTTTTAATGTCTGTAGACTTGGGTGATTCCTTCTCTTATAGTGCAGGCGTTACCTCTCTTCCCTCTGCGACTTCCACAAAGTGGTGGACTCTTTGCTGGGCACCAGTTTGTCTTCCAGTGGTTTTTTATAAAGTATAGCCAAAATGAGGGAAGTAAATTAGGCATCATAGAATCATAGAATGATTAGAGTTGGAAGGGACCTTCAAGATCATCCAGTTTCCACCACCCTGCCATAGGCAGCGACATCTCCCACCAAACCGGGTTGCTCCAAGCCGCATCCAGCCTGGCCTTGAACCCCTCCAGGGATGGGGCAGCCACAGCTTCTCTGGGCAAAGTGTTCCAGTGCCATAACCCTTTGTCCAGAACACAACATTCATTAACTATGAGAAAATGAGCAAAATCCATCATCAAACCCACAATTTCATTGATTGACAGTACACGGTGACACTTTGTAAATTTTATGGAGTTTTTTTTCCACTTAAAAGCACTCTATAAAGATAATGGATCTCTGCACTTTGGGGGATATGCCTCTGTCTTGAGTTTCTGGAACTAATTGTTGAAAATTTTATTTGTTTCAGCTGGGGACTCGCAGTGTTTTCTGAAAAGCACCAGTGGTAGGTAAACGTGAAACATATAAGTTTAACTTCCATGTTTAATACTTGTTGAAATGTTCAATGTCAAAACCAGAATGTTGGAAAACTAATGGGCGTTATTTGTTTGGATGTTGACTTTTGCTGTGTTTTTCTTCAATAAGAACAGTCATAATTCATATGTTGTGGGTTGTTTTTTTTTTGTGCTTAGGTGTTTGTCTGCCTTCTGTGGCTGTAAAGCGAATGATTTTCCTAAATTTGGAATGAATTCAATCTACACAGATGCTTTAAATGAAACACATGTATTGTCTTCAAAGTAGGATAAAGCAATAAGAAGTATTTAAATATCCCTGTCTTTTTTATATTTATATAATAAATATAGGCAGCATTTACAAATGAGTGTAAGCACTGCTACAAGTTGTTTAGAAGCCTCTTCTTTAAAACTTTCAACTGCCCCAGGAGCTTTTCTTGTTAATTATATATTGTGTTCTAGGTATATATGTTGCGATGGACCAGATGCACAGATGGAGTGGATGATCAGCATTTTTACTGCACAGGTATGAATCTGATCGAAGAAACATCACTTTTACTGATGTTAGGAAAATCCCCTTAAACAACAGGCTACCAATAAGTTACTGATAAAGTTGCAATGCCATTAAAGTTTCTGGAATGCTCAGTGTGATAAAACTGCAAAAAGATGGATCTAAGTCTATGAAGATTGTTATTTATAATGTCATTTTCTTACCGAAACCGAGTGCTTTGAGAGTAAGGGAAAAGAACCTGACATTCTGGCATCATTCCTTTTCCTTGCTGTGTTGTAGAGAAGCTGGTTAAAGAAAGACAACTCATTTCCTTTGCAGTAATACACCTCTTTTGGGTGAAATTCTGGCCAAAAGATGTATCTCTGTGTGCCACAATGCTCGAGTGATGTTTCTCTGTCCTCTAGTTTGGAGGCTACACTCAAAGTAGTCGTGAAAGAAGGATGTGTTCTTTAAAACCGTAGTGGTTTTAAACCAGCCTTTAAGAGCTCTGCCAATACAGCTCCAGGGCTTTCCATAAGTTTTCTCCTAGAGAAACTGGTGTGTTATGGTCTGGACAAGTGGTCTGTGTGGTGGGTGGTGGCAAGAAGCTCATTTTCAGACTGTTGGTCCGTCACCAGTGGGGTCCCCTGGGGATCAATATTAGTCTCAAGGCTGCTTAGTATCTTCGTAGACTATCTGGGTGATGGCATCATGTGTACCCTGATGAAGTTTGGTGATGACACCAAACTGAGTGGTGGAGTGGTCACTTGGGAAGGAAGAACCACCCTACAGGAGGACCTGGGTAGGCTAGAAGAGTGGGATACCAAGAACCTTATGAAGTTCAACAAGAACAAGTGTAAGTGGAAAAACATAACCCAGGAGTTCAGCACAGGCTGGGACCTACCCAGCTGGGGAGCAGCTCTGTGGAAAGGGACCTGGGGGTCCTCCTGGTGTGGGCAGCAAGCTCATTATGAGTGAAGAATGTGCTGCAGTGGCAAAGAAGGCCAACAGGATGCTGGGTTGCCTCAACATGGGCATCACCAGAAGAGATAAAGAAGTCGTTATCTCACTCTACACAGTGGTGGTCAGGCCGCACCTGGAACACCATGTTCAGTTTTAGTCCCTGCTGTCCAAAAAAGCTGTGGCCAGGCTGGAGAGGATCCAGAGAAGGGTCACCAAGATGATCAAAGGTGGAGAAGTTGCCATGTAAGGAAAGACTGAGAGGGTTTGGTTTATTCAGCCTTGAGAAAAGAAGACTCAAGGGAGAACCTTATCACCGAGTTCCAGTGTTTCAAGGGTGGCTACAAAGAATACAGACTCCCTTTCTACAAGGAGTCATGTGGAGAAGATGAAGGGTGATGGATACAAGGTACTGTCAGGGAGATTCTGATTGGACCCAAGAGGACACTTTTTTCTCCATAAGAACAATTAGCCACTGGAATAGTCTCCTCATGGGAATGATGGATTCCCCAACATTGGACACTTTGAAGATTCAGTGGGACAGGGTGTTGGGCCGTCTTATCTAGGCCATGCTTTTGCCAAGGAAAGTTGAACCAGGTGATCCTTGAGGTCCCTTCCAAGCTGGTGATCTGTGATTCCGTACAGCTATACTTCTCTGGTATCCAGGTTAGCTTCATTAATGCTGAAAATCCATTGTGTTGGGTAGACATTATCTTAAATTAAGTAATCTAGTAACGAGCAGAAGATTGTAAGGAGGGTGTATGATTGAGAGCCACATAACACATCCTTGCAGACCAAGTTTACTATTTACCTAGGAGGAAGTGGGAGTAAGAGAGTTGGGAAGAATTCAACCTGAGAGGAGACTGGAGTACGGTTTAAGGTTTTAAAAGGACTTTGTATTTGTGTCAGATTATCCTTGTCTTTCCCTTGACGTTCAAGGAACTTTGGGGAATATCATAATGAATAAACATCACTAGATTTATGGTTACCTGGGAACTTTATGTATTAAATAAAGCAGACCAGGCACGAGAGTATTTCTTGGAGGCCTTCAAAAGCAGAATCTGCCCTCCGTAGATGGTAGTGCTGGAAGTATAATGCATGCCTTGTAAGTAAGACTTCCAAATTTTTTGTCTTTTTTTTTCAGCTCCCTTAACTGAAGTACCGATTGTAGTTTCTATGGAAACAGTTGCTGGTCCCAGCATCCATCTCATGGGCATCACCTAAGTGGTGTCACAACAAATAGGCTCAGAGCTTATTGATTCAGGCTACTTAGAAATAACTCATAGGAGCTTGGTAACTGCTGAAGTCCTTTGGACATAAAATCAAAAGAAGGGCAGTCTATTAGGATTCTGATCAGGTAGCGTGGGGTGGGGAATGTTCCTCAGACAATATGGATAAAAAAGTGAGGGAGACTGCTCAACATTCAGGATATTTTTTCTAACAAAAACCGTAAATAATTCCGTTATGTTATGAATTCCTATTGTTTTTTTTAAAAAAAATTCATTCCAATGAATGAACAACATAATAAATAAGCAGTACTAATGAGCTGCTTTGGGAGGGCTTTTTGGTTGCTTTTTTGATGTTGGTTTGTTGGGGTTTTTTTTTAATCAACGTTCTGGACATCAGTGAATTTGTCAGTCTTTGAGTTACCTCAGAAATTAAGTGCTAAAAACGCAGATTTGCTGCATTGTTCTTGTTGCAATCCATTGCTTTAAGTACAATTTACAGTGGAAATCTAGAGAATGCAACAGCTCGTGTAGCTAAAGCTTATTTTAAGACCTCCAAGTGTTTTGTATCATGCTGCAACAGACAATTATTATCATATTATTCTGTTTCCAAACCAGAAAAATGTAAATGTTAACCGAGGTTATTTCTAGTTAGATTATATATTTTTTTTAGGGAAGATGGCTTGTCTTTTACCTTGTCTGCTATCACAGTATTTGAACACCTTTATGTTAGAGAGCCTGCAGGCAGGACGTAGTATTTGTCAGTGGAATAGCATAGAATAAAAATTGAAAAATACTGTAATGCAGGTTTTCAAGTGTTAAGACATTGAAGTTTAATGATCTGGTGCAATTAGGAAGGGAGATAAATCTACATTACTGGCAGGGCAGAAGGAGAATAAGATTTTATTGGTAATTAATACCAATAGGATAGTTGTGCTATTGATATATATATATTTTATCTACTGTTTTTTCTTAATATTTATTCCTGCAGTATAAATATTGCAGAGAATATAATTAGCAAAGTGTAGGTACCACTGTAATCTAGTAATGAGCAGAAAGTCAGGCTAGCCCTGCTGTTATTAATCTCCTCCTTCAAGCTGATAAGTACTAAAGGACTCTGAAGGATGTTGTTTCTTCCAGTCTGTAACAGTTTTATACAAAATCATTTAACAGCATACAGTTGGAAGTAATTAATTGATACGAAGATGGAGACAACGATACTCTTCCAGTTCCATTGCCTCTGATCAATTAGAGAGAGGAGTATTATATTACCATGAGGTGCTGTTGAGCAGATAGGTCAAAACCATGAATAAATACATTTATTACATGCCCTAATGTGTTACTAGTATTTTTGTACCTTCCCAGACTTCTATTTTAAGACCTCTTAAAGACACAGAAGGGAAATCAGGCTGGCAGGGATAATTTCCTGAAGCTTGCTGAGAATCAAGGAAGGCAGTTTCCCCCCAAAAGTTGACTTGAAGTTTCTCAGTCACTTTCTGAATTGCACTTGTTTCTTGTATCTTGGTCCACAATAAACTGATTTTTTGACTGGCAAGACCTGCTCCCTTAAATAATACCTTCTCAAGGTTTCATGGGAAGAACATGTCCTTCACGCTGACTGGGGAGAACTCTTCCAGTGGACTTCTACCTCACCCTAGGAAGCACCTCCTGGGAGAATTTTTTTACTCCATAAAGATGCAAATCTATCAAATACTTTCTCTAAATTTCAAATTGGAGATTGTGATTTCTTGACTGCTATCCCAACACAATAATCACTGATTCTGGTGGCTTTTTTAATAGCAACCCAGTTTGTACATCTCCAAGTGTGATCACAGCTCCACAGTGCAATTTTTAATACAGTCCTGAAGAGAAGTTCTTACTTCAAGGATTTGAAAGTTTGAATCCCATTACGAAAACCATAAAGGATGCTGAAGATCCTGACACCTGTGACAAGAAATTTGTTACAGATTTGGACAGTGACAGAATTGTTTAGGTTGGAAGGGATTTCTAGGGATCATCTAGACTTCACAACCTCTCCGGGCAGTTTGTTCCAGTGTTTCACCACTCTCACAGTAAAAAAGGATTGGGTTTTTTCCTGAAGTTCAGACATAATTTCTTGTTTTCTGTTTATTATAACTGATGCTTTGGATTAGTATTTTGCTAATATTTACAGGGAGCAATCTCAGTTCTCATTAGGGTCCCTTTGCAGTTCTGCCTTGCCAATTTCCCATGGAGTTGTGCTGATTTAGCATCATGCACTCATCTCCAAGCTTTAGAAACTCTTCTTCTGCAGACCTTGTATGTCCTCTTCGATTCACAGAATCTCATGTTGAAACTTTTCCAGGAAAGTGCTCTCACTCTACCTTGTCCTCAGAGCTACCTTTCTGGTTAATATTATGATCGATATGACCAGAGGACTCTGTGAACTTCGAGGATAAGTCCTCAAATTTCTACATGCAAAATTCTTCATGGTCATTTTAGGAAAGTTCATTATAGATCTCTTACAGAAAGAGGTTTTAACATTTTATTTTAAATACTCAGATTATTTTTTTTTTCCCCCTTCTCTTACCAGCCACATTCCTATCTCTCCTCCCCAAAACTGACCTGTTTCAGTAGATAGAGCTGAAGCAAAGACTGTTATTGAAGCCAAATCTTTTTATTTTTGTAGATTGTGGGGGTTTTTGGAGCATTCAGAATGCCAAGGCATTGCCTTTTGGAAAACACATGCTGTTATTGCAGATTTAACAATGATTTTCTCATAAATTATTAATACTAATTTTGAAAAACTTGTTTGCAAATTGGGATAATTTTGTTTTATTTCAGTAAAATTTGTTGGGACTCCCAAAATCACGTGGAATTTTGAAACTGTGAATTGAGTAGATGTGTGTGTCTTGTTTGATGATCTCTTCTATTCTTAGATACTTAGAATAATAACGTGAAGAGATGTTAGTGACAAGATGAGGGGTAATGGTTTTAAATTGGAAAAGGGGAGATTTAGATGAGATCTTAGGAAGAAGTTCTTTGGTGTGAGGGTGGTGAGGCACTGGAACAGGTTGCCCAGGGAAGTTGTCGATGCCCCATCCCTGGAAGTGTTCAAGGCCAGGCTGGATGGGGCTTGGAGCAGCCTGCTCTAGGGAGAGGTGTCCCTGCCCATGGCAGGGGGGTTGGAACTTGATGATCTTTGGGGTCCCTTCCAACTCTGACCATTCTATGATTCTATGTTTGATGCATGAAAATTGTATGGAGACATTTTTGGTTCTGTTTGGTCAACATTGTGAAACAGCTACGAAATATTAAGATAATTTTAAGCACTCTAGTGTTTCCCCCCTATCCCATGAGAGGAGGCCGTGGTGTTGTTCAGTAGAAAGACTTTTTTCCCAAGAGAGTTTTACATACTAAAGAATGTTGTATTTTTATGAAATGCAGCACCAAATAAATAAGTAAATAAATAAAATAAGGAATTATTTTATTCTTCAGCATGCAGATGTATGGCCACCTGCTGGAAAGGCAAGAAAACAGTCTATAACTAAAAGCCCGAAGGTGGGAGGTTTACCACTAATTCCTATTCAACAGGAGAAGAACACGTGTAAAATCAGAGGGAGCACAGAGGTGAGTGGGCTTTAAACTTGATGTAGAACGTCTAACCATGATTCTATACTTTGAAATAGTCCAACCTTAAGGAAGTCTCTAGAACTGGATAAGGATAAAATGTAGCTGCTCTCATTACTGATGTCCTTTTTGTGGTTTTGTTATTAAAGGAATGATTAGGATAATTTAATGTAAAAAACAAAACAACATTGGGACCTGAACTTGAGTCACCTCTGTGGCTGTAAATCAAGAGTGGATTTCTATTTGTGTTTGGGGTTTTTTTGGAGCAATGACTGTTCATGAGAAGTAAATAGAACTTCTACCTGGAAATACAATGTACATTATTACAGTTTTATTTTAATTAAGGTCCTTGAAACTGTCCTCCATGCATGTTCTACGATATGTTTTCTTCTGTCTGAAATAACTGCACTGTTTTAGTGTAGGTCTGTGAATGTGATGCAAAAGCTGAGGTGGAATCAACTGTGATGCATTTAAGTTGTTCTTCACTGGGGCTAATAATCTTGCAAGAGGGTTTAGTACCGGGGAGACCTTATTGCAACCTTCCAGTATCTGGAGGAAGCTCCAGGAGAGCTGGAGAGAGACTCTTTGTCAAGAAGTGGAGTGACAGGACAAGGGGTAAGGGTTTTAAATTGGAAGAGGGGAGATTTAGATGAGATATTAGGAAGAAATTCTTTGCTGTGAGGGTGATGAGGCACTGGAAGAGATTGTCCCAAGAAACTGTGGCTGCCCCATCCCTGGAGGGGTTCAAGACCAGGCTGGATGGGGCTTGGAGCAACCTGGTGTGGTGGGAGGTGTCCCTGCCCATGGCCAAGGGTTTGGAACTTGGATGATCTTGAAGGTCCCTTCAAACTCTGACCATTCTATGATGAATGATGAGACCGAGCTGTCTCACTAAATTATGTACAGGAGGGATGTGTCTCAACCTTATCATATTGGCTTGAGATGAGTTTCTGGTGTCACTGTAGAGATACTGATGCCTGGGGATGAAGGACTTTGTTTGCCTTACTTCCAGCTGAGCAGAAGCAGTGGTGGTGGAGGCAGTGTCCTGCTTAGAAACAGTAGTGGTCACTAACGTAAATGCAGCAGAGGAGAAGTGTTGAAACAAAGCAGCTTGTTCCTTTGGCTCTATGCAGTATTATTTCTTGCTTGTTTTAGAATTATAAATGGTTTGGGTTGGAAGGGACCTTCAAGATCATCCAGTCCCATTCCCTGCCCTGGGCAGGGACACCTCCCACCACACCAGGTTGTTCCAAGCTCCATCCAGCCTGGCTTTGAAGTCCTCCAGGGATGATGGTAGAATTTAGAGTCTTCAGGCAAGCTAAAATCTACTCCATAGCACTGATATTTATTATTTTTTGCGTGTCTTGTCCACTGGTGTTTCATTGTTACTGAGTAGCTTTCATTTTTGGTGAAGGCAAACAGAAATTCCAGCCTCCTTAGTGCTAAAAGTGATATCAATAAAATAACCTCTTTATCTGATCTTTTAAAAAATTGTAATTCACATCATCCAAATGTTTGTTTCTTTTATTATTGAACAGATGCTGGCTCAAGTGAAATTTCAAGAGGCTGCACAAATTTAGACTTTGTTTTATAGCTTAGAACTCTTCAGTGTAAACTCATTTAATATTTACCATTTTTCTTCCTACACAGCAACTAATTTGCTGCATCAACACTCATTGGTTTTTTTGTAACAGGCTTATCTGTGCTGTCCTCATGGAGAAAGAAATGTCACTTCAAAACTTACAAGGCACATAAGAGTGGTAGAGGAATTCATTGTAGTCTTTCTGCTAAGCTAATGTGGCAAAAGGCAGATCATGCCTTTTGTGGAACACCCTTATAGTTCTTGGGGGGGAAAAATGAGATGTTGGAATTATTAATTCTTTCATGTATGACATCTTTCATAGAATCATAGAATGATAGAATGGTCAGAGTTGGAAGGGACCTTAAAGATCATCAAGTTCCAACCCCCTGCCATGNCAGCCCTCTAATCATCTTGGTGGCCCTGCCCATCTTTGTTGACTTCTAGGAGATACTCAAAGCTGAGGGAGACTTAGGTTCTTTTTGTCTTTTTTAGCTTGGCTGGAGAAGGGACTCTTTGTCAGGGAATGTAGCGATAGGGTGAGGGGTGATGATTTTAAATTAAAAGATGGAGATTTAGATTAGGTACTAGAATGAAGTTCTTTTCTATGAGGGTGGTGAGACACTGGTTGCCCAAAGAAGTTGTGGATATCCCATCCCTGGAAGTGTTTAAGGCCAGGCTGGATGGGGCTTGGATCAACCTGCTCTAGGGAGAGGTGTCCCTGCTCATGGCAGGGAGGTTGGAACTGGATGATCTTTAAGGTCCCTTCCAACTCTGACCATTCTGTGATTCTATGATTTGTTTGGAGTTATTTGCCTGTGGCATATTAGCAAGCTAGCTCATGGAATCTTGATACCTTGTGTATGTTAAAGCAAACGTGAAAAAATACTCAAATGCTAGAGAGGAGCTGGTTTAGATATTTGTACGTGAGTGTTCTAGTGAAGATCAGGTGTGAACTTTAGGAGCAAATCTTCCTGTTGTTCCTGTTGACTGTGGCTTGCTTCACATTGTGGAATGTTCCTAGAGCACGTGTACTTGGATTCCTTTCAGGTGAAACCAAAGTTGAAGATATTCTTCAGGAGTATGTCTAATGCTCTGCAGCCAGAAAGAGGCCTCTTGCCAGTAGGAGAAAGTTGAAGCTAGTCTCAAGTGTTTTCTTTTTTTTTCTTTAAAAAAAACACCAATCCCCTTATCCCTGGAGGGGTTCAAGGCCAGGCTGGATGGGGCTTGGAGCCAACCTGGTGTGGTGGGAGGTGTCCCTGCCCAGGGCAGGGGGGTTGGAACTTGATGATCTTGAAGGTCCCTTCCAACTCTGACCATTCTGTGATTCTATGATTATATGATTCTGAGGGGTTTTTTAAGATTTACATGGATGTGCTGTAAAACATTTCAATTTAGTCTGCTGCAGTAGACCCAAAAATATCAAACTGTGAACAGATGAAAATGAATGTCTTCGTTGTCATGGTGTGTTTAATTGAAAAATTTATGTGATTTTCAGAAGTATCACTCATTGAGAAAATATACTTAATAAAAATGCTCACGTGATGATTATAGGACAAATTGTGGGAATTTAAAGCTATTAATGGTGCTGTCTCAGCTCTCGAGTAAAACTGATTTGTGTTTTAAACCGTTGTGTGAAACTAAGGGGCAAAAATTGCCATCTAAATGTCATTGACCGTTGCGTCAACGCGTGTCTTCGTATGTCTTTTTGCTTGTTTGCTCAGAATATAGAGCTGCAACCTGGGAACTCCAAATTCAGTGAGCATCAGGGAAACGACTTCCTGGAAGAGAGGAAAAACTTGAAAGAAAGAGCCTCTATTGTGGCACAATGTTTGGAACGGAAGGAGGAGAAGGCGCGAAACCACGTGAAAACTCATCGGAGCTTGGTCGCCGTTGGGGACGTGGGTGTGGGGTTGAGTGACCTCCACCAGAGACCTCACAGAGCCCTGAAGAAAAACAAGACCAAACCAAACAAAGCTGCTTCAGAACTGGATCCCAAACTGCCGTCCAATGTGATTCAGGAACTAAATACAGTGCTGCAGAAGAACAGGGCTCTTCATGATGAAACCTCCAGCTGATTATCCTGAGTCTGAGGTTTTACAGATCTGTGTGTGTATATATGTGTGTGTGTGTGTGTGTTTTCTGGGCAACAGTAGTCTTTTTCTTTTGGATGTGAGTGGTTTGTACAGTGCAGAGGAAATCTGATTTGTTTCTATGCAGCTGTTGCTTTTGTACATGCCCCTGCTGCATGTTATAATTTAAGATTGAACCCAGTGAACTCTTTATGTAAAAAAATCCTGGAAATTTGAAAGTTTTCCTGTGCAGTGCAATGACACCAGGGTTTGGGTTTGGTTTTTTTCTGGTTATTTTTGGGGGGAGCTTTTGTTTGATATAATAATTCTAAGCACTATCAAAAGCTTTTTGCTCTGTTTATAAGTTGTACCATCTTGTAAGTACTGGAGAGATATTTTTGGAAGGAAGAGGAGATTTACACTGGAATCCATACCCTTGGCCTGCAATCTTTTTAATTGTCTAACACTATAAAAATGAGTAACTTTTGTTTTTGCATGGTGGTTTGGTTTGGTTTTGGTTTATTATTTTTTTAAGTATTTCAGAATAAAATAGATTTGTCTTCTAACAGACCAGTATGTGGAAGGTTCAAAAGGGGAAGGACTGGAGTAGATAAGGCAACTTATTAGTTGTATCTCAAAAAGGCTTCTGTGTGATGACCATGACACCCGAGTAACAGGAGAGAATTCTGAGGTTGGCAAAAAGAAGTCTTCAAAGCAACATCTAATTTAAAAGGGTGTATGAATTGGAGGAGTAGGATCATCTCTTTTTCTTAAAGTAATATTTTTCTCTTTTCTATCTTCATCAACTTCTTAAATGAAAAAATTCTGAAGTAATTTCATAAACAGGTCTTGATTAGCTCAGGGTGACAAAAGGCAAGACTTTGCTGTCCCTGTTTGGGCAAAGCTTGCTTGATCCCAACAAAGTTGCTGGCATCTCATGGAATATTTAATATCCACATGAGAAATTAATTCCCTTAAGAGATAAAACAGTCCCCACACAGACTTATCTACATGGTACAAACTCAATTAAGAGGTGAGGAGATTAACCCCTTCCTCTACCAGGAGGTGGACAGTATCTGTTTGCAGGGACTGGGAAATGTTTGTGCTACAGTTCCTTCAGCAGATTCTGAAGATTCATGGTGCTACTCATTTATTTATTTATTTTTAAGCCCTGAATTCCTTAAAATTTAAAAATCAGAATCTTGCTTCAACCCAAAACTTGTCTGAGCAATGAAATTATTGGGGGGTTTTTTTCAGTTGTTTTGTGGATCTCACAAAACAATCTTCCTCTCCCATGGTGTTTCCCAGTTTTCACCCTGTCCCGTGACATCTGGATGGGCAGAAGATGCTGCTGTGTTCCAGGTGTTGCAGATGTTGTCTGGTTAAGCAGCAGGACCAAGGGAACAAAGAGCTAACGAGCTCACACTGTGCTTTTTGGGGAGGCATTCCTAAGGGCATCTGCTTGATTTTGCTGCTTTTCTGGCCTGACTGGCTGCTCTGCCACTGATTTTCACCAGTGTTTTAAGACCTGACTGATGCCTTTACTGTTCCTCAAGTTTGATTGGACCTCTCAGGGTAGAAGAGAAAATTTTAAACTATTTCTTGCTTATTGGAAATGGTTTTAAATAGTCTCCTGAGAACTTCAGAGGAAACATTCAATTGAATTGATATCAATGACATTGGATTTTTATTAATGGATACTTTTGGGGATGTTTTATGTTGCTACTGAACTTCTTCCCAGCAAGGAGCAGTAAGCTCTACTTATCCCCTCTTCTATTTTTGGTGGTCACAGGTGCTGTAGCATTTCTCCCATCATTTACTTCTATTCTTGATTGCCTTGAGCAGCTTAATTGGAAAAAGAATTTGTTTGATTGAAGAAATTAGACAAATGACTCAAATAATGTATCTGGCATCTCTGCTAGGGAAGCACAGGTGAAAAATGAGATCAAGCTCAGATATTTTATAACCTTTCCTATTCATTCTTCTGGAATGTAGCACTGACAAAGCAGGTCTTGTCTTTCAGACTCCGCACTTGCCGCGTTTGACGGGTTGTTCAGTCTTGAGAGGAGTTTGTGGATTTGGATTTTCCCACTTTGCTATTGACTGCCTTGCTACTTTTAATTTCTTATTAAGCCTCTTCTCCTCGTTGAGGCTCAAAAAAGCACATAAACCTGAACTGAAATTGCATTGACTAAAGCCAGTGCTTAATGTTGATAAGCACATGATTATTATTATTATTACTAAATATTGTTTTGAATCATGGCTTGATGCCATCAGGAGAAATTCCTTTGCTTTTCTATCTGAGGCCTGACTTGAATGTCCTGTGTACAGCTGTATTTTTATTTGCAAAAATACTTTTCAGTATTGAGTTCTGGTTGCTGCCTTGTTCATCTTTTTATTGGGCTCTTCAAAACGACGTTCACCTCGCTGCTGAAAGCCTCATGCATCATTTAAGGCCACTACACTAATGGAATAAATGGAGCAACGGAAGGAATTTGTGCATTGAAGTGAATATGTCCGTGAAGAAAAGGTTTTTGTGTATTTTTATTGGGTCTGAGGACTGCAGAAACATTTGTTCTAGTTGAGAAGCACATCGCAGATAAAGGATCTGCACGGCTGCTGTTAAAAGGCCCTGAAAGATAAAGAAACAAAGATGTTTACGAAATGAAATTTAAATTCTAGTGACAGGATGAGGGGGAATGGTTTTAAATTGGAAGAGGGGAGATTTAGATGAGATCTTAGGAAGAAGTTCTTTGGTGTGAGGGTGGTGAGGCACTGGAACAGGTTGCCCAGGGAAGTTGTTGATGCCCCATCCCTGGAAATGTTTAAGGCCAGGCTGGATGGGGCTTGGAGCAACCTGCTCTAGGGAGAGGTGTCCCTGCCCATGGCAGGGGGGTTGGAACTTGATGATCTTGAAGGTCCCTTCCAACTCTGACCATTCTGTGATTCTGTGATTCTATGATTTGGGTTTATGTCTATGTACAGAAATGCTCAGGCTCTATATTTCTACACGATTATGTAGATACCCACAGAGGTGCACTGCATGGTGACAGTGTTAAACCGAGGGAAATTGAGTTGGGAAAGTCAATTTGCCATGAGTTCTTTCCAGTAGGTGTCAAAGCTTTGAACCAATCCAATCGTTCAGGCATATCCTTGTGGCACTACACATTCCCCACTGATTTCAGGCCTGCAGAATAAATGTGTTTTGTTGCAATACCTTCATGGCTGCTGCTGTTTTGTGGTTCCTGTGTCATGTTGTGGAATGTTAAAGGAAGTGTAATTTTCAGAGAATAAATGCTAATTATTTGAATAAATACTATTTCTCTAAGAGAGGCGATGGGTTTTTATTATTTTTTTCCAAAAAAAACACATTAAATCAATAAAAATATTGTTTGTTTGTTGGGTTTTTTAAAGATTTCCATATGAAAGCTGTTGAATAACCTGGTAAGTGTTTACTTTCTGATCTGCAAAACGAAGTTAAACGAGACAAGGGTATGTGGTGGTGGGGAGCTTATAATAGAGGAAAGACCAGGCTTAAAGTCTTGGTAGATCTCAGGTTCATCATTACCCCGTTAGGCTTCTGCAACCATCACAGTGTAAAGTATTGTTCATACTAATTGTTTTAACTTGATCCCTGTGTCCTGTTTCTGTAGTTTTTTTCACTTTTTTTTTAGGATGGAGGAGGGAAACAACTCCAAAACCTCAAGACGAATTAGGAGCTGGCATCATTCTGGGTTTGTTTTATTTTTCCTTTCATTGAGCTGAATATTGGCTACTCTTTTGGAACTTTTCTTGTTCTAAGATGCTATTTTTGGGTCGTGGGTTCAAAGGAACAATTTGACCAGAACAATCCTGGCTATCAATATGGACTTGGGAATGAGGTATTAGAAAGCAGCCCCGAGGAAAGGAACTTGGGGGTGCTGATGGATGAGAGGCTGGACATGAGCAGGCAGTATGCACTTGCAGCCCAGAAGGCCCATCCCATCCTGGGCTCCATCAAAAGATGTGTTGCCAGCAGATCCAGAGAGGTGATTCTGCTGCTTTGCTCTGATGACACCCCACCTGGAGTCCTGTGTGCAGGTCTGGAGCCCTCAAGACAGGAAAGATGGACCTGATGGAGCAGGTCCAGAGGAGGGCCACCAAGATGCTCAGAGGGCTGGAGCAGCTCTGCTGTGAGGACAGGCTGAGAGAGCTGGGGCTGTTCAGCCTGGAGAAGAGAAGGCTCCAGGGAGACCTTGGAGCAGCCTTTCAGGATCTGAAGGGAGCTCCAGGAGAGNACATCCCCTGAGACCTCTGACTATTGACCTGGGCTTGGTTTGCTGATGGCACGTACGTTGTGGTCAAGCTCGTTCTATCAAGAGTCTCATTCTGTCTGGTCTTAAAGTTTACCTTAAATCCTTTTGGAGATCTTCTCAGTGTTTTCCTGTAGAAAAAGGGATTTCACAGAACACACTATTTAGAAGTTGATGACCAGGTGTTAGGAAGTTCTGTAACCTACTTCTATAAAAGCCCCTGAAGGGTCGTCTGCCTATTTACATTTCTAGTCCTCAGCAAATCAGAAAACAAACTAAAGCAAATGTTCTCTGTTTGCCTTTTTAAATTATTTTACTTCAGTGCCTTAATGATCCTGTAATACGCGTTGTGCCTGGTAATAAAGAATGCAATTTCTTGCAAATTATAGCTTTGGTTACATAAACACTAAAGCATTTTCTTTCAGAATTTAATTAGCCCTGGTTTGTCCAGTTCTGCAGACTGTTTAAGAACTAGTAGGTCTGGATAAATTGAGGTTTCCTGGATGTACAAGTTCTATAACTTGTCATTTTCTCCCCTATCTATGTTTCCAATATGTTCCATTTAAAAGGTAATAATGTGTTTGGATGTGACTAGTTTAGCTTTATGTGTCTATTTAAATTACAGCACGATTGAAATATAATTTCTTCCAATAGGCTTTAGCCATTAGCCTTTAGTTTATTGCTTAGTAGTAGTTTACACTTGTGGTTGGTGTCCAGCACAGCTTTCATGTGAGGATCCTTCCAGGGCAAACCAGATTTCATGGAAGAGCTGGAGAGCAGCCCTGAGGAGAAGGACTTGGGAGTGCTCATGGATGAGAAGCTCAACATGAGCTGGCATTGCGCGCTGGCAGCCCAGAAACCAACCCCAGCCTGGGCTGCAGCAAAAGTGGGAGCAGCAGGGCCAGGGAGGGGATTCTCCCCCTCTGCTCTGTGCTCCTGAGACCCCACCTGGAGTCCTGTGTCCAGCTCTGGAGTCCTCAACACAGAAAGGACATGGACCTGGTGGAACAGGTCCAGCGCAGGGCCACCAAGATGCTGGGAGGGCTGGAGCAGCTCTGCTGTGAGGACAGGCTGAGAGAGCTGGGGCTGTTCAGCCTGGAGAAGAGAAGGCTCTGGGGAGACCTTGGAGCAGCCTTCCAGGATGTGAAGGGAGCTCCAGGAGAGCTGGGGAGGGACTCTTGGTCAGGAAGTCTAGTGACAGGACGAGGGGGAATGGTTTTAAATTGGAAGAGGGGAGATTTAGATGAGATCTTAGGAAGAAGTTCTTTGGTGTGAGGGTGGTGAGGCACTGGAACAGGTTGCCCAGGGAAGTTGTTGATGCCCCATCCCTGGAAGTGTTTAAGGCCAGGCTGGATGGGGCTTGGAGCAACCTGCTCTAGGGAGAGGTGTCCCTGCCCATGGCAGGGGGGTTGGAACTGGATGATCTTGAAGGTCCCTTCCAACTCTGACCATTCTATGATTCTGTGAAGATTTCACAACTTCCATGTGGGAGAACACATCTTGGAGCCTTGGTTAAATCGCTGAGTGAAACAACAGTATGTTTTTCGCAGAATCCTGGAGATAGTTGGTTTGGTTCCTTTCTCTCACTTTTTCATCCATATAGCACAGCTTTGATAATTGACTTTTGAAGATATTGGCATAGAATCTGTCCTAAGAATAGAAAAAAAAGAAATATCTGTAAAATAACAAGAAATCCCACCATTACCTTAAGAAAGTTTCTCTTTTTTACTCAGTAAAATAGAAGTAAATTCAGATTTATTTGTTTTTCCTCCCACCTTTTAAAGAAAAGTTCTATCTACCTTGGCCTTTCTACGACTTTAATATTAGTCACTGAGTTTCATTTGGAAAGCTTATCTTCGAAACCTTAAGTCTCAATAGAGGTAAGTTACTTAAATGTAAAATATTTTTAAAAGACCTTTTATAAAGACTTTGTTTTTCACAAAGTAACTACTTCGTAGCAGCATTAATTTGTTTAGTTCTCTCTGAATAGGAGTTGTGGGATCAATACATACCCTGTGATGAGTATTCATCTTTTTAAATGTCAGTCATGAAAAAACATTCAGAAGTTTCCCATCTATGACTGAATTAATAAAAAATGCAAATGTAGGATATTTACTGTTTACTATTGGAATTTGTCAAAACAGCCTGACAGCATCAGGCAAAATATTGCTATTGAAATTCAGCGACCATGAAAATGTTGCTTTACTCAAATAATACAACCTTGATTTGTTACGGCCAGTGATGAGGAAGTAGTTACAGGGACTCTGATGTTTCTGCAGTTAGCAGTTAATTTATGGCCGGTTGAATCTCTCATGGCCAGCTTCTCTTTCTCCAGACTCCTTGGGTTTAAAAAAAAAAAAAAGGGCATTAGTTTAGAATTCCAAATGTACAGAGATCAGTCTTGAAAATTCTATTTAGAAAATCCCCAAAAAACAATCCACCAAAAAATAACCCTTCTCCTTGCATTAGTTTCTTATATCAAATGATTTTAGTAGTAGTAGTAGTAGTAGTAATTCAGTTGTTATAGAAGGGCCTCAAATGTAGCTCAAAGAAGTGGAATTTAGGAGTTTCTTCAATTCCCTTCCAGCTTGCAGACACCGTGGTTCCAGACTTGGGTCTTGTTGGTATGCACCTGGTCATCCCTTATGTACCTGGTCATCCCTTATGTACTGATTGTTGCTGGTTGCTTCTCTGCTGTAGCTTTTGGAAATTTCATTTTGAGGACTGAACTGATCTGTGGAATTCTACAATTTGGCTGGTGTGTCTGGAATATGTGACTAGGGTGAGAAAGGTAAAACCTCTGCTTGATAAACAGCAAAATGTTTTCTCACCACTGAGCATATATATGCCTGTACTTGAGATTTGTGCTCCTGAGAGGTATCAAAAAGTGTATTTTATCTCTAAACCTTTGTTAGAGTTTATTGTCACGCTGGACTTTATAGTGAAGACAAACGAAATCTATAGCCAAATAATATTTTTGTAGAACTCAACTAAACTAATTTCTTTCCTTGATGTATTCTGAAATGAGCGACTGCGCTTGAAATGGTCAAAGTTGAGTCAGATTTTACTTAACTACACCAGAATATTAGCTTCAATATTCTTTTTTGGGTATTTACATTAAATAGAATCTTCTGTTATCAAGATAAAATGTCTACTATGCTAATGGGAGGAAAAAATCCGAATTATACAGGTTTTAGTCTGAGAAAAATAATCTTGTTAATGTTCCTATTTGCTCCATTTTCAGGCAATAACTTTAGTTTTATTGAGATTCTAGAGCCCACGTCACAATTTGCTTCTGATAACAAACTTCTCAACTACTGTGTACACCAGAAACTGTTCTCTTTCCCAGAATCGGAACTCTGTGCTAAAGATTTCTTGGAATAAATTTTGGTATGTTAGTAGATATTTTAAAATTAATTGTTAACTTAAATTCTTTGGTGGTCAATCAACTCAAGTTAATTGACCAAACTGTAAGAAACCTTTACCATGCAGGCAGACTAAGATATCTAACACTTTCTGCACCGTACATTTTAGGCTATTGAAGAAATTGTTGTGTTGCCACTTTTTGTGTTCCTTTTAAAGACTTAATCATAGAATCGTAGAATGGTCAGAGTTGGAAGGGACCTCAAAGATCATCAAGTCCCACCCCCCCTGCCATGGGCAGGGACACCTCTCCCTAGAGCAGGTTGCTCCAAGCCCCATCCAGCCTGGCCTTAAACACTTCCAGGGATGGGGCATCCACAACTTCCCTGGGCAACCTGTTCCAGTGCCTCACCACCCTCACACCAGAGAACTTCTTCCTAAGATCTCATCTAAATCTCCCCTCTTCCAATTTAAAACCATTCCCCCTCGTCCTGTCACTAGACTTCCTGACCAAGAGTCCCTCCCCAGCTCTCCTGGAGCTCCCTTCAGATACTGGAAGGCTGCTCTCAGGTCTCCCCGGAGCCTTCTTAATGTTTGCTCATGTGTTCCCTGACATTTGTGTGCACTTTCTGTTCAGTTGCAGCCCTCCAGACTCCAATTTCTTGTCAATTCATCGGGTGTTGCCCGAAGCATTTACAGGTGAGGGAGGTGGGCCTCTTAAAAGAGATTTCAGAAGGAGGTGGTCAACTGGTTTGACAGCAACAAGAGTTCCCCCAAGTAAGTCATGTTTGTGTCTTCATGAAATGAGTGAGGTTGTTTTACTCTGATCTACAATTCAGTTCAGGCCCCCAAAGGTTAATGTCCAGTACATTAGGCGTGTTATAATTGAACTGTTGAGAAACAAATTAAAATGTTAATGAACTCTCTTCCCTTTGGAAGTAAACTCCAGGTTTCTTATTACCGGCACTGCCGGCGCTCTTGATCTTATTGTCTAATCGACGCTTAATGCCTCTCTCTCGGTGCCTCTAATTTTGCCTAATTAATGTGCATGTAAAATGAACCTTGTAAATATTTTGGGCTTATATACCACATGCTGAATAATGTAAGCAAGCTATTATAAGTTGCTTATGTTGCTGGATCTCCCAACTTTAGAGCTGCGAGGGAGAAACACACCAGCAGCTCACCTTGGTGAAGCATAAGACCCAGAAACAGTGAAAATATTCTAAAAAGGTAAAAAGATCTCCTATGTTCTTTTTGGTTTTTTTTTTGCCTAGAGAATAATAGGTTGCAGAATTTCCAACTGTTGTTTAATAATTCTCCCCCTTTACTCTGCGCTTGTGAGACCCCACCTGGAGTCCTGTGTCCAGTTCTGGAGTCCTCAACACAGAAAGGACATGGAACNGTTTTATAGTTGAACATCTCTAAACTGATGGTGTTTATAACATCTAAGTGTCTTGCAGCTACTTGTCAAGGCGAGACTTGTCCACACTTGTAAGTAGTATCTCATGAAATTATAAAGTACAGGGTATAAGATTAAAAATAATGAAACCTTTTGTAGCTTGTGGAAATTATATTCAGGGGCTCTGCTGAGAAGTAACACTCTTCTCACTTTTTAAGCATGGGCTGAGTTTCCAGAAAATGAAATACCAGGTCACTGACCGGAAATTTGTTGTACATTAGTGAATCAAAAATTTCTTTCTTCGTCTTTTCCCTGCAGTGAAGAGCTTAAAACTGTTCTATTTGATAAGTGTGATTAAAGAAATACAGATTTTCTCACCGTTTTATTTTGCTGTTATTATGTTGCATTTAATCCTGCTCTCCTGGAAAGCTTTAATGAGTTTGAAGAACTTCCAATGAGACAGGTCAGGATTGCTCTCAGAAAACAGATACCATAAGAGTGTCGCCTTTTAACAGTTACATTTTTAATAAGCTCTTTTCCAGCTGCTGCTTGGAACATACAATCTGTTTCAAAGAAATCACTAAGAGAGTCTTCATTTTTCCCCCCTGAAAGGGTTTGCTCATCGGAATTCTGTAACAGCTCTCCTTTTCCATCTCTTCATTTATCACCTGCCACTGGAAATTACACGAAGGTTGAATCTAGGTCCTTGTAACAATCTGGCAGGTAGGATGCCTTATTTTGATACATTTTTTCACACTGATTCAAGTAGAAAAAATATTTTTAAAATAGGAGAAATCTGAAAAAAATAAATATGGATTCACCGTGACTGAAAGGAAACTCATGGGGTCCTGACCACAACAAAACTCTTCGTAAGTGCAAATAAATGGCAGTCTGCTATTACGTATATATTGTAAAATAGAAGAAAATGGTTGTCTGCCAGACTGGTGAGACTTTTGTGCTTGTTACATCCACACTTGAGTGAAAATATTTAGTTATTGTGGTTCGCTTCACAGTTCATCAAGTATCTCTCTAATGCTGTCATTAGATGGTGTATGCATTAAATATAGTTCAGAGCTGTTCTAGGGACCTTGTGGTTGACCTGATGGCAGATCCAGGACCATGGGTTGCATTCATAGAATCCTAGAATTGTTTGGGTTGGAAGGGACCCTGTAGACCATCCAGTGCCACTCCCTGCACGGCAGGGACATCTCCCACCACACCAGGTTGCTCCAAGCCCAAGATCCAACCTGACCTTGGATGGGGATCTCCAGGGATTGGGCAGCCACAGTTTCTCTGGGCAAACTGGACCAGTGTCTTACAACCCTCACAGCAAAGAATTTCTTCCTAGTACCTAGTCTAAATCTCCCCTCTTCTAATTTGAGACCCTTCCCCCTCTTCCTATAGCTCCTCTCCCTGATCTCAAGTCCCTCCTCATCTCTCCTGTAGCCCATTTAGGTGCTGAAAGGCTGCTCTAAGGTCTCCCTGGATCCAATTCCTGTGGAACGCCAACTTGATGTTCGTTACTGGTTCCATTTCTCCTTTTCTCCAGGCTCAACCTTCCTACGTTTCGTAGGAATCCAGGGGGAGAGGTCCCTCCAGTCCTACTGAACCAGTTTCTCTCTTAGAATAAATTAGGTCCTCTCTGTTCTACTTAGATTGGGAAGTGCTCACTCCGCTAAGTTACCAAAACAGTGGTGGGAATATTATATTATAACACTTTAGCGGGGATATTTTTAAAACAGTAACACAGGGATGAGTTACAGATGCTTTCCCTGTCTTTTCACAGCATGTTGAACTTGTTTGATGTACAATGTGTCAAAAACATAACTCGTGTGTTCAGTCCCGTAGAGTTTTTTGTTGACCTGTGAGTGACAGTGGGCTAGAAATAGTGTTAACAACCATTAATGGTTTATTTTGTTATTAAGACCAGGAGAAGAACGGAATATATTTAATCAAATCCCTTTTCCTCAGATCCCCCAACCTGCAAAAAGCTGTGTATGTTTAGGAAACCCTTTGAAAGAAATCTTGTTCTACAAAAATTTAGTCTCAATTCTCCGTGAGTGTTAAGTTCTGACTTCGTGTTACAGAAGAATCCTTAATCAGTTAGTTAATAGTTGAACACAGAATTATTTCAATAGCTTCTAAATCATAATTCCATATTTAAAGTTTAATGAAACAAATATTTAAATAATTTGCTGAAAATGTCTGTTTTCAAGGTGTTTTCTTCAAGCGGGTAAATCAGCAAAGATCAGATCTTAAATCTAAAGGGAAGTCCAATGTTATTCACATTTACCAAAATGAAATCATGCCTTTGTTAGAGACTTACAAGTGCTAAATAATGTCACGTTCACAAAAAATTACAGAAATTTACACAAGCATCCTGTTAAAATCAGTTCAAGAGAAAAATGAAACACAATTCCTCAATAAGTAGGTTTTTTTACTTCGTCCCAGCAACGTAATTTGAAGTCCTGGTGATAATGTATTTTAAGCTGGAAAGTTAACACTTTTTTTTTCCCCCCACTTTTTTAACTGCATTATAGTTGTCCTGGGGCACATTCCTCTCCTCTGGTGCCTCACTGTGGCCTAATACGAGCCAGGTCTGAATGTAGAAGAATCTAGATAGAAAATAGCACTTCAGCAGGGAAAAAAAGTAATGACTTAGCCTTTGGAAGGCATTATAGTGACGGACTGAAGTGATGCATATTGCTATACGCTGCTTATCTGATAAATATTTTATTCTTTATCTGCAGTTTCCTAACCTTAAAGGAAGGCTTATGTAAAATTATGAAAAGCTGTTTCCACCGCATGTGGTTACTGCCAAAAATCGATTGATTTTCTGCTGAACGGTAAGTTTAAAATTAATTTTCTCAACTTTGTGCCGCGGAGGTAGAGTTCAGGATAATTGAGACGCTTGGAAATTTAGGCTTTCGAGCAGTTCCTTTATACTGAACGTGTCCTGGTTTTAACTTTCAGCTGGTGAAGGTTTTGAAGACTTGGAATAAGCACAAACTACTCCTGCGGAGCAGAAGATAATTTTATTTCCTAGATTTCTCTACTACAACATAAACAATATAACAAATGCAGATCAGTGGAGGTCACCTGCTGCTAATGTGAGCAGTCTATTTCCCACAGCTAATCTGGGCACTGAAGAGAGTTAAGATTCTCCTTCTCTGATCTTCTGAGATACAGCATCACTCTTACAAGTAAATACCTTTGCCAGCGACTGAATTTCTCTGTCACAAAAAGGGTTAATGGTTGAGGTGACTCTGTCAGGTTTTGAACTGGAGGGGATTCAGCTACTACAAAACCAAGTAATATTATCCTCCTCCCTTGGCTAAATTGGTAAGTACAGTAAGTATAAAAGTAGCACAATGATATTAAAATTGATAAGGCAGGTGTTTAAAAGATTTTAGGGAAGAAACATGCCCAGATTTATTCTTTTATATTAACACCTTGTTGCTTTGCATGTAACATCGTAATTCCAATGCGCTGGCAAATAGTCCTGAAGTGAAGAGAAGGTCCATAAACCTCTAGAAATAGCGGGGCATAAAATATTTTCAAATCATTACAGAGCAACTGCCTGCAGATTTCTCATTACAGATTGCGACGTACAGTCAGGCTCTGGCCATATTTAATACATCACAGGCATAAAATTTGTATTTCTTATATACAAAGGGGGTTTCATCAGGTTTTACTTTATAAGTAATGAAGGGAGGTGGGATAACGATGTCCTGCCGTCATTAGGGACAGGCAAAGGTGACTCATCAAGCCTGTCTCACCCCTATAAAACATTGCATCTTGGATAATTTCACAGCCAAAGAGAAACATTACACTATGTACAGTCTTTCAACACGCTTCCATTTTAATATTGCTTCCCATACAAATTTAAAAAGGAGACCTTTTTTTGGCAAATGAACAGTTTTGTCTTATTAATGTTGAGCAGGGGGGGAAAAAAAAGAGGAAAATCAGCTATAGACAAGTGAAGATACGTCTCCCACCATATGGATTCTAACGCTTTAATTATATTGTTCCCTTTCTTTTTATGGCAACTTTTAGTGATAATAATTTTTCAACTAATTAAAGACCAGCTGCTACTTAGCAAGCTAGGCACCCAATTAGGAATCCAGAACCTGGTAAACAACCTTTACTGCCAGCCAGCCAGTTGAATCACCTCCTGTCACTGGCAGGGAAGTCTTTTTGTAGCTGTTGTTTTATAAATGCACGTTTTAGGCATATTGACTGGCTCTGCTGAATGCTCTTCCTTGAGACCAGCACAAGAAGCCAACATCATGTTCACTTATTTGTTTTCAGCCTGCAATATCTTGTGGTTTTCTACATTACTGATTTTTTAAAAGTTTACTAGCTACTAAAAGACTGGTTTTTTGGTTGTGTTTTGGTTTTTTTTTTAGGAAAAGGTTTACTGAGCAGAAAACTAAATGTATTTGCTGGATGCAGAAAGCAGTTTGCCTACAGCAACTTCCTGCTACTTAATGATATTTGGAGAAATTCTGTTATTATTTCAGCTGAAGTTTAGTTTTTCCATGCAGTGTGCAGTCCATGTGAATGTTGCCCATGTTTATTCTGCTGAGTGTTGTAGAGTAAATAAATAATCTGTATATAGAAGCACAGAATCATAGAATCATTCTGGTTGGAGAAGACCCTTGGAATCATAGAGTCCAACCATCGACCCCGCTCTACGAAGTTCTCCCCTACACCATATCCCTCAATACCAAGAGTCTAAACAACTCTTGAACACATTCAGTGATGGGAACTAAAAAACCTCCCCGGGCAGCCTATTCCAGTGTCTGACCACTCTTTTTTTCCTAATATCCAGCCTAAACCTACCCTGTTGCAGGTCATTCCCATGGAACGCCAAGCAGGTCTTTCAATAGAAATACAACACAGCAAGTTTTGAAATTATTACAAACTGAGAAAAAACAACAACCAAACAACCAGAAGGTGTATCTAATTCTTACCAACGTGAGAATTCTGCCACAAAGGCGTGGTTCAGATGAAGATTTTAGGAGGAATAAATGCTTTTCTGAACTATGGAAGCACCCATTTGCTGACAAAGACAGAAAGAATTGAGTTACTTTGGAGAAAAATATAAATACTCTTGTGTGATTTTACTGGAAATCGTAGATTCTAGAGGCAGGATTAAGAAATATCATGAAGTTGCAGGGTCAGTGATGAAAACAACAGTCACAAGTGTGAGATTGGGCAAGTTCCCCAGGCTCAGATTTTCAGCTAAATGTCCTTCTTCCCACCAATTACCATCTGCTAACACCACACTCTTAATCCATTCCTTACCCTAGAGTTTGCTTAAGAAGATTTGAGATCAGCTACTGTAGTATCTCCTCTCTGCTTCTGCCACATGTGAATGGTTAATTTTGCCCCTTTTTCCCCACCTCTTCCACGGGTTTTGATCAAAGTGACAGAATTACAAGCAGATTAACTCAGAAACCACCTGGAAACAAGGAATCCTTCTTGCTCTGTAGGAGAACTAGGTTATCAGCACCCTGCAAGAAGCAGCTTCCAATTCCTTACACTGACCAAGCTGGTACGTGTTTTAGCATTTCCTCTGCTGAAATAGCCCAAGATTTCGTTATGCTGCTGAGTTTTCTTGGAATATTGTTCATTTAAAACAGAATGAAAGTTAAAAATAAAAAGAAGAAAAAAATGAAATAGAAGAAAGAAGAAAAAAAAAAAGAAGAAATAAGAAAAAAAAAGGAAAAAGAAGAAATAAGAAGAAAAAGAAGAAGAAAAAAGAAAGGAAAAAGAAGAAATAAGAAAAGAAAAAGAAAAAGAAGAAATAAGAAGAAAAAGAAGAAGAAAAAAGAAAGGAAAAAGAAGAAATAAGAAAAGAAAAAGAAAAAGAAGAAATAAGAAGAAAAAGGAAGAAAAATAAAAAGGAAAAGGAAAAGGTGGGGCAAGAAATGAAAAAAGAGAAAAAAAGAAACAAAAGGAACAAAAAGAAACAGGAAAAATAAAATAATAATAATTAAAAAAAGATAAAAAATAAAAAGCCCTTGTGGTAGGAACTGGTCTTGGCAGTAGAATTTTCCCTTTGTGCTTTGTTTCCATGTACCTGGGGTAGCAGAGATGGTGATATTAATGATGGAACATACCCCCAGTGTTCTACTCACTTCATCAAGTTGCACTGCAAAAGAACCGCGGGTTGGAAGGTCTGTTTCTCTGAAATCAAGGTGTATTTGTCAGAGCTGGGTATGAGGCTCCTCAAAGGCATTCTTTTCTGAACTGCTTTTGCAGACGGCGTGCTTTTAACCCAAATAAAAGTACTCTGAGCTTTTGTGAGACTTCATAGCGTCAGTGGGACTGAGTATTGTGAATTCTAAGCAGCTGTTTTGCAAAGTTAAATAACTTGGCCATTTCCCAATACTTTTTTTCCCAAAGAATTGATGAGCTTAGTGTGCTTTATGGATTGTCTGCCAGTAACATTCCACTTCGTTCCTTTTCTTTTCCTTCCGTTAAGCCCAATGAAAATAAGTTTAAAACTCTCCAAGTTTTATTCTGTCACTTTGATAGGTGGTAAAAAAAAAAGGAAGCATTACATATTTCAATGTATTTTTGACTTATTTTATTCCAAACAAAATTGATTTATCTTTTCCTGTCTACACAAAGTTGCCCCATAAGATTGAAAGTAAGCATTCGTGTGCCTCTGAAAGCCAGTGTTTGATTTTGTTATTTTATCTATGGGTAGTCTTTTGACTTAAGAGTAGAATTTATTTTTATTATTAGTTACATTGTGGCTTTACCCAGAAATGTCAGTCTTAGTGTTCTAGAATATGCGCAAATACGTGGTGTGGTGGTGGGAGGTGATGATGGTGGTGGAAAAGTTTGCAGTAATATATAATGCAAAGTGAATTTGACATTACAGAAATGCTAAAGTTGCTCTCAAACAGAGGAAAAACTAGTTGGGGAGATGGTTCTACCCCTCTGCTCCACCGTGGTGAGATCCCACGTGGAGTGCTGTTTCCAGCTTTCCAGCTCTGGAGTCCTCAGCACAGGAAGGACATGGACCTGTTGGAATGGGCCCAGCGAAAGGCCACCAAGATGCTCAGAGGAATGGAGCACCTCTGCTGTGAGGACAGGCTGAGAGAGCTGGGGCTGTTCAGCCTGGAGAAGAGAAGGCTCCAGGGAGACCTTGGAGCAGCCTTCCAGGATCTGAAGGGAGCTCCAGGAGAGCTGGAGAGGGACTCTTGATCAGGGAGTGGAGTGACAGGACGAGGGGTAATGGTTTTAAATTGGAAGAGGGGAGATTTAGGTTAGATTTTAGGAAGAAATTCTTTCTTGAGGGTTTGGTGAGGCACTGGAACAGGTTGCCCAGAGAAGCTGTGGCTGCCCCATCCCTGGAGGGGTTCAAGGCCAGGCTGGATGGGGCTTGGAACAACCTGTTGTGGTGGGAGGTGTCCCTGCCCATGGCAGGGGGGTTGGAACTCGATGATCTTTGAGGTGTCTTCCAGCTCAACCTTTCTATGATTCTATGCCAGTGTAAAATGCTCTGCACAAGTCCAGGTAGGTGACAATTATCATACCCTGTACCATCTTCTATTTGTTCAATATAGATTCCTGTAATACATCTTTTAATGTTGTTCAGTTTTGCTTTAAATGCAGCATCAGCAAAAAAGAAAAATTAGAGGAAAAATTTTTCCAGACTAAAATTTTTAAGTGACCAAGAAATTTCAGTAATGACCTAGAGATCTTAAAAACCACAAGTAGCAACATGCAGCTTTAGCTGTCTTGGGCTATAGGCAACCTCTGGTGTTTCATAAGAGGCTTTTCTCTCAGAGCAGGGCAAGAAGAGGGGAGAATCCTTCCTGCAATGACAGCAGTAGTCTTCTGGTGTTACACAGGTAAGATATTCATCCTCACACCACAAACTACAGGTGAAATAGCACAACTTTCCTCAGCTGATTTCAGCTGCCCCCACCCCATCCTTTCAAATATAGACGTATGGGCATTTCTGTCTGTGTGCAGATTAGGGTGGAAACAGAGGTTTGTGGTCAAACTTCAAGCACAGCTTGTGCACAGCTTTGGTTTTGTTTTCCTAGAACTGATAGAAATCATTATATATATTATAGAAACTGTATTTCATTTGAGGAATAGGAAAAACAAAACCAAAACCAACCCAAAACAACACAACAACAACAACAAAAAAAAAAATAAAATAACAAACACAAAAAACCAACCAGAACAATATTTGTCCAAAGAATTGCCTTCATTTTATTGTTTTTGTTTGGGCCTAGTTGCCCAAACGGGGAATGAAGACACTACAGTTCCATTTGGAGTCCCAAATGCTAATTATTTGTCAACATTATTAGTGTTTGCTTTGTTCTTTGGGACAGATATTGATGGATACACAAGAACCTTGATTTTTCCAGAAGAGAGCAGGGATAACCAGCCTGCAGCAGGTAAGGAAGGCAGCCTTAAGTGTAAGATTTGGGAAATGTGCTATTAGTGCTCAATTTTTTCTCAAGAGTAACAGGATATGAGATTGTCTTTTGACTCTCAGAGCAGATGTTTGAAAATACCAGTTATTTAAACCTCATGCCCACTCCTTCTTGACTTTGTGAGCTCTTCATGAAGAAATACCTTCTTAGGAACTCTTCTTGAAGGACCTCTTCACCTAAGCTGCAGTTTGGGTATAAGAGCTCTGGGCAGATGAAGTCCCTTGCTTTCTACTAGAAGTCTGCAAAGTGTTTTAGAAAATGTATGTTATTGCTCCTTTGCTCAAGTACCAGTATTGTTATTATTTCCAAGAATAAAATGTATTCATATATTGTAGGCAGCTAAGTTGGGATGCTGTAACTTTCATTCTTACTGTATTTTGCTAGGAACAAAGCTAAGTCAGCGATTGGCACTTTATGGTGCATTTCCCAGTGTTAGCATAGCCTGTAAATGATTTAAGGTAGAAGAATAGAATAAAACCCCTGTAATTTATAGCTAGGAATTCAGGGATGATCCTTGAATATCTTTATTGCTTTATATTGTCACATTACTTTTTGCCATTTGTGTTATTTTTCCACAGGAGAAAAGTATACTTGATTTTCTTATGATAACAGTGACTTAATCTATTCATCTTTGATTTTCTAATAATAAAATGTAATGCTTTCTTTTCCATTTCAAAGCAAGTTTTATATTCCACTTTACTTAAAAAAAATAGCAACAACAACAAGACCTCTAAATAATGCTAAATCGTTAGAAAGAAAGAAAGAAGAAAGAAGCATGATGTACCAAGAAGATCGTTCTGTTGAAAAGTATGTCTATTCTGGAAAAAATAAAGGGAAAAAATTTCTAACTTAAGGCTTGGTGGAAGGTCAACATTTGCATTGTAATAGGAGTGTTTTAGCAAGTATTCTTTCATTATGAGATCATAAACTCTGTGCATTTTGATATAAAGAGAGAATGAAGGCATAAAACGAGCTGTGGCTTCCTGGAATTTGAAAAGGTGTAATACATTTGTGATTCCTCCTCCACATACCAATGGTACTAGGAATTCGTACCTGGGGCAAGGCAAAGAAAACGCCCCAGCAAATTACTAGACAAAAAAAAAAAAGAAAAAATAAGAAATTCTTCTGCTTTGACATGTATTAGTCAGGAGAAATTATCTCCTTTTAGTTGCTACTCCTCTAACAGACGCAAGTGACAAGCGTTTAGTACATCTGTTCAGCTGACAATAGGGCTTTGTCACTGGGATGACAAATGAAAAAGGATTGGATTAATTTAGTTATAAAGAGATTTACATTTTGCTGCTTCTGACTCGTCTCCACAAGACCGGTGAATTAGAAATAATAATAATTCCTTCTCAAGCCACCATTGTAGAATGAGGTAGAAAAATTCCACTCGCTGAAATATGTATCATAGATCTGACAGGTAAACCCAAAGAAAGTTCCTTCCGTTATTAACCGAGCTCACGGGAGAGAACAGGGTTTGAAAGATGTATGGCCTTATTATGTTGCTGAAACTCTGCTCTGCTGTTGAGTACAATACCTTCCCTATTTTATTTCTCTGATATGTTTTGGCACATTTAGTGGTGGAAGGCTGGATGCTGCAACCAGTGTGAGCTTGACCTCAAGTTTTCATGGTTTTAAAATGATCTAGAGGGAAATAATTTGGGCTTTCACAAAGCACACTAAATAGTGGCGAAGTGATTCACTTTGTTTCCCTAACTGTTGCTTTTCACGCAACATGCATCGACTACTTTACGGTCTAGGTTCTACGTGGTGTCATACTTATGCAAAATTAACTGGTACACAAGATTAGTGGTAACCTGAATGTCTGATGGATCGTTTCTCAAGCACTCAGGTGACACGAGAAGATCAACATAACAGCCGAAAAGTGAATGGAATGCAGCAGCTGAAGAGAAAGGAGGAGGAAAAGTATTTCAGAAGCATAAAGTCATCACTGAAACAAAATCACAATAAAGGCTTGGGGAAATAAAACTGGCAGTTTTTAAATTTGCTGGTAACTGTGAAATATCATGGAGTGAGGGAGTTGTCGGAGTTGGAAGGGACCTCTTGAGACCATCCAGTCCAACTCCCCTCCTAAAGCAGGGTTGCCCAGAGCACATCCCTCAGGGCTGGATCCAGGTGGAGCTTGAAGGTCTCCAGAGAAGGGGACTCCACACCCTCCTTGGGCAGCCTCTGCCAGGGCTCTGACACCCTCACCCCGAAGAAGTTGCTCCTCATTTTCAAATGGAACTTCCCATGTTCCAGCTTGTGCCTGTTGCCCCTCATCCTGTCACTGGGAACCACTGGGAAGAGTCCATCCTCCTTCAACCCACCCTTCAGATACTTGGAAGCATTCATAAGGTCTCCCCTCAGCCTTCTCTTCTCCAGGCTCAAGAGTCCCAGATTTCCCAGCTTTTCCTCATCAGGGAGTTGCTCCAATCCCTTAATCTCTCCAAAACCAGTCAGATGTGACAGAGCGTTTAAACGAGAATCCAAGATTTTTCACCTGCTGGTAAAATTTCACCTAATTCCTCCTGCAGAAACCCACACACTTATCAGGCTTCAAGACAGCAGGCCAGTGTAAAAATGGTAAAAATGTCACGTTATGTTAAAAAAGTTCAGAGATTCAAGAAATGATACTTTTTAAAAAGGTAAAAAACCCCACACCCAAACCAAACCCCCACAGGTCAATGAGCTTCAGCAATATAAATAGAGCTGACTCCTGTTCCGAGTTCTTTGACATGTTTTGCACTTTTATGTGTGGTATGTTTCTGTCAAACAGCAGCGTTTTTCTCTCTTCCTGCTCGCTCTGGCAACAATATGCAAGAATTGCACAGCTGGCTCCCCAAATTATCGTGCTTGGTGAGAAATACCCATCCCAGCCTTGGTTGCTTTCGTGTTGAGGTGCTGAGTGACGGCCTCGAAATCACAGCGTTGCAGTAAGTACCTCTAGAGGGCTCCTGAGATATTTCAAGAGTTACGACCCCATTACTTTTCCTTCAAAAGTTATTTTTTGTCTTAGAGTGTTCTCCTTCTGATATTCTTATTCCCCTTCTTTCACTTTTTGTGTTATTGAGTGCCACCTTTTCTATCTTTCTTATTAAATATTTCCATGCCTATTTATGCACTTTTCATTAACACTTCCCCCTCTTTATTTATTTTTCTTTTACTTCCTTTCTGGCTCCTTTTCGATATACACCTAAATTTCAGTCTCTGCTGTCATCGTCTTAGAAGCAAAACCTGAGATCTTTTTTGCTCCTGTTTGTGTGAATAATTACAGTGGTGCTATCCTGCTCCAGGACACAGTTTTAAACTGTAAATTAAAGGTTTCCCTTGAGCCTTAAATCACCAGCATCGAGGCAGGCAGTATTTCACATATAGCCCCGTCCTTTGTGCATCTTAGTCTTTGTTCAGTTTATATTGTTCAGTCAGTTAAATTATAAGCTTTCTTTTATAAGGCTGTGTTTCCTTGAGTTTCCAAACTGGGAGCTTTTGAGCCCTGCCTTGCTTTTTCTTGTCTCGCTGTTCTCAGTGTGTGGTGGGAATTGGTACTTCAAACTTGAACTTGAAGGGAATTGAGGCCTCTTATGGCATGAAAGTGCCTTAGTGTTTGTGAGAGGGAAGAAAGGTTAAGTATTGGCCATTTGGTGCAAACTCGGAATAAATTTTTGTTTTTCTCTGAGGTGTAACACTCTGTAGTAACCAATGTTGTATCAACCATGTAGGTGGAACACCATACTGAGAAAATATACTGCACTCTTAGTAAGTTTGCAGATGACACCAAACTAGTGGGAGTGTTGATCTCCTTGAGGGCAGGAAGGCTTTACAGAGGAACCTGGACAGCTTGGATCAATGAGCCAAGGCCAAGGGGATGAGACTGTACATTTCATACGGTGTTTTCCCTTTCTACAGGCTGTGAGGGTGTGGTCCACCACCAGCCTGACCTTCATCTTCAGTAACCCTGCCCAAGTGATAACCCGCTGTGGTGGTCATAATCTAGTCGTTATGGCTTGATCTGGCCTCAACGTGGTTCTAGGGAGACAGATAACAACATTAAACAATTGACCAAATCTAGGACTAGGACTGGATCCAGCCACACTGGGACTCCTCTCTGAGAAGGACTTTAGAAAGCAAAGAAGGTCCTTTCTGAACATCATGACTCAATGGGAGGGTCTTCCCTTGCATTTCCATGTAAAATTACCTGTCCTTAACTACTCCTGCTGCGAATTTAGGCATATGGGCCAAGGATACCAATAAAGGAAATTTTAAATTTCTTTCAGTAAAAGTTCTTAGGAAAACATTTTCATATATCTTCTGGCACTTAAAAAGAGCCCATATCTGTAGGGTTTGTTTTGTTTGTTTTTTGGCCAAACTTTGCTGCCCTAGAAACAATTGAACTTGGCTGCAGTTAGAACAAAATAGCTTTATTCCTTTGAGAGAGTTCCCATGTTAATTTGGGGCTTTGACTTGTACAATAAGAATTGCGTTAATAGTATTCATAAAATGCCATCCACATGATTTTGTAAGGATTAGTACTCTGTTGAAAGTAATGAATTTAAACAGAGCGATATTTATATCTGCTTTTCTAAATATTTATGCCACATTTATCATCTTGTTCACTGAGTGCTTGCAAATAGATCTGCCAAGGACCAAACATCAGAGATGATAGATGAGATATCTTTTAAGATCTAACCAACAGACGTGAGTTCAGTGATGCTACTGATTAAATTTAAAAAAAAAAACAAACACAACACCAAACCCACAAGGCAGAGCAGCAGGAATGGACTGAGTATAAATAATTTCTGTTTCTCTCATTAGAGATGTAAAACTATTAACCCATTTAGACAGACAATAGCCTCTAACAAATACTAATTTCTGGTCATGATTTTCTCATACGTTACTTCAAAACTGCTAGAAAACACGATGAAACAAAATTAACTCTGCATTTCAGAATGGGCTAACCTGCTTTTAGAAGATATGTTTTGTCCTGTAAGGAGAGGTTTATTTTCATGTGCTGTGTTTTCCTGCAAAATGGCAAAAACAGAAGAGAAAATGGCAAGGTAAGCAAAGGTTTTTACTGAAAAATTAAACTAAAATAAACTGTATCTGCTGCTCCTTCCTCCTCATGCTCTTCCCCTGATCCACATGGAGTCTGTCCCATGGGACATAGTCCTTCATGAACTTCTTCAATATGGATCCTTCACATGGGCTGCTGTTCTTCGTGAACTGCTCTAACATGGGTCTTTTCTGCAGGGTAAAGACCACCTCTTCCAGCATGGGCTGCAGGTGGATATCTGCTCCACAGTGGTCCTCCATGGGCTGCACGGGTACAGCTTGTCTCACCATGATCTCCACGGACTCCAGGGGAATTCTGCTCTGACACCTGGAGTACCTCCTGCCCCTCCTCCTTCATGGATTTCACCTGGGAGTCATAGAACCATGGAACTGCTGAGGTCGGAAGGGATCTTTCAGATCATCTAGTCCAGCTGTCAAGCTAACACTGACAAAATCCATCACTAAACCGTATCTCCAAGCGTTATGTCTACCTGTCTTCTGCAGGACTGTTTCTCATTTTTCTCACTCCTCTCTCTCACAGGTCCTACACAGCATTTTTTGTCCTTTCTTAAACATATTTTCACAGGTGTGCCACCATCTTGCCACTGTCTAATGGACCCAACTGGAACCTCAAACCAGGACACCAGCGCAGAGGAGCTCTGGCCTCTCCTCTCAGAGGCCACCCCAAAGTCCATTCACTGCCAGCCCGTGGGGAACCCTACCTGGTAAGTACACCTGAATTCATCAAGCCTGAGGTCTAGGCTGAAATGTCACCACCTACAGGAACATCCTTCCTGGGAAGGAAGAGTCTGCATCCCGCTAACCTTAAGCTCTGAAAGGAGAAATCCCAAGTTGCCTCTAGTGTCCATGTGTGGGGCAGGTAAACAGAGATAGATTTTCAATCAAGTTTATTCTTGTGTCCTTCCCTGGTTTTGTTAGGGTTGCTTAAATATTTAAGGTTAAAATATGCTAATAATTTCAGTCCAGGACTTTCATTTTTCCATCCGTTGCTCAATGCCATGTAACGCCACAGGGAAGTGAGGGGGCTGCCCTTCTTCCTCACCAGCATGGGTTCTTCTGTGCTCCTTCATCAATCCTTAGCTAGATGCTAAAATCAGCCCAGCTGAGCACAGACTGTCTCTTGAGAAACGAGAGGATACGGAGTCCTTTTCCAACACCTGAGGTTGTTCTGTTCCCGTTTAATTTGGATTATGCTTTGAATTCTATTGTTTCATTATAATTTTATACTAAATTGCTTACAGGTTCGGCACAGTATTACCAGGACATGCTGAAAACTAGTGTTTCCAATTCATAATTAGAGGAGAATGTGAACTACTGTAAGAGATTTGAATAAATTATTTGGAAGATGCTACATCGCAATGTCTGTGAAATCACTTTCAGGCTCTTTAAAAGCAGGTTTTTCACCGACTTTCTGTTTGGATTTCATGCAAAGCATGTTCATTTATCTACGAATGAATCCTAATGAGGAGCCTTTCAGGTTTTGTGATGCGCAAAAGATTTCTGCAGAAACTGAAGCCCCTCAAATACAAATCCTTTCTTACCTTGTTTCCGTGGTGGCTCCTCTGATACCAGAAATGAATTTTTCACATTTTTCAGCTCCTCAAAGCAGTTGCTCGCGTAGTAATAACATTTCCGCACCTGCAAATGCCTTATTAGAAACACTTTCATGATTCCCCTGCACCTTTCCACCAAGATTCGCTGCAAAAATACTTCAGGATTTTCTCTGCAGTCAATTTTACACTACGTAACCTAAACTATCTAGAATATTCCCATGTTTTCTGTAAGTTTTAATATAGGGATTCAAGTGAAATTAGATTCTTGGTATGGTAGCAAATAATATTCCCAAGTGCATTTAACAAATGGCACCTTTTTTAAAAAAAAAAAAAAATAAATTTTGATTTGGTCTAGATTTGCACCTACTTTTGTGGTTTTGAAAATGTTGCTCGTATTTTATTTAGTGGTGCTATAGCAATATTAGAACTTGGATGAACAGGGAAAGACACCTGACTCTTATTTCTACACATTTAATTGATACTGTAAATCAAGTTTAACCTTTTATTAGAGTTTGTATCAAGTTTATTTCCATTATAGTCCAAGTATTTACATGGTTCTTGATATGTGTTTGATGCTGTCTTGAGAAATTTGACTCCTGTGCTTCGTTAAATGCAAGAAAAACAAAGCCTATTGGTTTCTAGCACTTAATGTGACAAACAGAAATAGAAAACAAATTAAAATACCCCCCCCCTTCATTAATTTCATTCCTTTCCCCTAGAGAAATACTCCATCAATCTATGTACTAAAACTCAGTAATATAAATCCTAGTATAGGTATGTAATTCCTGAATTCCTGCTAAAAGTTTCCTGGTGTAATCAAAGCACCTGTCTCAAAACAGAATTTCGTGACTGATTGAGTTGGATAAAAGGAGAAAAAATATTGTGTTGAGGGAGAGATCAAAAATTTTTTGTTGTGTGCAATTCAGGCAGTCGAAAAACATTTTAACTGAGTTCTCTGTATGAGCCAACTACTGAAAGTGTCAGAATTTTAAAAGGAATTCTACCGTTAACAAATTAGAGAAATCTAGTAGCTCTAAAATACTAGCCTGAAAATAAGACATTTACCATCTTACTTTGAAAATTGTTTCAAAACCAAGGAAATCCACTTTCCTTTTAACAGATCAATTTTAAAATATTTGTGTTTTGAAACGCAGTTACCTCTTTTCAGACAAAAAGTAAAGTTGACAAGTTTTAATAGATACTTATTTAGTCAAAGAGAGCGAGAGCTCAGCACTGGTAGAGGAGAATCTTTGGAAAAATAATAATGTTTTGAGGAAATTATTACCAGCTAATTCTAAATTCAAGTTACTGTCCATACGTGATGTTTTGGCTCATGGGCTGAAAGAATTCATAGCCAGGAGAGCAAAGAAAATAATAACAATTATAAGACCTGGCAATTTTATGTGCTGAAGAAAAGTTAGGGAGTTACGAAAGTAGCCAAATGATGTCCAAGGTGATGAGTCCTATCAGTTTTTTACTGAACTGAAATAATAAATGATGTAATGAGCTGGGGAAAAAGAGCTTAGTCATCTCATTGCAGATATTTTACGCTTTAAATAGGCCCCTAACATAGTAGTTTCTGCAGCTTTGAGAGGATCGTTACTGGGTGTAGTCAGATGATGTAAATACTGATCTGGTCTATAGCGTAATTAAGTGCTCGGCTCCTGACGAGTCTTTCAAAGCCCAACTGCTCTTTTTCAGTGGGTGGCAGAGGAAGAGATAGCAAACAACAAGGTCAGTACATAAATATTTTCAGCTTAACTTCAGTTTCTTCATAATGACACTGCATATCTCTCAGTCAGGTTTGTTTCCAACAAGACCTTAAGTCCAACTGAGCAAACGTGTTTTTGTTTTAGGTGGTACAGGAGGAAGAGAAGGTAGGAATGCTTTTTAGTCTATGACAGCTACTAGGTTGAAGTGATGTGGGCCATTACGTCTTAGAGACAAAGCATACAGCCACATTTTTTGTTCTTATTTCTTTGTCAAATGACAAAAAACCCCAAACCCTACAATCTTTTGTGCTCTGGTTAATATAAAGCTTTATCTGAATAGTCTGCAAATACACTAGAGGTGGTAGCATTTTAGAAGCGATGAGTGCCTATACCGGGGACTTGGGGATCTGAATTCTAAGGTGGATCAATGCAAAATACAAATTGTTTGCTGCAGAATGGGCTGGGAATACAACAAGGTTGGTGAATGCTGCAAAGAGTAAAGGGAAAGTATGGAAACATCAAGGATTTCTGCAGGCTTTACAAGATGAGGACTTCTTTTCACCCTTTGAGAATATTTTATATCACTTGAGCGATTGTTCTTTAGGTGTCTCTGCTTGATGAATTGATTCAGCACGTCCCAACTATCATCCTGCTTTTTTTTTTTCTATGCACTCAGTCCTATTAGATTTGCATTAGGAACTGAAGAATTTTTTTGGTGTGTGTTGTGCTTGGAGAGGGTGATTTAGGAGAGGATCACACTCCAGAGCATGGCCTATGGCACATGGTAATTGGGTAATAAAGCATTGATTTGTCAGTAAGAATATAAATACCACCATATGTAATTGCTATTCCCTGTTCTTGTAGTCCTTCAGTAAGCCTGTGGAACAGCTTATATGCCTCAGAAAAAAAGCTTAATTTTTTACTGTCCATTATTATTTTTATAGGGTTTATAATGTTTAATTAGGGACTGTAAGATGTTTCCTTAAAGTATCCCCTGGTCCTGTGGGAGGATAGAAACATGATGGCTGTTTTTATCTAGGTCTAAATGTGCTGGACATACATCTACACAGCTGTTTCTACCCAGTCTCTTCTCCAATGATCAGCTCTGGGTGCTAACAGACAAATGATGCTTCAAAGTGGAACTCTTGAACAAATAGCTGAGTAGACATGAAATAAAAATTCCACGAAGCAAAAGTCAACAATGACAGCTGACTTAAAAATAACAATTCCATTAATTCAACAATTCCAAACCAGCAAACACCAACTTCTTAGGAATTTGTGTCTTGTATATTCCCCACGCCTCCCATCATGATATAGCCATGTTTTTGTTCTTCAGCCCATCTCACTTACTGGAAGGGACCTCTGAGGATCACCTTCTCCAACCCCCTGCAAGAGCAGGATGACCTGGAGCAGGTCCCACAGCAACGTGTCCAGGCAGATTTGGAACATCTCCAGAGATGTAGACTCCACCACCTCTCTGAGCAATCTCTGCCAGGGCTCTGCCACCCTCAAAGTGAAGAAGTTCCTCCTCGTGTTGAGATGGAACTTCTTACGTACAAGTTTGTGCCCATTTCCTCTTGTCCTGTCCCTGGGCACCACTGAAAAAAGACTGGCCCCTTCCTCTTGACACCCACCCTTGAAGTATTTCTAGGTGTTGACCAGATGCCCCCTCAGCCTTCTCTGCTCCAGGTAAAAGCCACTTATCAGGCACCTGGATGGACCTTTCTAGTGTCCGAGTAGAGTCTACAGGTGCTGACTGACCTGTTGATTTTCCCAACAGCAGAAATAATACTCCTTACAGCACAGAGGTCAGGAGGTTTCCTTTACCATCAAGAAAGAGGATGACGTGCAGCTGGATCTCATGTGGCCGGTAAGTGGGGAGCTGGGCTGTACTTGGTATGTTGGTCCTCCAGTTTGGATAAGGCCTTTGAGGCTCCTCTCTTTTCCAGGTCAGACCTGGAAAACAAGATCAAAAATGTGTGAAGAGGAGGGGGAAATAAGAAAGAAAGACTGGTACCAGAACTCAATTTCTTGGAGGAAGGAAGGTTAAAACATAGTCCACATATCACTTTTGTATTAGATTTACTTGATGTTCCGTAAGATTTCTTTTCAAGAAATTGGTCAAAACTGAAAAGTAGGGCTGAAAAGTTTCTGGGTGAGAGCACTTTCAAAGACTATCCCTTAAACATTTATGAAGAGAAACCAAGAGACTGCACAGAAAATTCAAACAGTGAAATTCTACATCAACAGGCTGTTTCTAGAAGAGAAATATGATCTTGTCATAATCACTCTCAGGTTCCCTCATTCCAGGCTTTTTTCTGAAGAATATCACGAGGTGCATAACCAAGAATCACATATATACATAACAAATTACCTGATAAGGTATTCCTTTGGGGTAACGACCCAAAGAGAATTGTGAGATGGTACAGTATGTAGAAAAGTTATCTTCTACTATATTCAGGTATTTTAAAACTCTATTTTTGGGGAGTAATAAACAAGACTCTTGTTCATTTTTGCATTTACAACACTAGACAATGTCCTTTATATCCCTACAACACTAGGTCATGCCCATTTCAAATATGCTTAGTCTATATGGTAGAAAGTCATTTACCAACATCAACTTGAGGTTTCAATAACAGATACTAAAAACACAAACAAAGCACAATAGCATTTTATATTGGATGAAACTGTTCCTATCTGATCAATAATGTATTCCTTCTTAATTATTCAATATTATTTAGTGAAATTTTTATGACTACTGGAATATTAATATGATATAACAACTGTAAATACTCCCATTTTAATTAAAATACTTTCGCAAAAGTTAGATGAGAAAGTTTTGATGCATTGATAGTCACAACAAAGCAATCCATTGAAGTGCAAAATAAAGACAAGGAATTATAAGCTATGCAAGAATATTATCTTTATAAATCATATACTTTATTTTTTGCCTTTGAACTCTGTTGTGTATACAAAAGAAGGAACTAAAATATTCTAAAACAATCTAGTTTTCTATCTATTTAATGTACCGTGTGTAACTTTTAATTTTCTGGGAGCTTTTAGGAATGGGAGATGTTCCTATTTAGTGCTATAGAATGGCAATATCAGATTTCCAGGAAATTAGATTGCCTTTTAACTAAAAAGGTTCATTCCAAGTGGAAAATATTCCAGATGAGATATTGCTGCCAGAACCCATGAAAGTATTAACAAGCTCCTGGATGTGTTTCATATAAGAGTCATGACAACCTTGACAGAGTGGAAGTGGGCAAACTTTCCTGGGCAAACGTGGAGTCAGGAAAGGAGAAAAGAAATGACAGGGAGATTCTCCAGAGGGAGCTATGAAAGTGTTTGGAGAACTTTTTAAAATTCCACTTCATGGTAATACCATTATGTACTTATTTAGCATTAAAAAAAACCCCAAAGCCCAGAAAAAACTAAACAACCTCTCTCTCCCTCAAAAAAAAAAAAGAATAAATAACGCCACAGCATGAGAGATAAGGAAGTTTATAAGAGAGAGACCTGAGATATTTTATGAATGTGGTTAAATGTGTGAACTTGTACTGTCCTTGGAGTAATAATCTCAGACAAACTGGAAACTTATCTTGCCAAGCGATGCTTTCAATATGGTATAAAGCTGACAATGCTGGGGCTGCCTCCTTGAGGACCACCTCAGGTAGTGCTTCGTCACATCAAATCACCCCATGGTGATATTTGTTCTTGGGGTTATTACCTATGCTTAAGTTACTTTACTCGATGGGACCTACATCAATGTGAAAGAAGAAAGAAGGAATAAATTCATTAGAAAGGAGGTAACAATCAGAAACAAAAGCTAAGGAGGGAAAACATGGGTTGTACTGGATTTCCCCTTTCACTATTCGAATATATTGCTGTTCCATCACTAGAAAATGGCCCTTTTCACTACAACAGCACCTTATCTTCACAGCTTCATGTTTCAGACTGTCAGAATGTAATAGGCCTTACTAAACTGCTACTGGTGGATAAGAGATGATGCTTAAAAACCAGCACAAAATAGAGCAAACAGAAAATGGATATTCCTCTCCCACGATGTTAGGAGTAAAGCAAAAGCCAGACCAACTTAAAGCAACAGAGGTTATGAATAGTGCTGTAAACTCTTCAGAAATATCCTAAGGAAGGTTGGCTGAGCCACCCCAAGCATGGGATACCCTCTGTCAGGCCCCATAACGCTTGGACGGGTGGGGTTGTTTCCTGATTCAGCTTGGTCCTTAATTTGTTCCATTCATTTAATATGATTTCGTTTTCAGTTTTACCCAAGATATTTTGCTGTTCTTGAAGATATGCAAAGAAGAGCCCCAAAGTATTGGAAAAAAGGTAAGAAGAAGATAACTGTAGAGGACACTGGCCTGCTAGGCCAGATGGATGGCCTGTCTCGCCTTCCTCTTGCAG
The DNA here is from genome assembly GCA_013400375.1 of Thinocorus orbignyianus. Lineage (NCBI taxonomy): Eukaryota > Metazoa > Chordata > Aves > Ciconiiformes > Thinocoridae > Thinocorus > Thinocorus orbignyianus. The sequence continues at coordinate 122,605 of VXBW01003030.1, forward strand.
TGGCAAAAAATTTTTCTTAGAGAGCAAAGACATCACTTCTAACTCTTCTTTATCCCAGACGGAAACTATTAAGTCTCAACCCTTTGTTTCCTCTCTTTTAGCCAGCTTTCAGCTCATAAAATGACCTTTCCTACGTTCAAAGGGTACAAGAATGGTGACTTTGCTCCTGTGGAAGCTTCTAAGTTGGAATCTTCTCAAACACTTCTGAAAAGTCCAAATGCTTTATGTCCACTAATCCTCTTTATCCACGCATGTGGTCATCCCAGTGCACAAAATGCTGGGAGTTTCCTGAGATGGTGTTGCCCTTCACAAAATCCATATTGACTCCAGAGCTCTTCTTTATTATAGTTTCTTCCTTTTTACCAGAGATAGTCACCTCAGTTGCCAGTTTATAGTTTCCAGAACCCCCATGCAGACCTTGGCACAGGAAAAAACACCACAAACCATTCTTTTTAATACATTTATTTATTATTCAGGAAAGATTTAAAGACTATTTAAAGGTTTGCAGCTGTGTTTCTGTGTGTTGCATGCAAGTCCCTCCAAGCACCCCTACATCTGAGGTGAAAAGACAAAAAAAAGGAGAGGGAAAGGGGAAAAAAAAAATAGAAATTTCTTTAATACCCTCCAATATCCCATTTTTAATACAAGGCTTATGGAAAAACTGAAAATGACATCTCTAGTACAAGAGCAGTGGAGCTACTGTGTTTGTTGTCATTAGGGTTTAAATTCATAAATACTATAATTATAGCTAGCAGTAAGCGGTATGAGCAGGAAGCATATCCACTTGTTCAAATCCTGCAGTGTTTGCCTATGTAGGAAACCCTGAGAATTCTAATTTAGGGCTTTGAGTCACCTCTAAGATAGGGAAGTGGAGTTGTTTGTTATAAAGGGAGGCACAATACTGTAATCACTTTTTATGCCGGTGTCAGCATCTTTAATAAGTATCTGCACTCTCCTCAGCGTGTGTACTAAACTTTGATGCAGTCAGTGCAGAATAAAATTGGCACTTCTTTGTCCTGCTTTGTCCTTTCTCTTCAACTTGTACAGCTAAAACTGAGACAAAGGTGCTATTTTCTACTAATGGGTAGAAAAGACACTTATTTTACTTATTTGCGACGTTATTGCATACTTAACACAAGACCCATCAGGTAGAGATTTTGGGATTTGCAGAGTGCTTGTCTAATAGTCTCGCACAATAGGAGAAAAATAACCTTGGGTAGGATGTTTTTTTTTCTGTTCTTCTGATACTTGGTAAAATCCTCTCTGTTTCACAGGTGTCCCTTTTCCTTTCAAACTATATAAATGAATACCATAATAAGTTTAAATCAGATTAGCTATTCCTAACTTCAATCTCAGGATTTGTTGTTTCTGTTTCAACCTGTAGAATCACTTATGTAACCCTAATATTGTCTTCGAATTCCTATTTCCCCCTTCAATTTAACTTTTTCAGGAAAATCTCATCTCCTTTTAAGCCTCCCTCTCTTTGGTCTTAGGCTGTCACTACTCTACCATCCTTACAACCTCAGTAGTTGAAGGATTTTCTAAATAGAGATATATTCACACTGTGACCATTTAGTTTTTCCAAGTCCAGACCTGCAGGTCATCCTGAACTTTCCATCTACAATGAAATTTAGGTTTTAGAAAATACTCAGTCTTGGCTTTTAAATCGCAGAGTGAAACCTGTGTAAACTGTTCTAATTCCTTGCCCTTGGATTTGGACAAGTGTACCTGATTAAAAGGCTGAGTTTGCCTAACTTCATCTCCCAGCCTTGGGAAATTCTCCTACTGCCAGCCTCAAGGCTGGAAGCCCGTTATCATTTCCATTATCAATTTAACTGATCTTTTCCTGCTGCTTCACACTTGAGATCTTCACTGGCATTTCTGACTACGTGAAACCTCCCTCATGGCAGCCATTCAGCTCGGGGATGACTCTCCCCCAATATTTACTGGGAAAACTGGGGTGTGCAAAAAGTGTACCTGGAATGAGTATGGAATGAGTCCGGTCTGTGAGTGAGTAACTCCTACACAGTTCCTCACGCTTTGCACAAGTGCAAATGACTAATTGAAGTCCGTGCAGTGGGAAAATCACATCCACTGATGATATTTGTTTGTCTAGATGCTGGAAAACGTGAATTTAATTCTGAACAGCTGTCATCTTTGACTGTATTCCTGCCCTCTTTTTATTTGCTATTAACAAATATTCATGTTAATGCATTATTGTTCCCAAGAATGTTTGGGGAATAGCTAGTCTACATATAGAGACGTGTGTTTGTATGCAAATAAGCAGTTCTGCAATAAACAGATTATTCAGTCCTTGTACTTTTCCATTTTAAAGCAGTTCAACCAACCAATGAGGGAACAGAAACAAACTCCAACTATTAGGTGACCATTGACGTGCCCTGAATAGAGGGTGACAAACAACCGAATCCACAAAACATTTCAGGATTTGTTGGCCGTCAGGTAGGTCTAAAAAAATAAGCTTTTTGGTATAAATAAATCTTTGTTTGCTGAGCAGACCTCAGTACGGCACTCGTTTACTATGAATAATTTCCTCAGTTGTTCCAAAAGACCAAATTACTTTTCTCCACTTCTGATATTGGAGGAATTGCTATTAACCATCAAAAGCTGGTCTTTAGAAGAGCCTTGGCTTTCAAATGTTGGTGCTTGCTCGCTTCCCGTGCTCCTGCCGGGAGCAATCTTATCTCTTTAGGTCGCCGCTTCCATTCACGGAGGTGTGAAAGTAGAGCAGGTAATAGAGCTTGGAGAGATAAAACACATTCTCAGTACCTCAGTTAAAATGCGAGGGCTGCTGGTCGGGAGTGCTCAGACTTGTTTGGGAATCTTCAGTTCACAGATGAAAGTACAAACTAGGAGATATCGCTGCACACGGTGACATCTCTGATGGGTACAATAAAGTCTTGCTGCTCCGCTTGTGAGTAGCTGCAGGAATACATTTACAGCTCAGTGACCGAATTTGCAAATCTGTTTCTCTCTCCGTTTACAGCATGAAAAGTGGTGAAATATTTGTTCCTGTTTTTAGGAGTCAATGGGCTGATAAACATCTTTTTCCTTTCGAGTGGGAACAGCTAGAGCAGGAGCTGTTCCCTAAATATCTGTTTTAGGGAAGCCTAAATTACACCTGATTAGCTTTTTGTCAAATTAATAGGAGGCCATCCTTTGTGAAGCAGACAAGTTTACAGCCTTGTGAAATGCGGGGGTGAGTTGTTTCTCTAATTTGCCCTTTAGCTCTTCTTTCATGGAAATCTATTTTTCACTGCCTGGATATTTTAAATATTCCCCAGCTCTGTTTTAGAAACTGGACAAACCTCATTGTCTTCCTCTTGAATTTTCTCGTCTGAAACTAGCTCTGGTGGTGAACAAATGTACTTTGTATGCTCTTGGCACTGCCAGTAACAGCCTCAAACTAGAAATTAATTTTTAAACACCAGGCTTCTGTGACCACTGCACTGCTATTAAGCTCTCTGGCACAATCTTTACTTCTGTTCAGTCACAGTTGATGATAGCTCTTTTATTTTAATTTTTTTTTAAAGGTCTATTTTATGGTGCATGTTACCTTTCCCCCCAGATTAATATTTAACTCAAAGTATATTGGAAAATAAAAAAAAAAACTAGGCATATTAAAGGTGCGTACGCCTGGTCAAGTTAGAGATTTCACTTTATCTGTGAATAATAGAATTGCAGTTCGGCTCGGCTGTTTGCACCTTGGTGGAAAAACACTACATCGACAATTTTCTGTTCCTTGTCATGTTGTAGGAAAGGCTGCAGCATCAGCAGGCCCAGCAATCCAAAACCTTTCAAAGGAAATAGATGAAAAAGGAAAGCCAGCCGTTTCTCCCAAAGTTTGCCCCTCGGCTGGCTGAAGGAAAGACAATGGCCATCTTAACTCATCTTCTAAAATGATCATTGAGGTCATGACTGTCTCGATGGTCATTGATAAAAGTGAGTATCTCTGATATGAACAGGGATGAAGCTGATGAAACTCGGATGGGAACTGGGGAAGGGCACATTTCAAATGTCCACCTTTGCATCCCTCTGGGATCCAACCCGAATAGGGTTGAGTATTTGAAAATTGATATTAAAAATCAATACTAAAATTTGGTTTGCATCTTAAACTCATCATATCTGAATGAAAAATAATCTAATCCTTCCCTTATGATTCCAAAGGGTGGAAACTTAATGTTTATAGCAAATAAAGTAATCATGCAAAGAATTCTATCCTTATTTTTTTCCCCTCTCTCTCTTTTTCCTTTCCTTTCCTTTCCTTTCCTTTCCTTTCCTTTCCTTTCCTTTCCTTTCCTTTCCTTTCCTTTCCTTTCCTTTCCTTTCCTNGCAGGTGCTCTCAGTAACATGTTGAACTTCCCTTAAATCAGTGTTCTCAACCCTTTGCTGTAACGCAGCCTGAGGAGGGCTGTGCTAGTACTAAAAATAGTTCTCCTCTCTCTCAAACTTTTGGATTTTTAACTTTTTAAAATTTCCCGTGGCTGCAAGGGTGTTCTGTGTAAGTCTAAAAGGCAAAGCTCTTTTATATCTCATGTAAATATGCAGGAAAAAAGAAAAAAAAAAAGCTCCTTGCAACATGGAATACTGAGGGATGAATGAAATTCTGTCCCTGTTGAAATCAGCAGCTGTTCTGCTTCTGAGAGGAGTCCAGCTCGGATTTTATCCTTGTCAATGAAAACAGAAGATGCTTTCTTTGACTTCACTAGGCTCCAAAACTGGAAAAAGTTACATACAAAAATCCTCCCTGCTTGGACGTTAGTGTTAGTTTGGATGGGATTACTGTTTTCAGGAAATAAATGGAAACAGAATTTGTAAGGAAGAATATAGAGCATATAAAATCACTTTTAAAGAAGCTTTGGGGGTGGTGTTGTAAAAGCTCAAATATTTCCATGTTGTTGTCTTCCTCCTGAATGCTGGCCTTTAATTGCAGCAAATACTTTGGTACTAGTAAAGCAAGGTAATTCTTATATGTTATTAGTGTTTCTGCTCGAGGGTAGACAATAGTATGACACTATGCTCTAGATATTTCAAATATGTATTCTAATTATTCCACAGGAACTTTTAAAAGTACCAGGTAAAATATTAATCTGGTGTGATATTAAAATCAAGAGGTATCTTAGTTCTTTATTTCCCTACTGCCAGATGACCCTTCATTTTGTATTTTTAAACATCTTGTCCTTCTGTAGTGCGTGGGGTTTTTTTCATTTGCTATGTAGCAACAAACTTCAGGAAGATTTTGTCTTTATGTTGCTGATACAGACTGTTAAAATATTATTTTTTTTAAGGAATTTAGTCAAAATATCTCTATATATACTTACATACAGTAATAATAGAACCAGAAAAGCATCATTGACCTTTTGGCATTGCATTGGTACTACTTTTAATGCTAAAGAAAGTTGCAGAGTTTTTGAGGCCAGCTTTTATGGTCTTGAATATTTTATTCCAACACCAACACTGAAGGAAGGTTTAGTTCACACACATCAATGGTTTTAATGCAGCAACCTTTTCAACTGGATCTAAGACATAAAAATTCTTTAGCTTGCTTGGGAGGCTTATTCAATGCTCTGAACTTGAGCTCAGCTGAATCACAATGTGACAATGCAAAGCAGCCTACAGAAAACTAAATTAAAAATATAAATAAAAAATTCAGAGCTGAAGCCATTGTAGAAAGTTTGCCCTATATAGAAACAAAACGTTGGAATGCTTGAATAAGTTATTGTTCCATGAAGAGTATCGTATTTCCCTCTTCCAATTTATACTGAAATTTAATGAAAGTCACAAAATATTGAGCCTGCTGTTTTTCTGGGATAAGACTAAAAGAATGCAGTTGTGAACACCTGAGGTTCTTCCTTTGCATTATCATTGATTTGCCAGAAGGACACTCATTTCTCTGAGTTTATGTCTTGTGGTCGGGGCATGACGACTGTTATATCTGAGAAGCAAGTCATTATTCTGTGGGGGTTTACTTTTCTATCTTGCTTATTGTTTAGTCATGGCTAGAGCATCAAATACTTCCTTAGAAACATGTGTGTCGTAACAATACTTAAATCTTTATTTCAAACCATGAAGCCAATTTTTTAAATAGATTAATCCACAGGACGTAGATTAACCAGGCTGGAGAAAGAGTATGGCTCACCAAGATGCCAGGAGAGGAAGTACTTACTCCAATCAATACAGAATTATTACTGAAATTGTGAAGTATTCTCTGAAGCCACCTCTTTGGCCTTTGTTTCCATTGTTGCAGAGGGAGGGATTCATAGAATCCTAGAATCATTCAGGTTGGAAAAGACCCTTGGAATCATCGAGTCCATCCATCAACCCCACTCTACAAAGTTGTCCCCTACACCATATCCCCCAATACCACATATAAATGATTCTTCAACACATTCAGGATTGGTGGATGTTTAATGTACAGCAGGTTTAATGTACAACACTGTATTTCATAGTGATGGAGCTACCAGAACTGCAGGTTCCACCAAACCCCTGACAGGCAAAGGGGAAATAGTCACAGTGAAAGGTAAGCCCTGTTGGAGAAGACCAATGCATCTGTTCTCGAAGACACCACCCAAAACCTGTAGAGTTTTATAAATACCTCTGTCATCTGGCAAAAAATCAGCTCCATCTGTGACTTCTTAGCAAAGACTATAAATTCCTTATTTTACCATGTGCAAATGTAGTGGACAAGGAAAGTGTGTACATCATTTGGAACTTGAGGAGGGACCTGAGTTTGAGATCGATGCAACAGAATAAGATGAGAGAATACATCTGGGAGGAGAGTTTAGAAGCCCTCTGAAAGAATTATGAAGACCACAATTACTAGAATAGCATTTTCTCAAATATTTACTGCATAGGATAACAGAGGAGATGGACAGCATGTCAGGACTCCAAAATCAGAGCAGACACTTCCTGGTCTCCACTCATAGATCCTCCCTCCTTAAACTAAACGTCTTCTGAAGCATCTGAGAAAGAAGAACATTCTATGGGGCAAAAAACCTCTCCGATTTCTTCAAACTGGTGTAAGTAAATGGCTTTAAAGAGTAGATTTTGTTGGAATATTGCAACAAAGATTTTGGTAGGTTTTGTGTTTATGCCCAGAAACTAAGACTTTGTTATAAATCATGTAAGTTGTATCAAGTTGCTGATAAACAAAAAAAGTTTTTCAATTAAAACCTGCTTGTTTTTACCTAATGTGTGTCACTGTGACAACTTCTGCTATATAATTTGCTCTGTTTTTATCAAAATGACATAGTACTAAATATCAGAGGTAAAATGTCTTCTATTGTGGGCAAAAAGACTTGTCAAGCGGGCGATGACAAAAACCAAGACATTTGAGTATATAAGAACGTCACCCCGAGGATTACATTAAATTATATTTGTTGTAAAATGAGATTGTGAACTGCAGTTCCTCGGTCCAACAAATCATACAGTATAATCCCTTATAGCTGGTAGAGAAAAGTATTAATTGCACTAAGTTCGTCAGTTTGTGGAAAACTTGTCTGAAGCACAGGAATAACGTGCACAAACCAACTCCTAATTTTATCTATGTAATAGCTATAGCACAAATAGCAATGTATATGAAGATACTCTTGTTGATATAAAGCAGTCTCCTTGCAAAAGAGAATTTTTCATGCTCTGGTTTTCTTCTTAATTTTTCTTTAAGCTATATAAATTACAATAAATTTAAATTTAAGATAATGTACTATAATGAACAGTTAATTGTTTTGAGGATCTGACTGGTTTGGGTTTGGTTTGGTTTTTTAATCAATTTTTTTTTAAATAAATTTATTTTAAAAATCCTGAACTGATCCTCAAACAGTGACTGATGGCCTTCATTTGCTGAAACATGGCAAGCAAGAGTTAAGATTTAAGGTCCACTCACCCCAAACTATCCCACTGTAGTTGTTTTACTGCTTTTACATCCTTCTGTCTCTTAAAAGCTAAAAATGAGTCCTATTGAGTTTCCCATTTGCATAAAGTTTAATTTTTCTAATTGAAAGTGGTTATGAACTGAAATCTAAATTCCTTTCCAGTTTGCAAAGGGAAAATGCTTAGTTAATATCAAATACCGATAGATTTTTGTTTGCCAGTAACAACTGGGACAACGGTGGTTTTGGGCTGACCGATTAGAGCTGTCAAATATTCTTTTGGAAGAAGCAGTCCCATTTCTTAGCCGTGGAGAACTATGATATAAGGTCAAGGAGGTTTCCAAAGGTGGCGGATGCTGTTTCTCAAAGCTACAAAGGAGCTGATAAAGCAGAGTGTTGGACCAGCAGAAATGCTCCCCAGAGGGAGGTGTTAATCAGACTCTCCTTGGCAGGTGGAAAGGCAGAGGAAAGAATGTTTGGAGGAGGATGTCTCCTTGGAATGGCAACACCGTAAGGCATTTTATTTTTTAAAGTATGAAAGCAACCAGCCTTTTTTTTTGCTAAGGTGGTCCTTTGAAATATATATATTTTGATAGAGATTTGTTAGATGCCTTTATTAAGAAAGCATGTAAAGTTTAATCTTATATCCATGCCACAGAATCCCGTTCTTACCATCTGTCAAGCAGTAATATATTCTTAGTTTTTGGTCAGAAGAATGTGGATATTTTTTTATCCTGCCTTGCTGTATTGATTTTCCCAAAATACACAAGGAACTCTACTTTTTAGGAATCTCACCCAGAACACTAGAATCAGCTTCATAGAAAGCAGCGGTACCTCCAAAACTGACTGATGTAGAGAGGAAAAGGCAGACAGCCTTATTATTTTTATTTTTTTTCATATTTCAAAACTGTCATGTTTAAGTATTTAATACTTCAAGGAGAATTGTATAGTTTTCTAAAAAGAAAAACCAACAAACAAGACTGTGTGACCGAACATGAAAATCCTACTGGAAGAGGATATTTGCAGGGAAATCTTAGAAAACCTATTGAAAACCTTTCCCTAGCATCCTTTCATCAACAAAGCTTCAGTTGAAGAAAATAAGACTTAATTTTTTATTATTTTTTTCCTCAGTTTTTCCAGTGCACCTGTATTTTTAAGGAAACTTTATTTATTTGTGGATTAGGTTACTTGCTCTGTGTTTTTGAGGCTTCCAGTAGTAGACCTGTGTGGGGTTTTTTCACTTTCAGTTCAAAGTTTGGGTCCTGGCTTACGAGACTTTGGATTTTCAGTTATGATTTTTATGTTTTCCCATGAATGCTATGTTACCTAAGCAGGTAACACTGAGCAGGATAGTGTTTACACTCTTCGGATAATAAAGGATCCAGGGAGAGTAAGATGTGTTTGTACAAATACTTATATAGTGATTTGTATATATATAGTTAATCCTGTGGTGAAGAAGTAATTAGCTTCATCTTCAATGAAATAATATACTGTGTTGTCATATAGCAAGGGAAACTCCTATCCACAATATCAGGCAGGAAAAAAATCCTAGTAATGATTATCCTGAAAACAGTAGGTAATTAAATATCATTCCTTCCCTCATATACCACATGGGAACAAAATTTAGTTAGCCGTACCCTAGCACTTTGAAAGAAAACTCTAAAATTTAAATATAGACCCTTGCTCTCTTCCTTCTATTTCAGTTAATCCTGCCTGCAAACCTTAAGACGCAGCTTGTGCCTGGAGGAATTTGCCGTCCTTTTCTGTTGATTCACCGGCAAGATTGGGGCTTAAGGAAAAGAAATGTGAGTGCAACCATATAGATAATTGCTTATTAGACGTAACGTGCGTGTGCTTATTTTTAGCTAATGGAATCTTCCTAAAATATTAATATTATAATACTAATAGAATATTAATTAAAAGTACTATAAATACTGCGTTATACGTTAGCACTCCTTAAACTTAAAGGCTTCCACAGTATTATGCCACGATGCCATTTTGTCGGTATAAATAACCTTCATTTTTTGTTCATGTTGGCTGCATATATTACCCTTAGCATTAACTAGTAGAAGTCTGTCTTAAACCTATATAAAACTGATATTTGCAAGCATTGCCCACTCCATACTCTTCATAATACTAAAACAGATTAGTAAAAGAAAAAGAAAACAAAACTCCACCAAACAATATTTGACTTAATCCTATTAAACCAGACTTGCTTAAGAATTAGTCCTTAAGAGCAAATTAGACCCCCCAAAAAGATAAGAAATGCAGCTTTAGGAAACTCATGGCTTTGGCAAAAGCATTAACCACTGGGTGTCACTGTGGATCCACAGAGTTTTATACAAAATACTTTCTTTGGCAGAACAAATGTTCCTCACCCAGTGAACAGCAGGTGCTCTCTCAACAGTTTGAACATCCCTACTGAGAAGAAGAGTGTCTGATTATGGAAAAAGAGTTTTATCTTTTTTTTCCTCCCCCCTTTTCTCTGGTGACAGCTCTCTGTCTTCCCCAACTTTGCCCAAAGACACACATGAGAAAGGAAAACTGGGTTTAAAACTGGGATTACTGGGTGTTTTGTGGAGAGGTTGGGTGGATGGTGATACGCCAAATTTCAAATCTAGCAGAGTCAAAGCTAAAACCTGAGATTTTTATATATTATACGCAATGATAATGGTGTTTGTTAATGTTTGTGCTATTGCAAACACACGCCTTAATTTTACCAGAGTTTTTTAATCCTGTTTTTTGGAGCGTGGAGTACTCAAACAGCAGAGAAAATTGAGAATGGTGAATTTGCCCATATGTGGAATAACACTGAATTCACATCAAATAAGATTAAAATGTTATGAAAAAATGAGGAAACATACTCTTCCCTTTTGCCAAGACTTTTTTTAACTGAATGAGTAATTATTTATTGTTGTTCTGTTGTAAGACTGAAAACAAAAGAAATAGCAGAATGAATGCTATGCAGTTACTTCAGTGGAGACATCAAATATACATCCTATTTTGACTTTTGTCAAAGACTTTGACGTTTTCTCTTTAATCAGACTTCTGGGAAATTTCCCTTGTTCGAGTATTATATTTTTCTCCCAGTTAAAGTTTTCTGTTTGCGTCCTCAGGATAACTCAAAATGGTAATGACTTTTACATTCCTGCAAATTGGAAGGCTGATTTTTGGGAATTTAAATGTCGTAAGTTCATAAAAGAACATTCAGCAAACAACTGAACAGTCAGTGGCATTCACTTTATTTAGGGCTCTGTATTTAAAATCCTCACCAAGACTTAACAAAGTCTTATACAGATGAGCCCAGAATTCATGACAAGTGGAAAAAACAAAAATAAAAGATACCAATTCAGAAGGGAAAGAAACCAAATAAACCAACACTATAAAAATTGACTATAAAAATTTGACATCTAGGAACAATTCAAATGATACCCTTACCTCTTTTGCACCTAGTTATCTGCTACTTTGATCAGATCAAAAAGCCATAGGTGAAGAGAGGACTGTTTTAATTTAAACACTAACTTAAATCTAAATTAAATTTAAGAATTTAATATTCTCCAATACTTTAAGAATATTAAAGGATATGTCTCAGAAACCTGTATACATCAACTCTTTGAACAGACAAGTCATTTTTACAGGTCCTGTTCCTTTCTGCACTATAACGTGCATTAAACTGGATGTTTGTGAGCTTTTAGGTTTCTTTTGCAGCATACTTACTGCAAAGAAGAAACAATAATACAACTGGCATTTCACCAGTCTAATAGAACTCTTTTTCCTTTCCCTTTTCCTATTCCCTGGCTGCATCCTAGGTTTGTACATCATTTTACTGCTTTATATTCTGTGTCATTTTTCTAAAAAAAATGGGAGCCTCAACAATACAATTCAAAATGTGATTTTAAAAAAACAACCCCATGTTTCTTTCTTTTATTCTTCCTCTTTATTTAATTTTTCTTTCTCTCTCTCTCCCTCATTTTCTTCATTTATTTTTTCAAGCAGCAGAGGATTTGGAGCACTGTATAATCTCTACAAATATGAATCTACTGCCTTAATACGAATAACAATCAGTAGAACTTTACAAGAGTATGAGATCTTACAAAGCTGGTTTCTATACATTTCTATATTTCTATGTCCACTTCCATACAGAGCGTTGTTTTGTGAGCTATTTTTCAGAGAAATATTCAGGAACAGGAGTACAAAGTTGTGTGTTTTTAGCATGTTTTGGAAAATGCAGAGCTATTTGTGGCGTGTCAAAAGGACCACATATGTGTTTGTTTTTGTGTACACAGGGTAGTTTCTTCTGTTTAGGAAAATCTAATATCCACCCTTTGAAAATGTACTGTTTAAATACCAGGGCCACTCGTAGACAGCAGATGTAGTAAATGAAAAAAACCCCATTTTTCAAGCAGCATATTTGTTTAGCAGGTTTTCAAAAGAAGACTAATTTGCTGGTGAGAGAGTTCAAAGAGGTAAGAATATGAAAATCGAAAAAAAAAAAGCCAAACCCTGAAGCTAAACTATGAGGATCTGAATTAATTTTCATCACAGAAAAGGCCTGAAATAATACAGTGATTAGAAATCAGTACAAATGGGCTAAAAGAGAGGAGAATATGAACTGATAACTTTTACTGAAGTGATCATTTATACAGTTTGCCTGTGATTGGAAATATTGGAAAGAAATATTAAAGCTCAAGATTTTGTTAACTGCTGGCAGATGAAAGGGACTAATTTATGATAATATACACACTGCTGTGTCCTTTCAGGTAGGATGAAACTTTCTGGAGTAAGGGACAGCATACTGCCATTAAGATGGGATTTCATATTTTAGTTATATATCGTACAACATCCACAAAGCAGAAAATATAACGCATAGAAATTTTTTCCCTGCAGAATATATATATAATAATATATATGTATTATTTAATATATAATATATATATATATAGTAATTCATAATTTGTACTCAGAGATAAAAAATTCTATGGCAGAAGACAAGAAGTAGATTTAACCCACTATAAATTTGGGAAAAAGTAATAGAGAGAGATTAATTTACTCTCTGAAAGTAATTTAAAAACAAAATAAATCTGAACTTTATTATCAAATTCTTTTATTGAGCAAATTATTGAACACTACTGGTTTGCTCTTATATTGCCATATACACATTTATAAGGGGATAACTTATTGTTTTATTAATTTACTAATTTATTAAAATTTATTAGAATTGAAGAAGATAGTAATATTTTGGATTAAAAAAACAACAATTCTCTGTAGTAAAAGATAAGATCAGAGAAAAAATCTCCCTGCATGATACATTTGTACATTAGATTGTATATCACAGATTTTCATACTATTTTCTAAAGAACTTTTCTTGCCATCTGCCAGGAAAACAAGTTAATAAGAGCTGCAATGGTAAGCCCTGCATAGTGACAAGACAGGACAGAAACCAAAGGAGTAGATTGATTCATCCAGGCCATGAACTCCAAATGACAGCCTGTCATTGTTGTTTTTATGGCAGATGACGTTTCTAAGCCACTATCCATCATATTTGAAAAGTCGTGGCAGACTGGTGAAGTTCCCAGTGACTGGAAAAAAGGAAACATAACACTTATTTTTAAAAAGGGAGAGGGAAAGGAGCAACTAGGGAAGTACAGTCCTTTCAGCCTCCCCTGTGTTTCCTGGCAAGATCATGGTGCAGATCCTCCTGAAAACTCTGCTACGGCTCATGGAAAAGAGGGAGGTTACTGGTGACAACTGACATAGTTTCACTAAGGGGAAAGGAAATCATGCCTTAAAATTCTGGTGGTCGTCTTGCCCAGAGAAGCTGTGGATGTCCCATCCCTGGAGGAGTTCAATCCATCCATCAGGCTGGATGGGGTTTTCAGTAACCTGGTGGGAGGTTTCCCTGCTCATGGAAGGAGGACTGGAACTAGATGATCTTTAAAGATCCCCTCTAACACAAGCTTTTCTGTGATTCTATGTTCCTTATCTTAGGTCTGTGATGATGTGCTCCCCTTCCTCAGGTGCCAACCTGACTTGCCAAACTGCGGTTTGTACTGTAAGAATTAGAACTTGGCAATGAGATTTTAAGATTTTAATAACTTCATGGTTTCTTGGTTTATGCTCCGTGCACACAGGCAAGGTCTTAGGAAAGATATTAAATTGATTAAGCTGTTCAAACATATATTTTGATTATCTTCTTTCCAATGAAAAAATAATAAATAATGTTTTTCTATTTGTCTACCATTTGCCTCCCTCCTTGCATAGCAGGATAAGGTCTAAAACACAGGAAGCTATATTAAGCAGGCCTGAAAAACTTTCAAACCCTTGAAATTAGTAACTGGAAACAAGTTCTGCCTGAACACCTACATATTATTCAGAAGAATTATTAAGAATTATTATGGTGGAAGAAATTAGATTTAAAATGATTTTAGTATTTTACCACTGCAACTAGATCAATATTGGGGCAGTGCTGGGGGAAGGCTTTGGGATAAGTAAGTGCTACAGTTTCAATCTGAGCAGTCCCAGAAGCTATCTGCTAATGAAAAACAAAATCTATACCTAACCTGATGTGAATGAAAGGAGGTTTTATGGAACGTGAAAAAATAACTCACACGTAAACACACATTGGATTTTTTTTTTTCTCACTGTTAATAGAAGAAAAATTACTGTATTTCTGCAAGTTAAAACTGTAATGATTGTCAAATTGCTAACCAGAAACTAGGTTAGAAAATTTTCAATATTCTCTTTCTCTGGCTGGAAAATAAGTTTGATAGGACTCTGTGCTTTTGTTGTTTATTATGCACAGATATGGATTTTCTGATCGAGGAGAAGAGGTGCAGATGGAGCAAATAGCTGGACAATTGCAGCACTGCTGGTCTCTTGATATTCTCTTTCAAATCCCACCCAAACAAAAGCAAACATTCTGCTCTTATCTCCTGTGCTATTAGAAATAAACCACCTCAACAATTTTTCTGCGTGTGTCTTCCTAAACCATGCTGGTATTAATAATACAATTGGCACACAGCAACATAAAATTTGTCTGAATCTTCTACTGGTCCTTGTGAATTATATGATGTCACTATTTAACTATGGTGTAGCCTTAGAATTTTGCAAATTCCAATTTATTTTTTTTAAAACATAGTAAGTACATTGCAAATATATTGATCCAAGTTCATAAACTGAGATGTTGCTTAATAACCTAGGCCACTAAATTTCCACAGTACGGTGATAATGGTAACTGCAGATGAGGCCTGCAGTGGAAAGCCTCATTGATTTTTGATTGTTTTGTGGTCTCCAGTGATATTAAAATCTTTGCTAACAAATGAGTATTGATATATCAGGAAAAACTTAAAAAGTACTGTGGTTCTTGAAGAAGCTGGGTGAGCAAAAAGGTGGTTTTTCAAGAGCACAGTCTGCCTCTCTCTCTGATGCTGAAATGGTTTCCAAATCCGGGAAAGTGTTATTAGATCTTTCAGGAGATCCATCCATCCTGAATTTAGACATATTTGGCTTGTTTTCTGAATGTGGTTGTGTAGTTGGTCGGCTGCTTCTTTCTGTTCTCTTGGTGTAAAGTCTGTTTTCTCCTTATGCTTTGTCCTAAAGAAATAATTTAAGTGATATTAATTGTTCCATGTCGTGACTTTAAATCAAGATTGTTTTGGTGAAAGCAAGGGTATTGCATTTGAGTGTAGAACAGCTGAACTATGTAACTTCAAAATAGATTTGCTAGTTAGACCTCTAAAAGGTATTGCCTGAAGGATATAGGAGGGGTGGGAGGTCAGTCTTGATGTTGCCACAGGTGAAAATTTCACCTGTTCTGTGAATTTAGAATTGTTCTGTACAGTTTTTTTCTGGCCAGGAGAGGAATTACATTTTTAAAGTATTTGACATGAAAAGGAGCATCCAGTCTATAGGATTTCAATCTATTAGGGACTCAACGAGGTACTAGTTCCAGATTCTCTCTCATTCATGTATGAAGATCTTTCTTTCACTCCAGGCAAAAGGAGTGAAGGCTCAAAGCATGGGAGTTCTTAGACCAGTGGTCAAATTGGAAGTTGGAATTATTATTCCATGAGATAAGATAACTTGAGGATCTTTAAGGCCCCTTCCAACTCCAACCTTTCTATGATACTATGATTTAGATCAGACAGAAAGAAGAAATTTTTTTACAGTGAGGGGAGTGAGACACTGGCCCAGGTTGCCCAAAGAGATGGTAGATGCCCCATCCCTGGAAACATTCCAGGTTGGGTTGGATGGGACTCTGAGCAACCTGGTCTAGTTGAAGACGTTTTTGTCCATGGCAGGGGAGGTTGGACTTGATATGAATCTTCCAACCCAAACTATTCTGTGATTCTATGGTGGTTCTATGATTGATGACTCTATGCTGCAAACCTCCCTTCTGAAAAATCTCCAAACTCTTAATTTCCTTCAGTCTAAAATCTAATTCTACTCTCAAGAAAAAGTGTCAGAAAACCTTCCCTTACTTTAGGCAGTAAAACTTTCACAGTAGCTCTTTAGAATATGAACTTCATTGAACTGAACTGTCCAAAACTCAACTATTGACACATTGCAGTCCATCTTTCTTAACAAATGCAAGCAAACGCATAAAGTATCAAATTACATCAATCCAAAACTAAAGTTTAACTGGGGAAATAGAAATGAACCACTTTTTTCCTGAATTCTGAAAGATGGCAACGCTCTCACTTCAGAAAATAGCTCTCAGTCACTACCCTGTAGTAAGCACCAGAGATTTCTGCGATTGATATGGGAACAACTTGTTTTACCCATAACTCATTTATTCATGTGTGGTACACACCCACTGATCAGGTCAAGGCAGTTTCCTTTTGAAGTATATCAACAATGCTTAGATATGCTTCTGTCAGATAAGTATTTATAATTTAATCACCAGGTCCTTCTGTCATTATTTCTCTTGAGACTAAAGCTCCCACTTGTCTGAACTCAAAGTATTTTAGTCTCCCTTGGGCTTCTTTTCAGCCTATCAGCCCAAACCATCTTTGCATCTAGGCCAACGCTTGGTTGTTTTGAAAATCCCTTTGAAGGCAACTTCATTCCACCTGATCGATCCAGCTTTATGACAAAGGACCAGCTTCAAACACTGTATTTAAGCCTTCTTCAACTGTACCCATGACCACTGAAAAATTGCAGAACTTCAGACATTATTACACTTTGATGTAGAGAAACCGTTTAGACTCCATCAAATGGTCCTGCGTTATTTTTGAAAGATTCTCTTTTGGAGTGAATAAGTACAAATGGATAAAGCTTCTCTACATTTAAAGGCATAGTTTAAATCAGCTCTGATTTTTTGTTCTAACAAAACCAGTTACCTTACTTGTCTTCAGCTGCTGTAGAATTTCTTTCCCAGTATCTGTCAGAACAAAGGACTCAAAGGGCATCAGTTTGCTGATGCTGCCAACCAGACTTTTCCACGAACTGATAATCCCCTCAGCTGCCACCCCAGCACACCCTGACCTTTCACAAAGGCTTGGTAGAACAATTTGCTAACCCACACAACACGCAAAACCCACTTAGTGCTCACTTTCCTCCTAAATTAAACAAATTTTGTCAGTAGGATATATTGAAAGTAATGTCGTCGACAGGTAGCTGTGCTGTCTGAAGTTTCTTTGCAAAAACTGTGTCGTTGAGGAGTACATTCTGCTGCTATCAGTTTTTCTAGTGTTCCTCTTAAGTCTTTCTTTGCCTAAAACTAGAGGCTATGGGGTATGGGCAGAGAGGAGAATTTTTGTCTGGTGTGGAGGGAGTGGTAAAGAACGTGGAGGATGAAAAGAAGTGAGGAATGTGAGGAGAAAAGGGAAAACATAGAAAGATCAGGCAAAAGCAGAACCAGTTGTAAAACATGACGTTACCTGAATGTGCTTAAACTGAAGCAGCAAAGCAACAGTTGTCTACGCTCGCAGAGGCCACAGCAGCAATGAGGAAAGCTCAAGTGTTTTGGTGGAAAAATACGTTCCACCATCTGGTGAAATCATGAAAACTTTGAGGGCCATCAAGAAGTACTTTTTTTTTTGCTTTCCAAATTTGTGGGCAAAATTTTTGGTGACTGCCCTGGTAATTTGCTTCTCTAACGCCACAGAATGGACAGGGGACAGGGCCATTAATCTTTTGCACTGAAAAAAATGTATATTTTTCTGGTGGCTGTGTGATTCATTATTTTTTCTTTATCACAGTATTAACGGTAAATTTTTTTTCTGAAGGACTTGGCAACAACTTTTGCTGTATAAAAAAAAAATGTTAGAAAAAATAAACTCTTGAAATAAACAATCTCCTCGTGAGTTAAAACTGCAATTTATTTAAAATTTAATGAAATGGTTTTTTAATGTATTTGTTGTATTTTGTCACAGCAGCAAGGGTATACATAATTTATATCTTGTTTATAAGCCTAACAAATGTGTTTTCCAGAGATAAGGGGTCTGTTTCTAATACCAGTTATTCATTGCATAGCAGAACTTTCCTAAAGGGTTTATGAACATTACTTATGATTATGTGTTGATGCTGCTGCTTTTTCTTTCTTTCTTCTTTTTTTTTTTTTTCAATTGTAGCCCCTGCCTTGCGTGCCACAAATCTTAATGCTTATTCATTTCACTTGATGATCAGTGAAGATGAGCTTCCCTTCAGATAATTTTGTGGACCAGCAGGGGATTTGCTGGCCTGCAGATGCACAACTCTGTTAAGTAAGAAAATCTAGTACTTAATTACTGTTTACAGATATTTAGCTATCAGAAACATGGGTACAAGATACTTGTGGCTGAATTTACCCTGACATTTTTAACTTTGTGTCCTAGTATGCGATCTAATCTACCGTATTACAATTCCAAATGCCAAAAGACTTATCAAATTGAACTATATGGGCTATTTTAGCCAGGTTTTCTTAAGGACTTAATTCTCCTTATGCTTGCAACAAAGAACAATATTTTAAGGAGAACCACCACTGAGAACTGAGTTCTTGAAAACAGACATACTGTTGCTCATTGTACAGATTACACTGAGTGAATCATGGATGAAATCTTGGCCCTACTGCATGCAATGGCAAAAAAATAGTCTTGATTTCAGCGAAGTCAGGATTTCACTCAGCAGACCAGAAGCATTTTTTAAAAACTCTGCTTGAAGTTCGGTCTCTGCCTCTTATGAGGAGAAACGAATCACTGATTATTACAGCGTTATCATCCTTTATTTCTTTCGTTCTCTGCTCAAGCTGTGAAATAATGCTCCCCGGGGGCAAAATGGGCTTTTGAATTATTGCTTGGGGAGATGAATGGAGGACTTGTGGGACTTCACTCCTAGATCTGATTCTGCTGAGCCATCAGCTCTCTCAGACCCAATAGTGTGCATGTCCTTTTGCTGTGTTTTCTCCCTCTCTATTAATAGTTTCCTAAGTGTAGATTTATTTATTTATTTATTTTATTTCTTACACTGCAGTTAATGTGGACAGGAACTGATTTACCCTACTGATGGGAATTAAGCCAAGGTGGCCCCAGTTTGCACGATGCTCTTCGTGGTGATGTGCAAAATTAAACCCCTAAAGACCCACGTGGCCTCGAGAACAGATAGGAGGTTTGTCTGTGTTCTCTCTTATCTTTCAGGTTCCTGTGTACAGAGCTGGTTTAAATGCCTGCCTCCTAGTCCCCGATGATCATCAACAAGCCTCTGTGTCTGCCTCCAGGTGATAGTTCCTCGAACAGAGCCTATCCCATTATAACAAGTTACACTTTGTGGCTGAGTGAGTTTGGGTATTGGATTTGGACCCAGAAAAAAGTTTATTTGTCCTCTTCTGTCACTGAGCTCTGTTGGGTGAGTTAGTTCACCTCAATAATTTCCCCAATGTGTAGAAAGGGAGTGGTGCTTCTTTATAAAAAAAAGTACTGCTGGTTCATAAGTTACCTCAGGTAGAGCTGTGACAGAACGTGTTCTGGCTAAAACACTGGAGGATGCAGGAGGAGAAGTGACAGTTCTTGGAGACAGCAGCAACAGAGGAGCAGTAGAGGCAGCAGTTCTTGTCTGTGTCATGGACTCTGCAGATAACCTTGAGAAAGTCACACATTCTCTCTGCATTTCGGTTTCCATGAGCATTCCTCATTTTCCCCTTCTACTCTGCACTGATGAGGCCACCACTGGAATACTGCATTCAATCCTGGGCTCCCCAGTTCGAGACAAGGAACTACTGGAGACAGTCCAGTGTAGGGCAACAAAGATGGTGGAGGGATTGGAGCACCTCCCTGATGAGGAAGGGCTGAGAGAGCTGGGACTCTTTGGCCTGGAGAAGAGAAGGCTGAGGGGAGACCTTCTTCATGCTCACAAGTATCTGAAGGGTGGGTTGAAGGAGGATGAAGCCGGACTCTTCTCAGTGGTTCCCACTTATAGTATGAGGGGCAACGGGCACAAGCTGGGACACAGGGAGTTCCATTCTAATATGAGGAGAAGCTTGTTTGGGGTGAGGGTGTCAGAGCCCTGGCAGAGGCTGCCCAGGGAGGGTGTGGAGTCTCCTTCTCTGGAGACCTTCAAGCCTTGCCTGGATGCAGTCCTTGAGGGACCTTGAGGGATTGCTCTGGGCAATCCTGCTTTAGCAGGGGAGTTGGACAGGATAATTTCTAGAGGTTCTTTCCAACTCTGACAGTTCCCTGATTCCATTAAACAATGGTGTCCTGAAGATAGATTAATTAACGTTTGTGAGGTGTTCATCTATGAGAGAGACTGAAAGTAGATTTCTCTTGTGCTTTGGCAAAGCAGAGGTGCTTCACAGGAAAATCTAGCCAATGAAGCAGGGTGCAGCACAACTGGGAAGCAGGGCAAGGGTTCACTTGTCATCATCACTTAAGTTCCTTCAGAAATTATAGATGGAAACAGGCTGCCCCAGTAAATACAAAGCTACTGGTAGGGTAGAAGAACATGTACCCAAGCCTTTTTAAGAAACCAGGCTTGCTTTTTAAAATAGTCAGGAGTTACATAAAGATCTGATTTACATGAGAAACCTGCAGCTATTTAGGTATATTTTAAGAATTGTAATGGAAGACAAAAGCATATTTCCAATGGAAAACAAATGACCAACAAAACAGTAAGTAATGAAAATTCAAGGGAATAATGGAAATGTATGAATGAGGAATATTCAAGATTAGCTAGGGATCTAATAGTTACATGATGTAATTGTGTGTTTTCAGCCAAAATTTATGGTGTGTTAATTCTTTCATTTAAGGGGNCCCATCCAGCCTGACCTTCAACACTTCCAGGTATGGGGAATCCACAACTTCTCTGGCCAATTCCTTCTGGTGTCTCACAGTAAAGAATTTCTTAATTTCTAGTTTAAATTTCCTCTCTTTCAGTTTAAAACCATTTCCTCTCATCTTATGGCTCCACTCCCGCATAAAAAGTCCCTCCCCATCTCTCCTGTAGCCCCCTTTATGGACTGGAAGGCTGCTATAAGGTGTCCCTGGAGCCTTCTCTTCTCCAGGTTGAACAACCCCAACTCTCTCAGCCTGTCCTCACAGCAGAGGTGCTCCATCCCCCAGAACATCTCTGTGGCCTCCTCTGGCCCTTTTCCAACAGGTCCATGTCCTTCCTTTGTTGAGGACTCCAGAGCTGGACACAGAGCTCCAGGTGGGTTCTCACCAGAGCAGAGCAGAGGGGTATCTCTGTCCAGGGAGCTCTGATGACACCACCAGGGCCCAGGCTGTGGTATATGGCAGCAGGGTCTGTGTGAGTGGTGTTGGGTCACCCCTGGCAGCTTCACTTTTTGTTTCAGTTATCACTGCAAGAAGGACCACCTCACCACTACTTTATTTAACTGAGGACACCATCATGGTCAAAAGTTTCTGCAAATATCGAAGCAACCCAGAACAGAAACACTTCAAGTTTGTAATAGTGTGGTATAAAAGTATTATTTGCCCATTTTTTTTTCCCAGAAGGTTTATGCAGAAAAGTTGTATGGCTGCAGCAGTTTCTCAAATGATTCTTGATTTGGTAAGAGTAAATTACTAATGTTTGGCTAAAACAGGATTTCAAAAAACAATGGAGGATTTTAGGTGTTCTGTGAATTTGTTGATGGTATTGCAGTCACCAAAATAAATCTTCTGTTAAGACTTCCTGTGATTTCTCCTGCCTGCAGAAGGTTGCTTAGCAACCTTCTTGGTTTAACCATGTGATATAAGTACTCGGATGCCAAAAAAAGTTCACGTTAAAATTATAAAATAAAGAAGGAAGGGGTACTTGTCACTTACAGAACATACTTTTCAAAATGACCGTCTAGGTGAAAAGAAAACTGGATTTGAATCACCTGAGAATTTGCTTTTAATTTGCTCAAACACTTGAGGTGCAAACATTCAATGAACCCCAAATTCCAAGCAAGTAGTTTTGACTATTTTACAGAAAAAGCCACTCCAGAGTTCCAGCATTCATAAAAACACTCCACTGGATGCACTACATTGCAGTCCTCCTTGATAAGAGGATAAAATTGGATGTCTCTGCAAAGAGAATTAATGGCATTATGACATTTACTGAGCACATAAAGTACTTAAACACATCAGAAAATATGTGACTTTGTAGGGAACTTCAGTTTTTAAAGGTCAAACTGTCTTTAAAGCAGAAAGATTTTTGAAAGCCTATTTGTATTCCTAATGCAAAACTTAGCACAATTGCTATCTTTTTTTTTTAAAAAAAAGTTGTTGTTTTTTTTTTCTTCAGAGTTGGTGCAGCCTCCACCATAGAAATACTGAGCTGGTGTTGTTGCCTGACAGAATTAATCCCCCAGAATTTCAGCCAGTAAAAGCATAAGGTAAGTTTAATATCAGCTGAAGAATTCTTAATGTATTTTTATCTTTTTACTATGTTGAATAATTAACATTTTTAATTATATTTTTTTCACAGAAAGTTAATTCAGGTGTTTATGAAGACTGTGGTTAAAAATTCTCCTGTTAGTGTAGATAATGATGTTTTAGTGTAGACAGAGACAGAGAAAGGAAAACACAATAACCTAAAAAGTTGTGCCTCAAGCTTCCTTTGCTGAAAAACCTAAATACAAGAGAGATTAGATTATTAGAAAAACCTAATACAATAGAGATTTTTGAGCAAGAGGATTATATCTGCATTTGAAGTGGTTCAAAGATGAAGTTTCAGAAATCAGATTCATATTAAATACTTAAAGAACCACTGTTTTTCTTTTTGTACTGTATTTTGGCTTTGTACTGCCACATTGTTACTTCTTACTGTTTTGGGGAAAATTCCTTCTTCATCTGGAGATATCAGCAAGACAAAAAAAAGACTCTGGTGGGCATGCGGATTTGCTGCTGCAGCTATAGCAACTTCTGAAGTGGAAGTTCATGTTGCTTGGCTGGTATCTCCATTCCCTTGTACAATTTCACTGTTAATTTAGAGAAGTTATCTCCTTCTCTTCTGCTGCCTAACCCTGCTCACTGCACTGTTCATCCTGAGGCAAGGAGGACTAGTTACAGGGCAGGAATATCCCAGCAGATTTATGAGATATGGTTTTCTTTTTGCTTTTCATGTTTGAGAACTTAGATGGACAGGGGTCAAGATAATCCACAAAAAAAGTCCTGTACAAAGACCCCTCTGAGTTGCTCAAATATGATGAGAACTGATGGTAGGAAGTCCCTTGACTGCTCATTTCTTTCTCCTATTTTAAATAGGCAAGGCGTAGCATAGATAGTAAGATGGATCTGTGATTTAGGAATACTGAGGAATATATATATTCCTTATCAGCTTTATGCCATCTGAGATTAAACCGATATGTTTTGTCTAGCATGATATTGATGAGCAGAGTAAGAATGGCTTCACACTATTAATTTGCCAGTGGGTGAATTTCAGTCGTCTGCAGAACACGCAAAGTTTTTATTAAGACCACCTGAAGCTATAACGAGAGTTTCTACCTATTAGTTCACCTTCATCCTTCACATAAACATTCAGGAGAAGTGAACGAGTGTTTAAAAGGGCAGGACTCGTTTGTTGTCTCACGATCTGGTGAAAGGCATACCTGTGAGGAAATTAGGTGAGAGCAGACCCAGCTTTTCCGTTTATGAAGTAAAAAGAAAGGTTTGTCAGGACAGTGTGGGATTTCATAACACTCCATTGACTATATTGGAAGGGGCTGGAGGGGAGGAAGAGCATATACATCACTGACAAACTTCATCACTTCACATACAGACATCACATTCAATTAAGTATAGGGCTCTCTGTCAACAAGCTTGACACATACATCTAGGGAATGTCACCAACCCCCCCCAAATCAATATTCAAGTTATGATGGACTGACAGCTTCCCAGCTAAGTGAGTGTCCCCTGGTTTTACCTATCCTTGCTTCAGAACACAGCAAAGTCCTTGTAAAATGAACAAACAAACTTAATTAACTGAGGGATATGGCTGAGTATAAACCAAGAGTCAACAATTCATATAGCGATTAAAAAAAACCCAACACCTGTTTAATGAAATTCAGATCATCAAGAAACTAAAATATAATGCAGTTAAGGAATCTGAGAACAGAAATTCTCAATATTCTAGGAAAATAAAGTTGCATTTTTATACAATTCATGCAGAAGAATGCAATTTTCCATGTAGAATTAAATCCCTATAGACCTAGGGAAGAGTTTACCAGTGCTACCATCTAATTAGTGTTTTTTTTCTTTTTCTGGTATATAAGAAGATAAAGACACTGTAAGAATAGCAGCAAAGACCAGTGGAGTAGCTTGTTTGAAAATTCCATCTTCGGCAATGGCCAGCATTATATGGATAAAGAAGATAAAAAATCCTACCTCTGAAACACTATTCTTTATCAGTGTAGCTCCATAGATGTACAGTATAGCTATAAAAGAGAAGAATCTGTAACTAGTCCTTTATAAGGTTAGTTCTACTTCTGTTTCAGAATGTTTTTGGGGGAAGACAGCCTTATTATGCTCAGGACTCTTCACACTACATGAATAGTTTAATGGAAGTTTAATGGATATAGTACAGAATAAACTGACCTCTAAAATTTGAGTACTTTTTGGTGAACGTAAACTCCAGAGTAAGTTTGTTCTCTCGGATCCTTATTTTGGCAACTGATCCTACTTAAAAGTAAGTATCAGTAACAGTAATTATTTTGATTTGACAGTTCTTAAATTGCACGGTTGGGTACTTCTGCTGTCATATGACTTATGAGCTTTGGAATTTAAATACAATTTCAAAATGTTTATGGGTGACGCACAAAAGAGCACAAGAGCATCCTTATGCAGTTGCACAAAAAGGTCTGATGTGTGTTATTTATCATCTTTACACTACAAACGGCTCAGATATAACACCTACTGCCTTAAAAATGTTACCTTGTAAAAGGGCTATTCACAAAATCACTGAATGGTTGGGGTTGGAAGTGACCTCTTGAGATTGTTTAGCCTAACCCCCCTACTCAAGATAGAACAGGTTGCCCAGAAACATGTCCAGATGGCTTTTGAATATCTTCACAGACAGAGACTTCACAACTTCTCTGGGCAACCTGTTCCAGCATTTGATCACCCTCGCAGTAAAAGAGTGTTTATTTGTGTTCAAATTGATTTTTGTATTGTTTCCTTTAATTTATGCTGTCTGGGAGCACTACTAAGAAGAGTCCGGCTCAGTCATCTTCATTCTCTCCCATCAGATTTTTGTACACATCGATAAGATCCCCCTGAGCATTCTCTTCTCTGTACTGAACAGTCCCAACTCTCTCAGCTTTTCTTCATAGGAGAGATGCTCCAGTTCCTTAACCGTCTTAGTTGGCCCTTTGTTGGACTATCTCCAGTATGTCCTTGTCTCTCTTACTCACATGAATTATTCCACCATAACTCCCTAATCCCAGTGAGGTCATAGCTCAGTAACTGCACAGACTTCTGAGTCCTCTTTTTCTTCTAAGCCCGTGTTATGTGCATTACTGAAGAGGTCCTTGAGAGAGACATCCAAGTGCACTGGTTCCCCAGTACAGGCTTGAGAGTGTTCTCCATAAGGCTGTTTCTCATGCATTTCCATCTCTTCATGCCTACACTTGAGGTGATTCCATTTCAGCTCTATTTTTTGATTGCTCTGTCCTTTCTCTTCTCATCACCCCAGGTCCTTGGCTTGTCTGCTCCGTCTGCAACTTCCTTGCCTGTTTGTTGAGGAGCTAATCCCTCGTCCTTCACTACTGTAGGTATACCACAGTGATTCCAGGCAGAATTTTGGGCTGAGAAAGAAAGGTAATATTCAGAGATTGTAATATTTGGTTTCTGATCAGGCATCCACTTGAAAACAGTTAGAAACAAACAAAACCTAGTGGATAAACAAAAGTGCAAAGCACACAGGAGCAATAAAGCAAAATGAAGTGATGATTTCTTGATATACCACCATTTGGTTATTAAGAATTGTTGTAACTACTGTTTTCAAGTAATATGGCATGTAGACTAGTTTATTATTTTCTTTTGTATATGAGTCATTGCAATTTCATGTAAATGTTTGCCATAAACTGGCTGATCTTTATTTTTCACCTTTCTTTGTGTTCTGAGCAGAATTTGCTATTGCTTAATGCTACACTGTTGAACCGAGACTGCAGCTTCTTTCATTAATGCATCCTGTAGCCTTTGTTGTTTACACAGACTCATGATGAAAATCTAAATGTCTCTATATATATATACAAGATGATGTACAGAAAATACCTGTATTCATTTTCTAATGCAGGTTTTTAATGAGAAAATAGCACAAAGAAGCATCTGCTTTCCATAAATATTCCACCCTTTAATAAACTGTCTTTTGTTACATTTGTTACCTGCAGAGGAATAAAAACCTATATTTGATTGTCTCCAGGAAAGGTTTTAAAAGAAAATATTTTCTTGTACTGTTCTAGGATCCTGCTAATTTAGCAGCCAGAAGGAGTTTTATGGTCTGAAGAGATGCAAGCGTGTTTACTAGAGAGACTTCAGGAACACAAATTTGCAAACATTTTGTACTCACTTAGCTTAGAAGGAACAAAATGTACTCTAACAAATAAAGCTTTTAAGATGTTCACTGAACACAGCTCCTTTAAATTTTCAATAAGGCTGCTGCTCCAATATAATATTCAAACAAGTAGAATAAGTCAGATTTACTGAGTGCTATTTTAAATTGAGAGAAAAAAAGGGCAGGTTTTTTTCTTATTATGAAGTTAAAGACGTACACAAAACAACCTTTCAAGGTCAAACAGCAAATGAATTGCTGAACTGGGCCCAGATTTCCTGCTACATAGTCTTGTTTATCATCTAATAAATCACAGCGACCCTTTTCCCACGTCTGAGCTAATTATTTCGGAATTATTAGTGTTGTACCTTTTTTCTAATAAAAATCTACTTCAGTTTTTGGTCAAGATGTGAAGGTTAACATTGTGATGGAAGTCTGTTTCAAGCTGCTTAATCAGGATGAAAAGACAGATGTTCTTTAAACAACTCAGAAGTCTCAGGATTTCATGGAGAGGTGCTCTGCTCTTCCTGGTATTTTCTGGGAGAACAACACAGCAAGACACAAGGAACCTAGAAGATTTCTGGAGGACATCAGGGATAACTTCTTAACCCAGGTACTGCATAGAATCACAGAATAGTTAGAGTCAGAAGCGACCTTCAAGATCATCGAGTTCCAACTCCCCTGTCCTGGGCAGGGACACCTCCCACCAGACCAGGTTGCTCCAAGCCCCATCCAGCCTGGCCTTGAACCCCTCCAGGGATGGGGCAGCCACAGCTTCTCTGGGCAACCTCTTCCAGTGCCTCACCACCCTCACAGCAAAGAAGTTCTTCCTAAGATCTCATCTAAATCTCCCCTCTTTCAATTTAAAATCATTCCCCCTTGTCCTATCACTCCACTCCCTGACAGAGTCCCTCTCCAGCTCTCCTGGAGCTCCCTTCAGATAATGGAAGGCTGCTTGAAGGTCTCCTGGAGCCTTCTCTAGGCTAAGGGGTAATGTGCAAGCGCATCTATGATTCACTGACAGGAAAGAACTGATCAAGGATAGAATAAATAATGGCAGCGTTAGCTGTTGTGACCCCAAAATAGTGGAGTTAAAGATCTTGAGGTGAATGAAAAGAACAAGTAGCAGAGAATTGACCCTGAAATTTAGGAGAGCAACTTTCAGATTAGTCATGAAATTTCCCTTTCCCTTCACCTTCCACCCTTGCCTTTCTCCTAGAACTGGCTCCACACCATGAAAGGAAGTAGATGGAATTACACTGTAGAAGTAAGGCTGGAGTACTGACGACTGAGACTAGCAAACCAGAAAATCTGAGGCTGCATATAGGATACTTTCCAGATGGTTGTATTTCAACATCTGCTTTCTCTGGTTTTGTGTTTAGTTTAAACTCATTTGACGGTTTCATCTGATGAAATGCAGAAATGAAATCTCTATTTGATTTAGTTTTTGAGACTGGGGACTTCTATAGACACTTTAAAGTGTCTATGGACTGACTAATACAGGTCAGATACTTTATGACTTAAATGTACTTATTCTCATTATTGACAAAAATAAGGTTACTGTAATAAGCTTAGAATACAGATACCTAGTATTAGGTGAGAGAAATCCCATGCTTATAACATCAAATTGAACTGGGCTTGAGCAATTGCTTTAAATTCTCTCTGAATGTCACTGCTTTTACATTCAAACATTCTTATAATAAATATTGTGTTTAATCTTTGTTGATAGCTTATGGGAAGCCAAAGTCTTGGTACCTCCTGAGGCTGCTCATTTCTAACAGTGTGTTTTGTGCCCAGTATTTCTTTGTTGCAAACCCATCTCAGTCATGCTTTTAAAGGACTGTGTTTCTTCTCATACCAGAGCATCCTTGTAGGAAGTGATAACACATCATTTTAAACTGAAAGAGCGGAGATTTAGGTTAGATACTAGGAAGAAATTCTTTCCTCTGAGTAAAGGTGAGGCACTGGCTCAGGTTGCCCAGAGAAGCTGTGGCTGCCCCATCCTTGGAGGGGTTCAAGGCCAGGTTTGATGGAGTTTTGAGCAACCTGGTCTGGTGGGAGGTGTCCAACCCAAACCATTCTATAATTATGAAGAAAATATGAACCCTATCATGGCATAGGGGAGAGTTAGGAAATCCAAATTAGTCTTGCCTAAACCTAGAAGTGGAATCAAATAGCATCATACCTACATCAGATATGTCTTGTGTTCTGCTCTGTCTCCATTTATATCTTGCAGAATCAAGCTACAGGCTGTTGAGAACTGCATAGAGCACATCTGGAATATGTGATTACTTTTTTTTTTTTTTTTTAATAGGAATGTTCTTTTAGACTTTGAAAATATGTTTGTGGCTGCAAAACAACCTTTTTTCTTCATGTGGACCCACATGAAGACTTTAATACTCAAAGCCAGGAATGGTTTTTCTCTATCCCATAGCTGCCAATTTGCATAACAGCAGTGGTTGTATGGAAGTCTTCACACAAAAAAAGGATCCATTCATTAACATTCAGAATACACCTGCACACTGCTTGAGTTATTTATTTATTTTCTCTAATGCTGCACCTTTCTTTTTTCCCCAGTGGCTTTTTGGCATAATAGCAAAGCAATGGAAATGTTAGCTTTGTTATAGGAAATAAGTAGCCATCACATATTTTGTCAAAGCCAGAAAATACTGGTCCTGTGGTAGGAGGCAAGAAAAAAAGAAAGCAGTGCAACGTGGTGAAACAGTAGGTTCCAACTCATTGGAGCTCACTGTGTTATGTGCTTGAAAGGTTTTAGGAATACTGATAAAAGGAAGCATAACTAGGTTTGGGAAATGCAGAATAGGAGGCGCTGATGTCCTTATCACCTCTCATATAAAGCCCCAGAGGCAGTACTATTTGATTTGTTCATTTCCAGGCATTTTTATATTTGTCCTCCCCTTCCAAAATATAAATGTTTGTAAAGAAACACCCCTGATGGGTGGTGAGTGGGTCCCACACCAATGAGTTTTCAGTCCTTGCTCTTTCTTTCATCGTGTTTCGTTTAACTGGAGAAACCTAAATTCATCTTCCTGCTGTGAACAAATGCTTCTGTTCATATTGCTCGAATTTTGGCAGTGATCTTATGAAACAGGAGACGGAGGTCAAACACAGAACTCATGCAAGAGGCTCTTAGGCTCTCTTTAATGGTCTGGCTTAAAAGCAAGTAACCTCTTATATCCTTTGCCAATTGCTAAGCATGGAAGTCGGAACAAATAGCACTCCCTTGAATTTGAGTTCGATTTCTGCAAATGCCTCATTTACATGCAGATTTAGCCACGAGGGTTACTGCAACATTTGCTGTAGTTTGCACCTCTCCTGAACTGCGACTTCACCATTTAAATGGACTGCCAAAAAAAGAAATATAAGATGTCTTACTTCACCTAAATGAAGTCAGTAACTTCACTAAAAAGTGAGAGCATGTAGTGGGAGAAAGAGAGAGAGGATGAGACAGGGTGTAAGATCATGTTACTGTAAAAATCCAGAGAGTAGTTGAGTCACATCTAGTAATATACTATACATATGCTGCAGAAAAATTAATAGAATATGTGAGTAATATAGAGAGGAGTGATACGTGCATGGGAGAAAAGTTTAAAGGCAGGCTGACTCATTTGGAGGCGATCATAACATGGCAGCAACAGCAAAGGTACAAAATCATATAGATTATTTAATGCAACATTAAATTAAAGCCCCAACTAGAGAAGGAGGCGGCAGTTCTAATGTATTAAGCAAATTGTTGTGTCGTGGGTTTTTTCCCCCCAAGAAATTACAAAGTGAGGATCTACTTGAGTCACAAATATAACTTTATTTAAGTTTGATTTACTGGTCTTGGACAACTTGGCAGAACTGAGGGCAGAAAGTGATCAAGGTGCTCAACTCTACAGTGTGCTGGAAGCTGACATTTGACCAATAAGTGCCTTTTTCAGTTGTAGAGCTCTCAAATACCTGGAAAGAAAGCAGGCAATGGGCAAGCTGCCTGCATAGGGGTGGGTTGTATTGTTACAGAGAGAGTGTCTCCATAAGTAGCTGAATATACTTTTAATATGTTAAATAGCTCTGGCTGGTGGTGAGATCTCCCTGGTGGAAAAAGTCCCACCATGAGGATTTCACTGCAGAATCACATGAAATTATGGAATTTAACAAGGATTTGGGGTTTGAGACTTAAGAAATTTGTGGCTAAGACTCCTGGCTATTCCAACTTCAGCAAAAGTTATTAGGAACTAGTGTTGCCGTTGTTGGTGAAAGAACGTGAATGATAGAATGGTTTGGGTTGGAAGAGACCTTCAAGATCATCCATTCCCACCCCCTGTCCCTGGGCAGGGACACCTCCCACCACACCAGGTTGCTCCAAGCCCCATCCAGCCTGGCCTTGAACCCCTCCAGGGATGGGGCATCCACAGCTTCTCTGGGCAACCTGGGCCAGAGTCTCACCGTACCCTCAGAGGAAACAATTTCTTTCTGAGATCTCAACAAGATCTTCCTTCTTTCATTTTAAAACCATTGTCCTGCTTACTGTGATAAACATAATTAAAGGATAAAAAAAGTGCTGGTCTAGGAGCAAGGTTAGGCTGTTTATATCCTGTATTACTGCTCAACATGAGGTATGGATTCACCAGATTGAAAGAATTTGGATTGTAAACCAACAAGCTTTGTCTGTTTTACAGCTCATAAAAGAAGTTGTGACATTTGCAGGTTTGGCTTTTTGCTGATTTTTTTATAGAATTTGCTGATTTACTTACAGGGAATATATACCCCTTAAAATTGTTTCCGTTCCCCTTGCAGGGAAATATGTAACCCTTAAAATTGTTTCTTTTCCCCTTGCAAGCAATTTGTGACATGAGCAAAACACAGTGCTTGATTTGTATCACGTCTTTAGAAAACACTTCTGCTGGTAGTGATTTTTTTGGGGTGATTCAGCTCACACTGGAGAGTAACTATCAATAGGAGCCCAACTATCTAGGAAGAAGGCTTCCATGTGTATTTGTATATCTTACAGGGCTGTTTTTAACATGAAAACAATCCAGGATATTCTGCCTGTGGCAAGGTCATGCAATGGCACTGAATTTCTCTTCTGTGATAAGGGAAGACATTTATTGAGCACTAGAACAAGCGGATGATGGGTAAGGGGATATTTTGACAGATGCTTTTCAGACTTATGATTTCCAGCCTGCAAAGATTGGCAATAGTTGGGTGAGAGTATTAAATCACTGACAGCCAACAGTGTCCAGGTCCCCAGTGTCAAAATGCCAGGCAAGAATTCTTGGATCCTTGCATGTATTTTAGGGTTCGAGGTTGTTTACAACAGCACAGGGTGGAAGCTGGCTTATTAAAGGACAAAAAGCATTCCAAAAAGTGAAGGAAAACAGAGGAAGAAGTTTAGGAAATATATAGATTAGGGAAATGTAGAGAAACGTGATAAGGAGACGTCAGGTTCCTTCCCTGAAGGAAGATAAGTATATTATACACAGGGCAGTAATAAGTCATGGTATAACACCAGGAATGAGCTTGACTTAGAGCACAGGCTTGTTAAGGATTGTTTATTTCTGAAACAACTGTTACGTTGGATTTATAGAAGCAAACTAAGAATATTTCTCTTGCTGTGCAGAGGCTTGTCTTGCGGTATCAGCAGTCTCTTTGGCTCTAAAGAAGAATTCTGACAAGTACCCTTTATCTCCACAGGATGCATTAGGAGAGTAGATTTGAGGCAAGGGAAGAAGGGATGTCACGGCTTTTCTCATGCCTCTGTTGTCATGATCACATTATAAAGCTGCTGACGATGAGATTACTAAGTGAACTTTCAATATTACCTTCTCCTTCTTAAGACAGAGTAGGAATTTGACCACCGTTTGTTCGTGCTCCTGTTCTGTTGACTGTGACATATTAAAGGCCCTGATACGAAAATAAAACTGGGGGTTTTTTTGGTCAGATATTTTCACAGTTGTGTTTGTGAAGTTGTTTGGTTGCTGGCTGCAGCTGAAGTACAGCAGAGGCTTTGCTCCTCCTTGTAACTAGTGATAGCCTGAATTGGGTCGGTCTGAATGCTGCAGGGCTCCCTGAGCTACTGAGCAGAGTAAAATACTGCAGAATCTGGTTGGGAAGGGTAGAATAAATGGGTTATGTATTTTTTGACATACAGGCTGCAAGTGTACAATCCTAAATAAAAGCAATGAACTCGTAATGAAGTCTTTTTACACCCACTTTCTGTGTAGCCTGTGATATCTCACTGTGTGTCTGGATTACTTTTAGCTCACTGTTTTGAAACTGGCTTAGAAATAAGGAAAGGAAGGTAAAAGCAGAGTTGGTGGAAGATTTATGGCTGGATTCATGAAGTCTTCTAATTGCAATGATGCTATTTCAGATGAAATTTCCAAACTGAAGCACTTCGAGCCTCCTACAGAATGTGTGAATTAAAAGGTAGCTACGATTGGGATCAAACCAGACAGATTTCATAAAATAGAAGAAATAAGGTAAGTAGGTTGTCTAATGGTGGCCAGTAAAAAAACTGAGAATACATCTGGGTCTGTCTTCTCCAAAGCTGAGCCATTTGGAGAGTCAGGATTGACTCTATGGCGTTTCCTCACCAAGCAAACACAGGCATTTCCAAAACCCAGGGAGGAAATAACGATTTTGAATTTACTGCTAATGCTTGGCTAACTTATCTGGCAGGAAACAGTGCTGGGTTTCCAGAATCCATTTGTTCATTTCAAAAAAAGTCCTTTGTCATTTGGTTTAGTTTATCCTCCAAGAAACTGCTCTAGACATTCAGTTACACTTCTTCTCAGTCTCTTCTCTGCCCATGAATTTGGCATTTTTTAATGTGTAATAGGAGGGATTGAGATAATTGTTTTCTTCCTTTCCAGAAACAGCCAATTTTTAAATTTTTAAGGTATGTAAGTGGGGTTTTGGATTTGGTCTTGTGAAAGCAGTTGGATCTGGGTCTGCCACAACATACATGATTCTACAAAGCACAGGACTATGGAAGGAGTGATATAGACCATATTTCTGAGCAGCGTTCAGAGAAAATAATATTTCCTGTCATTTTTTAGGAATTTCTTTTCAAGATATCCTGAGCTGGTAGGCTTGCTTTGAGACACTTTGCTGGGTTACTTTTCTCAGGAGTGTTTAAGTTCAGGATGATGGTGTTTGGTTCTGTCAATAAGGAGGTGATTCTACATATACACACACAGAAACAAGAAAAAAGTTGAGCCTTTGTGCTGTTAAGCTCCAGCTTGGTTAGATACCAGTCAGTGAGAACCAGATTGTGGTTCTGATTTGAAATCTTTTGTCAAGTTCATTACTG
The DNA here is from genome assembly GCA_013400375.1 of Thinocorus orbignyianus. NCBI lineage: Eukaryota > Metazoa > Chordata > Aves > Ciconiiformes > Thinocoridae > Thinocorus > Thinocorus orbignyianus. The sequence continues at coordinate 156,760 of VXBW01003030.1, forward strand.
TAATTATTTTTCTGACTATCAGAGAAAGTATTCCCCACTAATTTGTCTCCTGCAATTTTACTTTTTGTTCAGGATCTCCCCATTTTGGGGAGTTTCTCCCTTTTGACAATTTTAGTGTTAGTTCAGGTAAATGCAACTAAAATCAGTTGTTTTATTACCATTGCTTAATGCTTAATCCAATAATCATGAAATGCTGAATCCAGAAAGATGTTGACTTTCATAGCATTGAATACAAATGGTCAACTTTTCTTTTTTACTATTGAACCTGCTGAAAATATTACCGAAAGAATGGAGCTGGTCCTCTGGATCTAGTATTTGAAGATGTTGGGCTCCTCTTAAAGGATATCGTACACCATTAGAAAAGTATTTAAGATTTTTTTTTGTTACTCTTAGCTAGTTTTGGAAGACTCTGATAGGCATAAAATTGCTTGTTGCAGCAAATATTATGTATTCGGAGAATTAATTTAGCTTAACTAATTAACAGTCTTCAGAATGTATTACTAAAGCAAAGGGGATCTAAATGTCACCCACTCACGCTCCATAATAAGAAAGTGACAAAGTGTGATATCCCAGTCAAGCTGTTTCTTGGACTTACTTCAGGAAATACAAGTTGAGATAAGTTCCCTTTGGTTACAAGGCAGCTTTTTAAAAATTTTTCACAGGCAAAGAAAAGGTTCGTTAAGGGGTAGGGTACCTCATTGACAGATTTCAGCCGGAGCCGGGTTTGGTCATGGATTGACTAAGGTAAATGTGACATTAACAGCTAGGAAAAGTGGGATTATTTTCTGATACTGGAGGATCTACCTTTTCTACTCTGAGTTTTGAAGATCCCTCATTAACTTGAGCTTTAAAAGCCATTTGTTATTCTACGTGACAGAAGCTGCTAACATTTCACTTATCTGTCGTTCTCTAATAAGAACAGAGAAATATCCCACATCCCTTCCAAAAACAAAAGGGGAAAAAATGGGATGGCAAGGCAGTGAGATAGGTAAACCAACCTACTAGAGTATACTTTTTGTTAGATTTACATTACTGCAGTTTTCCCATCTAAAGCCACTCTGTTTTTCTACTTGTTGGTGTGTGGTCTCTCATGACACAAGAAATCTGTAGGGGACTGGGAACTCTTCCTATTATAATTGTATCCCTAGCAAAGTCTGTTTATCTCCACTGTAGGCTTCTAATCAGTACCATACCTTAATTAATCTTTGAGTACTCACAGTATCGGCAGGTCTAAGACTGCAATGGATTTACTGTGTAAATATGTTGGCCTCTTCTCAGAAGCCTGTGAGCGAAAAAGCAACGGATCAGATTCCAAACAGGAAAGCACTAAGAATAATTTGCCATCAGGATTGATCAAAATTGTCATTTAATATCTGAAATGCCTTATTTCATGTTAATGTTTTCTGATTTCTTAAAGGAATGTGAGTTTTAACTGAATGTAATTGTTTACCTTCAAGTAGATTAGGGTGATCCAGCAAATGGAGCATTGGTGCTGTCTATAGGATTCTTATTAGACTGTAGCTGAAAAAAAATGCTAAAAAAAATTTCATGAGCTAAAGCGCCCTTCACTATTTTATAACATTTTGAAAGAACATGCATAAGATTTTTTTCCACCTATTTTGGATACCATTATGTTGGTTTTCCACAAGGAATGACCCATAATTAAAGACCTATATCATTCTAACTTCAATATAAAACAAGTGAACCATGACAATTTCAAAATCTTGAATGAACTCTGATCATGGAAGACACACCGTTATTACAGATCTTGAATATTCTCTGTGCTGGAGAGTATTTTAATATTCTATGTTACTGAAAAGCAGGAATTTACACTTCCTTGGTAATTTTTTTCTCCGTTCTAATGCTCACGTGACAGTGCCAATATAGATTGTCTGAAACTAAAAAGTAACTTAGTTCTAGTAGTTGGGCTCTTCCATGTTTATTCATTGCAATGGTTGTTGTCAAAAAAGCAGTGGGATGCTTCAGGTAGTATCCCGAATTACTTGTAGACATCAGTGCAGTCCATCACTAAGGTTTTCCCAACAGTGCCACAGAAAGTTTGAAGGGTTTTATTAAATAATTCTGCTTGTTCTGCAACATTGATACAAGGGTTAAAAATGCAAATTACAGGAAAATAATGTGTTTCAATGGAAACATAAAGCCAGGAGTTAATGTCTCTGATGCTTAGAACAAATGGTGTGTAGGTTACTCTATGTTTATATGTTTCTCCGTCTTTGTTGTTGCTGTTGTTTTATTTTTACTTTGGAACATGATAAATTAAAACCCTGAGTGGTGTATAGGGCATAGAACTTACTGCAGCATAGCCACTATTAATTACCATCCACAGTAAATCTGACTAATGCTATTTTTCTCTGACTCAAGTGTTACTTCATAGTTTGTTTTTTGAAAGTTTAAAATATCAGGTCCTAAAATAGTTTAAGTCGAAGAATATAACTTTCATGGTTGAACTACCTTTTGAAACCCTTCAAACCACATAATTCTTTAGATTTTATTTAAAAGGGGCAATATATGATTAGGATTTGTAGCAAGTCTAAAGAAATATGTAGTCTGATAGCATTTAGATGTCCAGAGGAGGACAAAGAAGCAGGTGAGGGATCTGCAGAGTAAGTCTTATGAGGAGAGGCTGAGGGAGCTGGGGTTCTTCAGCCTGGAAAATAGGAGGCTGAGGGGAGACCTTCTTGCTCTCTCCAACTCCCTGGAAGGAGGGTATAGCCAGGGAGGGTCGGTTTCCCAAGGAACAGACAATGGGATAAGAGGAAATGGCTTTAAGTTACACCAGGTTGATATAGTGCTCAGTGACATGGGTTAGTGATGTTTTGTTTTATTTATCAGAGTTAGGTTAATGGTTGGACTGGATGATCTTAAAGGTCTCTTCCAACCTGGAAAACTTTATGATTCTATGACCATGAACAGAAGGTAGAAATGGTGGAGACTGCTAACATAGTCTTGCCATTACCCTGGAGATATTTAAAAGATGTGTAGACATGGTGTTGAGGGACATGGTTTAGTGGTGGACTTGGCAGTGCTAGGTTAACAGTTGGACTTGATGATCTTAAAGGTCTTTTCCAAAGTAAAAGATTCTACGATTCTATGAATTTATATCAAAATTTGCTTCCAAATTTGTTACACATGAAAGTAGCAATAGGAAGGAATTGGAATTTAGCTTTATAATTTTAGATTAAGACTGTTTTCATTTGTCTTCTACAAGAAAATCGCTTCCTTGGTGCCAACATCCTTTCTTTGAAAAGGTGTTTTCAGACCATGTTACAGAAGGTAAAACATTCCACTCAGCAGCAACTGGCTGGAGACGAGAAATGTTAATCTTTGCTGAGAGGGCAGCAACATTTCCCTAAAGAATGGGGAACTTTCTCATCCATGGGAAGAGGCTCCCTGAAGTGCTGGTTGAGGTATGTGTTCAAACATTTTAACAAGGCTTATTTGCTCTTCCCTAGTCAAAGGGGGTTATCTTTTCCTCTGCTTCTTGCTACAGAGGGTTCACATAAATAGCCTAATGACTTTTAGGTTATATATTTTTTTTGATGCTTTCTGAGTAGGATCATAGTAAAGGTCAAAGAAAACTAATCTAAAATTCACTTGTACATATATAAAATATTTCAATGATCCTTCAAAGGAAAAAAAGACCCCCCCAAACCTAACACCTTTTGTAAATGCCATTTCCTCCCTGGATTCTTGTCTTGATTTGCTTTTCCTCTCTAACTCCTTCTCTTGTAACCACAACTACTTTCTCCACTTGTTGTGTCCTTTAACCTCAGGTGGTCGGAAAAGTCCTTTTCATGCTCTCTGTAACAGTTTCTTTTCTTCTACTAATTCCAAGGCTGCTTCTTGGCTCTTCTCACAACTCTTCTCACCGTGCATCTCCGTTACTTCAGTTCTTCTTTATCGATTGCAGGATGTTGCTTTCATTATACTCTTTCTGGTACGGCTGTTGAACTAAAGAATTCGATCGTGTCTCCTATGTGATGCTTTTTCTTTGGCACAGCCCTGCTAAGTCTTAGCACACACTGGCTCCAGAGTCTCTCTCCATTCAGTGGTAGGTAGGAAGGACGACTGGAGGAAGAAAAGTTATCGAATGAGAACAAAAAGCTACTTCTCATTGCCACCCAGCCTTGAGAAATTGGCTAAGATATTGATTTACGGGGACGGTGGTAGACTTGAGCAGATTAGAACTATTGGCAGCACAAAAGAATGATTGTCCAGAAGGATTGATCAGGGACAGAGAGTGGAACAAACAGGACTATAATACTCTAAGATGAGTTTGTTAAAACATGTAATAGTCTTCCAGAGAGGACATCTGTGTCCAAAACCATAAATGGTGGACACAAGGACATAACTAGAAAAATAGGGTTGGATTTACTCTTATTAATTCCACCCAGCAGGTGTCATCTCCCTTTTGTTATATGGAGTTACACAGGAAATAAAAGCTTTCTACTTCTTGTTTCAGCAAGACACTTGAGCATATCCTTAACTCCAGCAGAATTACAGATATGTACTGGAAGTTAAGGATATAATTGTTTCCAGAATAGACATGGAATAACGTCTCAACAAGTTCTTTTCACTTTAGTTCAATGCCTTCAAGGCAATTTATTTCTGTTCCTTTTTCTGTTCTACTATTACTACTTGTTTGCTTTGTTATTTCAGAACTCCCGACCACCCCAAACCAGCCAGGACCTTTACCCCCCTGCTAAAAAAAAAAAGACTAGTAATTTTCTCAAGATTCAGATTCCTCTGAATCTTTTAGACTTGTGTTTCTGCAGATGGCAGCTTCCCCCTTTTTTCCTGTATTGTAATTAGTTGCTCTAATTAGAGGAACCTACACTTCATGATTTTGAATAAGAAAAGTAGTGGAGACAACAAGGTTCCCAAGAACAATGTAGAACACTTAGACTTCCACACAATTGAGTTAGGAAGCTGCTCACTCTGCAGACATAAATGGTGTTTGGCCACATCTGTAACTTCAGTTGTCTTGAAAAGTCTCATCTCTGTCTTCCTGTGAAATAATAACAATTCTAGATTCATTATAGAACTCTGTTGTTCTGTCTCTCAAGCTGGTAGAGCTTTCTTTTTGTTTTGCTGTTATTGAAGCTTCTGGATTTCTTTTTTTCTTTATAAAGCTAAATTAAAGGGATCCCATGGATTAGAAATAAACCCCGGCCAGTGATAGGGCTTCTGCTGTTGCTTGTGGGTCGCAAATATATTTTTTCATGTTTTTTCTCAATTTTTCTATGTTTGTTTCACCCTGTTGTCTTTCCCTGAACCACTGCATTTGGGCCTTCCTCTGGATGTTACAGAAAAGGAAATTTCAGCAGGATGTGTAGCAGGGATTTAGAAAAGTGGATGTGCATGATCTTTCCCAATCTCTTTGAGTGCCGCTATTAATTGTGATTTTTGGATTTATGTCTTAAGCTTGTTAAAAGTTGCAAAAAATTGTCCTATAACTAAACTACTTCATTATTATCAAGGACTAGAACAAGTAGTCACTTCTTTCCAATCCTATGGTCCCAGTTCAAATACCTTCTGACATCTATTAGTTGAGTTTAAAAGGTCAGTTTGCTGCTTCCGTTAAAAACTGAGAGCTAAAGTTATTTCCTTCCTGGCAGATTCCCACACAGTTCATTCATAAAATAATTACATTTCAGTAGGGGAAATTTTCTCCACAAATAGCAGGAAAAATTGTTGCTTTTTAATGCACGTACAATTATTTTTTTAAGTACTCTTGGGTGTCATTTATTGAAACTTATATATGCTTTCAATAAATCTTGCTGTAGTTCACTTCAACAAATTATGGAACAAATTTCCCCAAGGTAAAATTAAATTCTGGTGCAGTATGTGAAAATTAAAACACTGTTATTGCTCATTTATAAATTGGTGCACTCTTTTAGGGAGACGTGCTTTAGGGAATGTTTGGGCAAAAAAGAGTACACCAATTTTCCAGGAAAACTTTTAAAATTAACGCTTAGATAATATCCATAATAAAAATATTTTAGCTCTCCTTAATAATTGTAGAAACATATTAATGTAATGTAAAAATACTCCCCTTTAAATATCAATAAATACGTTATGGAAAGAAAAAATATTATAAGGTTTATATTAGACACTATGTAAATAACTTTGGATATTCTCATATCTACAGACGTCTCAAAATAATAACCGACTTTGTTATGTATGTCCTAGACCAACATAAAAGCCTCGGTCCTTCAGAAACTCTAGGCTTTAATCTGGGATCCATATGATCTACTTCCTGTCATCTGGCAGGTCAGATAACGACCCCGAATCAGTATCTGAAATTACATCCAATCCTCACACACACGCAAAATTGTTAGATGTCTTTGGCGAGATAAGATGATATCCCTCAAAGACGCGTTGTTTTCTTCAAACCCCGATACAATTTGTTCTTTCTCTAAAATATTCATTGAAAGGTAAAAAGCAAATCCCACTGTATAACTACCTAAAAGAAACAGCCATATTTGAGGAATTATTTTTTTTTAGTATGTTTTTTGGTTTTCAGGCTCAAGTGAAGAATCATCTGCCAGGTTTTCCTTAGAAATTATCAGGTCCTGTCTAGTGACAGGACGAGGGGCAATGGTTTTAAATTGGAAGAGGGGAGATTTAGATGAGATATTAGGAAGAAGTTCTTTACTGTGAGGGTGGTGAGGCACTGGAACAGGTTGCCCAGGAAAGTTGTGGATGCCCCATCCCTGGAAGTGTTTAAGGCCAGGCTGGATGGGGCTTGGAGCAACCTGCTCTAGGGAGAGATGTCCCTGCCCAGGGCAGGGGGGTTGGAACTTGATGATCTTTAAGGTCCCTTCCAACTCTAACCATTCTATGATTCTATGAATTCCCACTGCCATTCTAGCACAAAATAAAATTAGCAAAAGTAAGTGAATTACGTACACAGAAATTTAATCTCAGTTGCCTGGATTAGAAATTCTTCCATTTTTTCCCAGATGAAGAGAAAATAAATACTAGCCAGCAACTAGGAGAGAAAGTCTCTTGTTTTAGAAGTTAAAGAAATACTTCAAAAACTCAGGTTTTAGGGCAAGCACTTGGTCTTATCAATAGGACACGATCACAAATTAATTCTTCATGTTTTAAAACTGCCTTTAAATCTTTTGATGAGAAAAGAAGTCATAAAATCTAAGTGTCAGTAAGCCCTGTGAAAGGACAGATGCCTCACAAGTGACCGAAGAAGTTGCCTTTGAGCAAGATCTAGGAGGGATCATGGGGAGGACATGAATGTTATGGAGACAGTCTTTGAAAACAGGGAGAGAGACATACAATTCCTTTCAGGAAAACATCAGCAAAGATAATTTTCAATGCTTCAATGGTAAGTGAGACAGAAGAAGATGCAAGTGCAGGCTTAGTCCTTTGGTGGACACCAAACAAAATAGTTGTGGAGAACAGTAATGAAGGAAGAGACATTCAAGGACATTATCAGGAGCGGGTTTACCATGAGAGAGGGGTGGCTGACCATAATGAACGGTTCAACAATCCTCCCTTGCAAAATAGAACGATGCAATTAATTTACTAAGCCCAGACACCAGAGATATTTAAAAATGAATAGATACTATTTCACAAATTGAATTGAATCTATTGATTAAATCTTTCAGGAGCAAAAAAAGGCACATGATGGCTGGATATGGAGATACTGTGATCATACAAGGCATGGTGGAGGTATACGCTTACAAACATCAGTGGCTCTCTTTAAATTACCACTATGAATCACCTTTTAATTTCTCTAATTTTTGTAATAACCGCAATGATTGGCATTTGATTTCTTTTATTGTGTTTGCAATACAGTATCTGTGCTAAATGTTCATTTGTGGTTTTAGAGAAGGGACTAACAGATTCATTAACTGTGTTTTTTCATACTTGATAATCGCAGCTTAAATACCGTATTAATTCCAAAATATGATTTCTCCATTGCCTCTCTTTTTCTGATATTACTTTAATTTGAAAAATTCTTTTTATAAGACCTTGACAGAATTAAATACGGGTTGATACTATGGTTTTTGCCAAGAATAATTTCCCTTTGCTGTACTATACTTTATTCTATACTGTATGCTGTTACATTAATTAGAGCTGTCTGAATGATACATATTTTTTTTAATGGATTCTGCCCCAAACCATCTGCTGTATGTGTACTTTCATCTAGCCCATCCCAGATCCCCTTTTCAAATGTCCAGACATAAACTAACTGGAGCTCAATAAACTATAATTGAATTTAATGGGCATAGGATTGCTAAGAAGATGTTGGCTGGGAAATGAAAAGCTACTTAGAGACAATGCTGGCCATTAACTGCAACAGTTAATTCAGGAAATCCATGTTCAATTTCTTCATCTGTGTTTTTGGGGTATGACTACAATTTCCAACTCAGTATATTCTACAAAAAGGCTTTTTATTTTGGCAGGAATGCTACCCAGTCATGTCTTTCTATATTATTGCAGAATAATCCCCATGACACAGGCATCAAATTATTAGGAATGATATTTTCAGAAATGAAATAATCAAAGAATATTAAAACCAAAGGGTGATTAGAGTCTCATTTATCTGTTTATTTTGTCAATATTGTGCATCTCCAAAAACTTCTATGCCCAATGAATGTTGCACTTACCATTTTCTCCCAATGGATAGGGTAAGGTTAACACCAAAGATTTTTATTTTATGGATAACTTTCAGATCTATGTGGTACATATAAGAAAATATATTACGTTTATTAATGGTGATGAACATTTTCATATGACCTATCAGGCTGATTGACACATGCATATATATATATTTATATATGTATATCTGTATCTATATATGTGTGTGTATCTAAGTTCATATTCCTATTTATTTGTGTATGTATATGGTTTCTTGGTATCAAGAAATACAATTCATTCACTGGAATGTATACACACACACACATATATACAAAACATATATAGTTTTTATATATATATAAGGTTTTAAAAATATTTTTATATAAGGTTTAAAAGTGTATTTTTATATAAGCTTTTCTGTTGAAGTTTTACTATAATGACTAACTTTGAAAGGATCTTCTCTTGACAGTCAGGCATCAAAGCTTCTGACCCAAAACTGCATCAAAGCCAGTTTTGAATGTTGAGCTGAACATCCTGAAACTTTTAAGTTCAGCCAAGCATTGAGGAAGTACAAAAAACAGAACTCTTGTCACTCAAGACTCCCAATCATAGGGAATAAATAAACTTCTAGAAAAATTCTGAAGCTACCAAAAAAGATCACCTATTCCACAATTCTGTTTCACTGGAGCAACTTTTTGGTGTACCTAGTACAAGACTCGTGTTTTCTATGAACAGGAAATGACTGTGCTGCCACAGAATACAACATCCAGGTAGAAGTACAAATTAATGTTAGAAAGAAACAGATCAAACAGATCTTTCAGTGGTGTTCCTTCCCATTTGACTGAAATTTCTATTTTGTTTTTCAGCCTAAGTCACTTGTATGGTCTTTTTCAAGTGCTTACATACGTACTGTCATATGTGAGTGCAGTGATCTTTTATAATATATTATATATTTGAAACAAAGTACAAAAGTATAAACTCTGGTCAGTCAACCTCACCTCAGTGCCTGGTGAGATTATAGACCAAATCCTCTTAGGAGATTTGTTGAAATGTGGAAGACAGGGAAGTGATTAGATACAACCAGTATGGCTCCACCACTGACTTTGCCTGTGTGGTATGTTACACTTGCAAGGTGTAATTTTTAGAAAGTCATTCATTCTTTCCTTCAGGCTTGAAATACTATTGACTTCTTTGTGGTGCTGGGTTTTGGCTTTCAGGACTCCTTCCTCCTATAAATTTTAAATATCATGGTGATGGGATCACAGCAATATCCTTCTTCAATCTCTTTCTGTCTAGAAATTCTTTCCTGTGAGGGTGGTGAGACACTGAAACTGGTTGCCTAGAGAAGCTGTGGCTGCCCCATCCCTGGAGGGGTTCAAGGCCAGGTTGGATGGGGCTGGGAGCAACCTGGTCCAGTGGGAGGTGTCCCTGCCCATGGCAGGGGGGTTGGAACTGGACAATCTTTAAGGTACCTTCCAACCCAAACCTTTCTGTGATTCTTCAAACTAGGTTTACAGGACCTGAAAGTGTCTGGAAATGCGTGGCATGGTGGGTGCTGTATTCAAGCTGGAAAAGCTGCAGCTGGGATGAGGATCTAACCTTGTTTCCTTGGTTGGTGAGTGAGGCAGCCCAGGACTCCTGCTTTTCAGTTCCCATTCTCACAGCTGCTTGTCTACTTCCTTCTGTTCCTTGCCTTCTGTCTGGCATTTGAAGGTTTGTTGCCTTTTCATTAGTCACAATTGGCCTTTCAATGCCTTAAGCCAGAATTACAGCATCTTCCTCATTTTGACTAAAGAAAGCAGGTGAGTTATGTGAAGAAAAGGTGTACTCGTGAGTGGCTCACAAGTTGCATGAAATTTGTATTTTTACTAAGAGAAGCAAAATGTCAGTAAATATACAACTGCTCCAGTGGGAAGAACTGAAAACTTCTCATTTTTCAATTGATTTGAAATGCCTTTTTGGGATACTTAGACCAACCCCCACTTCTCTACACCCTCCTTTCAGGGGGCCCTTTCTTCCCAGTTGCAAGATTTGGCATTTATCCTTGCTGAATGTTGGGAGGTTTCTGTTGGCCTGTTTATCCAGCCCCCTACACCCTTCCAAGTGGCAGAGATTATCAAGTAGACATCCCACTTTGGTGTCACCTGCAAACTTGACGAGGGTGCACTCCGTAACCTGCTCCAGCTCAGCATCCTGCCATCTGAACTGAGGTGCCTTCTCCCCTTCCCTGACCAAGCCATGGAGATTTAGATGATTATAAGAAAGTTAGATATTTACAGTGAATAAACATTTGCTTATTTGTTGCTCACAGTGGCTTTCGGAAGATGATGCCTTTTTTTTTGGTCTTTTCTTTAAAACCAACAAAAAAAGCCCAAATAGAAAATAAAATCTGAGAGTGGCATTTCAATCAAGTACAAAAGCTCAGTTTCTTACTTCTCTTCCTACTTTCTACTGGGACCATCAATACTCCTACTGTCATTTTAAATACCAAAGAAGCCATCTGCTCTCCCAATGCACACAAAGTATCTGCTTGAAAAAAACCATAAATGAAACAACAGAGATAATAATTGCTCTGCACATTTATAGTAGTAATGAGCATAATCCGTCAGATTTTAGGATACTTCTCTTACACAAGGCAGCAAACCCCCCATTATTATGGGGGAACTGTCCTTGTGTTACATTCCTGTTAATGTAAAATGACAGCCTAGTAGATTTTATTCATTCGTTAAATTCAAATTTTCCAAAGTTTAAAATTACCCTGAAGACTTAAGGTACCCTGTTCATATTTAAGCAAAGCAGACAGATTAAAATCCACCAATATGCTGATATTCTAAAAAATATACTAAGATGAATGATAATTTGACGGCCCTTTTACTAAAATTACAGCATTTGGCCATTTTCAGTCATGGTTGAGAACAGGGCTCCGACTGATCTATTGAGGGCATGATAAACTCACATATTTTCATCCACAATCTGGTTTTATTTGAGCTGCAATGATTCCAAATAACTTCCAGCTACTGTTTGCATGACAGGCAAGCAACCACCTGATCCTGAAGCATTAATTAATCCACATTTGACCAACCATCTTAACTCTCCCCAACAGTAACGACACCGTCTTTGCCAACAAGGCACCATAATTTGTATATAAGGCCAGTGCCGTTGCATGAAGAATAAGCAGCACCTTTCATTGACCTGATTTTTCAAAGATGTGGCAAAAAATTTTAATTAATTTAAATGAGAATATAAGATGTCTCAGTCCTTGGTTATGTGAATCTCTAAAGGATTCCGGTTTAACACATTACTTGAGGTAGTAGATCTAGCCCAGCCTCCTCATTTCTTGTGCTCCTGGAAATTTTGTGTCTGCTTAGTTACTGAGCCAGACTGAAACAGAGAGCATCTCTGTGTCATCGTTACAAACCATTACTATGGTCAGATGGTTTTGAACTGTGAATCCAGTAAAGTGAAGTGCCCTGAGTTGCAGCCTACCTAATAGAGTGGGACTGGGCAGTCTTGCCTCATGATTCTTGAAGTTAGCATCCCTGAACTAGTCCTACCAGACATTAAAAACAAACAAACAGGGGAAAAAAAAACCCAAAACCCCCCCAAAAAAAACAGCAAAAAACTCACTTCAACCAACCAGACAAAACTTCTTGGAAAATTAGCAAAAGTTTACCAGATTTTCATTTCTGCAGAGGGAAAAATATCCATTACACAAAACCGGACTTGGTGGAATTTATTTCATTTTGCAAAGAAGTTTCAGAATCTGTAGTCTCTGGTCTTGCCTGAGTTCAGCTGTGTCCTTGATCTATTTTTAAGTGGTTGTGATTTTTCTGGAGCAGAGCTTGCTATGTCAATTTACTGGAACAAATGGTCCTTCTGTTTCCTTGTGAGATTTCTGTACCTCAAAGCAATTTGTCCCCCGACTTATTTTGAACTCCCTGATATTTTCCTATGTTGTCACTGATTTGCGTTTCAAGTTTCATGAAGAACTATTTGCTTTTTCTCGTAGAAACTTAGTTCTTTAGAGTCCTTTTGTGGCTTTGCTATCCTGCTGGGTATTTTTAAGTTTTTTTGATTCTTCTCAAAGAGGAAGAGTAGAAAAAGTTTCTTTGTTTCCACTTGATAAGCTTTGGTCTCCTGTCACAAAAGTTTTATATTCTTTGTACCTTCTAGCTGTGTACTAGTGGCATCCTGCTAAGTCAGTATTTCTTTTACCTTATCACTCACGTTTTCCCAAAATGCATTTCTTTCAGAATTTGTAACCCTGCTGTCTCTTTTGTTTTACTCAAAGTGTGAATTAGGTTCTTATTAGAATATTTTTTTAATAAATTGTTTTGATTTTTTTATATATACTGAAAGTTGTGATAAGTACACCAATTGATGGTACACAAAGACAAATGGTCATGTCCTCAGCAAACTCAAATGCATTTCAGCTTCATAGTCTGATTTTGCAGGGACTGTGGCTTTCAGTAAGGGATAACCATTAAAATATATATATACATATAAATTATTTGCCACAATACAAGAAAGATGTTGATCAACTGGTTTCCAGACATGGAATAGCATAGCTAATTGGAAGGATAAAAATAATTCTCACAGTTACAGTAGCATTTGTTGTGAATAGTGAAACTTTGGCATAAGAGTGAAACTTCTACATTCCGTTTTGAGGCTGATGATGTACCAGTGCCACCAGTATTAATTTTACTAGACTAAATAACAGAACTGAGAATGATTTATATCTTATTTTTTGTATTTCCAAAGCTACTGATGTGCTTTAGTCAGCACTGTGAACTGCTGCCACCATCCCTTCCTCCTTTTTGTTTTTTGCAAACCCCCTTGGCCAAGAAATACCTGATTTCTTGCTAACAGACATTCAGTAAAGGCCATTTTTCTTTAAAAATTTAAGTTGTCTTTCAACATTTTTTAAGACTGGGACCTACAAGATATAACTTTTCCCTGCGCTGAATTTCAGTTCCCTGCTTTCCCGACGTGAGTTTAAAGCTATAGCCCTGAACTTGTCAGTGAACAGGAAAGATGGTGAAATGTTCTCAGCATTAAAGTATGATTTAGTGAGGACTGGTTTTGTCAGCTTGTAGACAATGTCTTCTATTGAAGGTTTTCCCCTTGTGGAATATAATTCCACAAACAATGGTAAGGGAAAAAAAAAGCTAATGTGAGCAGTTCAAGAATTTATCAAGAGAAAAGCCTATTGTAACCTCAAAGGTGTTGGCTTAGGTAAGATCATATCCAAATAAAGTGGCAAATGATGGGACAAAGAAGACTCAACATCCAGAAACCCAGGACTTTTGTGTTTTAGTGACGTTCTGTGCCCTTGATCTTGCTTATTTGAAAAGAGAGTGTTTATTTTTTGAGCGGTAGAATTGACTACACAAAATTCTCAGCATTAATGCAGCATTGACACATTGCAGGGTTGAAAATCCAGGTGTATCAAGTAATCCGTAAGAGATTTGCAGCTGTTCTGTAATTTATGAATACTATTCGTCTGCTGACTGGGATGTTGCACTGTGTGAATAAATTGCTTAAGTTTAATAGGAAGTTGACAGAAAAAAAAAAAAAAGGCTTGTATAAATCACCCTTCAGAAAATATTCGAGATTTATTAAAAGTAAGAATAGGAAAAGGTCCTTGAACACAGAAGGTAAAAGAACCTTTCACAAGAGCAGTGTCAAAAGTGAAAAGAGATTGTTGAAGAGAAAACAGCCTGAAATGCCTGTTATTTTCTACATCGGTATTGACAAAAAGTAAACCTTGAGGTAAGATAGAGATATACAGACTGCTTTATAGTTTTAAAAGCCAACAGACCAGTCCTCTAGCAACTACAAAAAAACCCAACAGGCTTAAATTAATAATAATAATAATACACAATTATTTGGTGGAGTAAAGACTTCTAATTGAATAATTCTTTTTCAAAAGTTTGAGGAGGTCATATTTTGTAATCTCTTAATTGATTTACTTAACTTAAGCAGCCAGAATTTCTCACAGGAGTTACTTTTAAAATACACAGTAAGAAATATTCATGAAAAAAGGATTATTGTGCTGTATCCCTGCAGGAGCACTTTATATTAAGTGACATTAATTGCTTAATAGTGACTGTATAAATTGCAATTGGACTTTTGGGCAAACAGCAGTATTTCTATTTCTCATAATTCAGAGCTCAGTAAATATGACCGATTTACAACTTCTGTGTTTCTGACTGCCCCAAACATGCCTGAGTGTTAGTGTGTGTCCAGTTGATGCATCTTTAGTAACATAATTTTAATTTAAAACCCTAATATAGCGGGTCTGAGTAGCTCTGCTGGCCTTAAGTCTGCCAGGAATTACATTTTAAATACTTCTTTTATAGAGATTCATAACCAAGTAGTAAAACTGGGCTCCAGCTTGAAACCTGGTATGTGTTAGGGGACAATATCTTCACAGAGAATTTCAGCCAACCTGGTTTATCTGTTTAACAGAAAGAAAGTTCAACAGTTTGGACTTTTCATTACTGTAAAGAGTAAATACATGTTTAGACCAAAAAGCTCTACAGAATATAGAGCTTTGTGCCTTTGATGTCTCCTTAATCTCTTTCTTCTTCTATTTATGCAATACCTTTGGTTCAAAAGACCAGTGCCAGGGTAAGATAAAAGGCATAATCAAAACCTTAGGTTGTTGCATGGATGCTGCGGCAGACAACTTTAAAACAACACTAGAGTGGTCCAGGCAGTGGAGAAGTGGTCTTTAGGTTGGCCTCATCATTCAAAATCACAAAAAATATTTACTTGACCCCCTCTTGACTTGACAGAAAACCGTCAGGGATACACATGAGATGCATTATGTATGTTTAGGGTGGGAGGTCAGTTTTTTTTTGCTTGAAGCTGAACAAAATTGTAATTTTAGGGTACTTGATCAAAGAAATATGTGGATATTATTACAAAATACACATGGATTTATGTGTGTGTGTGTATTTTGTAAGACAAGGCAAGCTCAGCTCTTTTAGAAAATGTATTTTAAAATATTAATCCAAATCCAATATAGGTCAAAATGTCTCACCCACACCTTTATTTTGGTAATGTTAATTATAAGTATCTTTCACTTCAATTTCCTTTGACGTGGAAATAGAACATTTGGACATGTGTTTCCAGACTGGTTCCCAATGTTTCTTTGAACTGGCAGTTATTCAAATTCCTTTTACAGAATTCCATGGACTCAGTCAAAGTTTTAAAAAGTCTCCTCTTTTTAATTGTATCATGATACCTAGAGCTTATCCCATTTGTAGTCTTTATTAACATTGTTATTATTGCTGTTTCCGGTACTTTTACCTCTTGATTTTTTTAGAAAATTAAGACTGGCATAACTAAATGAAAACTCATTTAAGGTTAGTCTCTTGACATTTCTTTTTATTCTTTGCTATCTTTTCCCTCCTGTGCCTTTTCCCTCTTTCTCTTCTCCCACTCAAAGAGTACAGCAACATAAAACTGATCACTTTGCTTTAATTTATGCATTGTGGCACAGTGTAATGTTTGCAGGAGCACCACGTCACCTAATGCTTGCCACTGCCATCCCTGATACCTGGGTAGTTGTCACTTAGTAGAGAAAACCCTAAAAATGAGTGAAGTGACTCTGATTTCAAGTTCAGTGGAAGTGCACAGAAGGTCTGAAGCCGTGTTCCTTTCTTACACTAGGACATCTGCTTTGATTTAAGTGCCTTTTTGAGTTAACATTCAAATCCTGAATTTAATTTCTTAATTCGCCTGAGGCATGGGTCTCACTGTTTTCCTTCAGAGGACAAGCAGAACTTAAAAACCATAACCTGAAGCAGTGGTAATTTAATGTATAAACTCTGATTTTATGATGTCATTGTAAGAAGAGGCATTTGAAATCACCTTGGAAACTTCAGCTCTTATTCAGATAGGTGAAAATGTGCCACTGGAGTCACTGAACCAGAGAAAAAGCAAAGAAGTGTGATTCAGTAAGTCAATAGTAAGCCTGTGTGCAAGTTTTTTGTTGCAATCCCAGTTAATGTATTTAAATTGCCTCTTTCTCGTTCTCCTTTCTTCAGGTTCTCTTTATCTCCGGGTTTGCATTTGCTGTACATCACCAGTGCACAATGGTGCTGATAAATGGTTTAAAGCACTTCAGGAGTTTGTTTTCCTTCCCTGGTTTAACAAACATGCCCTGCTTGTGTCCTGGTTTAAGTGCAGCACAAGTCTACTTCACAGCTGTCTGGTAGAGTTCCTAATTTCTCCTCCAACTATATAAGCTATAAAATAAAAGCTAACCTCTAAAATTATCTTATGGGCTATTAGTATTTTTTTCTGCATTCTCCTCTGCCTTTCAGTCTTACAAATAATTTCTTTTCTGGATCTTCAAATACATCAGGTCCAAGCTCCTTCTCCTCTCTTTGTCCCATCTTGTCCCTCACATAATCCATCTCCCTTACGCAACTGTCATCCTCCTGTCTTCACCATGGAGCTCCTTTTCTATACCATTTGGAGCTTATGTGTTATAATCTTTGGGTTTTTTTCAGTTGTATCTTGGTATTACTGCATGTTTTGCTATCTCTTGTGTTCTCACCCAGCTGCTAGACTGTGTGATTTTGCTCATTTGTGGTTCTCCAACAATTACTCTGTGTATCTGAGCTCAAATATGATGTCTCCTCATATCAAGATTTGTTAGCTGCTAGTACAAAGTAAACCCCAGGTATCTTAGAATGAAAATTTGTTTTATATTTGCAGCAAACATTAAGGTCTTCCCCCCCGCCCTTTCCCCAAAGTCTTATACACCTTCTATGTTTTGCTGTGTCCAAAATATCACAGAGTCATAGAATCATAGAATATGTTGGGTTGGAAGGGACCTTTAAAGGTCATCTACTTCAACCACACCACAGCAAGCAGGGACAGAGAATTGTCTAGGTTGGAAGGGACCTTTAAGTCATCTAGTCCAACCATCAACCTAACTCTGATAAAAAAAACCACTAAACCATGTCTCTAAGCACTATGTCAACCTGTCTTTTAAATCCTTACAGGGATGGTGCCGCCCAACCACTTCCCTGGGCAGCCCATTCCAAAGCTTCATATCCCTTTCAGTGTAAAAATTGTTTCTAATACCCAATCTGAACTTACCCTGGAGGTTCTAGGATAATGCAAACAAAAAGACCACTGGGCATTTAACAAATATTAGATGTTTTCTGAGAAGCAGTTTATCTATCACTGCTCTTATTTATTTTTTTTCCATGCTTATTCTTCCTTACAGTTTTTATTCAGACTAGATCAACATGTTTGCTCAGGAAATATCTCACGGACAAAATTGCAAATCAGCTCTCCATCCATCACAGTTTCACTCAGTGTTTCAGCTATATTTTCATCTATTTGCACTTGAAAAAAAAAAAAGGGAGGTAGTTAAGTTTACATTTTCCCCGGATGTTTGAATGTGATTTTTATTTGCATGGCCTTTTATTGAAATGAATCTTTGTCAAAAGGAGGAAAAGTTATACAAAGACATGATTCTTTTTAACATTCCTGTCCGTAAAAACATCTTCTTTTTGCAGTACCTCATTAGACAAAGGCTAATATATAATTTTGTCTTGGTTTCCAGCAGGGACAGGATTAATTCTCCCCTGTCTCTATCCAGCTATTCCACCCCATGTGTGCCAGGCCCAGGGGCAGCAGGGAGCCAGCCGGGAAGGGGCGGGGCTACAACCGGAAGTGGGCGTGGCGACGTCACGGCGTAG
>VXBW01003030.1:175136-234761 GCA_013400375.1 Thinocorus orbignyianus
ATTTATTTTCTTTAGCAATGACCTGTGTAGTATTTCTTTCACTCTGTCCTATCCTTGGTGTAGCTTGACTTCACTCTGAAACTTTAAGAAGGGAATAATAATGTTTCAGGTAATTTTTGTTGCTATAAAAATTCTAGGTGGGGGTGTTTTTGTGAAGATTTTCTCCATTAGGGGTTGCTGGATTTGTACCTATGGGGGTCTATGAAAACATGAAGACACGGTTTGGGTTTCCAAACTGTTTCTCTAGTTTCCACGCTCTTTAACTTTCACCATTTAAACTTTAAATGTCAAAAGAAGTGATGTGAACTAAAGGAGACAGCAAGTGCATAGGGAAAAACAGTGAAATACAGAGGCAGATAGAGAAGTTAATCCTGAGAAATTTTGGTAACAAACCGTTGTATTGAATTTAACTCTTAATAGAGGAGTGCTATAGAACTGAGTTTATTTCAGAAAAAATGCTGAAGTCAATGGAAAATTTTCTTTAATGTCCTTTATGGTGAACTTTGAATTCCAATATAGGCATTGTCAACTTAGATATGTTTACAAGTGCTCTGTTTTGTGTGATTCCAGCTACTGTTTTATGCTAAAGAAGTTCTAACTTGATAGTTTAAATTGGATATTGGATCACGTTTTGTAATCTGAATTTGAAATGTCGCACATTTATTTTTACAGTCTTTACATTCAGACTTGCCAATATTTTAAATTGTATGAATGAGGAGAAAAGATTTTTAAGATGCTTCACTCATTTTTCTCACATGCTACATTTCCCTCAGAAGCCCCTTTGTCTGCGTATAGAAACACAGATGGATAAATGTCAGTATCTGGTAATATCTACTTTGAGGGCACTGAGCAAAAAACCCCCTTTCATAGATTTCTTTCCTTCATCCCACTAATTATTTATCTTTATAAAGCAAGAAAATTTACCTGAACTTCAAAGAGACTTTGCTAAAACAGATTTTGCTACAACTGTGCTCATGATTAATTGATTGATTGCAAAAGAACCCCAGTGTAAATTAATGTTATGAAAAAAATGACACGAGAAGCGAAACTAAGAAGTCTACATTTCCTTTAAGGAGAAAGTCTGTGAAAGAAAGATGGTATGCAAGGCACACCTCAAGGCCTTTTGATCATAGAACCAGTGAAAAAGAAAATGTTTTAGAAAGGGAAGGTTGGTTTGGTGGTATGACAGATCACGGAATTCAAGATTTTAGGAGGGTTTTTAGCATTCAGAATAAGGTCAGATCAAATCTACTACAAAATGCCCAGAAGTAATAAAAAGAGAATATTCATGTATCAATATCATTGCAGCTTTCATTAATATGGATGACTCAAAGGGCAATGCTGACACGTGAAGAAATGGATATAAGGTGGTTGTGAATACTAAGATTGAGTATTAAAAGAAGTTTTTCTTATAATTAAGCTAAAGTAGTTCATCCCAAATCAGAGATGTCAGATCCTGGGACACTCATACTGTAGAGAAAAAGATCCTTAATTGTCTTAGTGTGAAACCTGATGAATGCATAAACCAACTCCTATTATGTCATTAGCTTTGCTAGCAAGATACTGCCTTCAGTTGCCTACTCCATGTTCTTTCAGTCTTAAAAGTCAAAGGCAACAGAAGTTCATATAAATTTCTATGACTTTCTCTAAAGTCCTGGGTTTGTTTGGTTTTGGTTTTTTTTGTGGTTAAAAGCACCAAGAAGTGGGTTAGTACAAATCTGTATCAATCCCAGTTAAGGACCATTAGAGCCATTGATTTCAGGTTTCTAAGTGGATTATTTTCCTCATCTTCTGAAGATCTAAAACCAATCACAGACCATATATATCATAATCTGAAATAATTTACTGTTTCTGAGACTGGGATAACTTTTAGGAATTCTTTGTCAGAGTTACTAATATATTGCTTGTTGTAGACACTGATGCTGTACTGGAATTTTTCTCCATTTCTTTGCATAATAGTCTTGGATATAAGAATAAGACAGATTCTCTGTTAAATTCTGAATTGTTGAAAGATATTATATCGGACAGCAGATTGTGTGACAATTTTGGCTCTAACTCTCTGCCAGATTCTCCTTCACCAGTTGGACACTATGAGTATTCCAACTCCATTTAGTTCATTTTTACCAAGTTCTTGAAATGCACAAAATCAAGATCTTCCTTGATATCACCTTCAGTAAGCTTTACCATGAACCTTAATTTCATTTATAAAGCACTGAAACAGTGATAAATTGCCAGGACTTTCCTAAATATGCATCATGACCTCCTTCTGGATCCTCTGACATTTTCACTATTCAAGTGTCAAAAGAGCTGTTGCATGGTGGCATGCACAATTAATTTCAATGGATACTATTTTTCTAGGTCAGAGAATAGAGCAGTTGGATGATATACCTGTCCTTTGCAAATGGGAAGAAATGAGGGCAATTTCTGTGCTCTTCTCTGCTTTTTAAGTTGGTATAGTTTTATGTTTTCATGGGTGATATGTCTATATTGAAGTTAATTAGGAGTCAGGCAGACTTTTAAGTAAGGCACAATTTGTCTTTAGTAGCTTTCTTTTGGGATTTTTTAGTAACTTTTTTCTTGCTTTTCCTGATTCTCTCTCTTTGGAATTTTTTCTGTCTCCCAAGGAGGAGTATGGATACATGACAATCATGTAAGAAAAGCATCACAAAAAGAGAATGAAATAGCTTCAGCTTTGTGTCAAATACAACACAGCATTTTCCTGGCTACAAGGAACTGGTGCTTGGGGACCTGGTAGACATCAAGCTGAACATGAACCAACAGTGTGCCCAGAAAGGTTGTGGAGTCTCAGTGCTTGGAGAAGAAGAATGTGAATCTCTCTGGCTTTCTCTTTTTAAGTATATTTTTTTTTTCATTGTGGGATTTTGTTTGTTCGCTTTGTTTTAAGACCAGGAAACTTCTTAAAATTAAAAGCAAAACCTGAAACCAGCAGAACTTTATCTGCCTAATAAGTGTGGCTGACTTTTCATCTCACTTGCGTTTTCTCTCTGCTTATATATAGGACGTGCCATCAAAGGAAACAATGAAAGCTGGAGGATTTCTGAATATTCAGCAAATGGACTTCAGGTAGTAATTTTATCTTTTCAGGAGGACAGACCTCATTATAGAAAAAGTCCATGTCTTCTTCAGCTCCACCGTAGCAATATTTACAGGCTGTTCCTCAGATCTTCGAGTCTGTATTGTAACAGTAATCAAATAAACCTTTTAATTATACACATAATTAATTGTCATGAATTGTAAAATAGAAAAATCCTTTCTTTTAAAACTTTAGTCTTTAAAAATCAAGTCTGATTGATATTCATTAAGTTTCATGAGAATCTTCAGTATTGGTTTGCTGTGTAAGTCATCTTACCTATATGTGACACTTATTTGCAAGAGCCTTTATAGGTAAAAATCACTGCTGTATGCTAATGTCCTCTGTGGATAGCAGACAACAGGTTTGCTAATATTCTCTGTTGTCTTTTATCTCATTTTCCCCTTCAATATTTTTTTTTTTTGGAAATTTATATAATCCTTCAAGGCAAAGCTGGATGAGTCTCATTATCATTTAAATCAACATAATTTCGCTGAAAGCTGTTAAAACTTTTAAAGTGTTGTACAACTTTTAGTCATGTGCTCTCCTAGTGAGATTTAAATAAAAAAATAAAAAGAGAGAAGTAAAAATTGACCAGTTTTGTCTCTAATTATTAAAGTTTCAGCAGTTGTTAGAGACTACCATAATGACTTCACAGCACTATGGCTGTAATAATAGACAGTGCACTTTTTTTCTTATCATAGAATAAAATCATAGGATTGTTCAGGGTGGAAAAGACCTTTCAAATTGTGTCTTACCCTTTTGTCACAACCACCTTCTGCTTCGGGCGCCTGTTTGAGAAACATCTCTTCCTTAGTACATGAAGAAAATCTAACCCTGTAATTCACAAGCACAAAATGCACTGGGGATGTTGGTACTGAATAATGCTGGATGAAAAAATATTTTCAGGTTTTTTTATGTGTTCTGTATATCAAAAATGTTATGAAAAGGTTTGCTTACCATAGTTTAAATTAACTTGTTTTTTTAACTACAAATTACTAAGTTTCTCTATTTTAATCTTGTTCTGATCACAACTCTGTGTTGAATGAATCAACATGTTTTAAGGTAAAAAAGTTTTATAAACAACCTACACGCATTTCTGATTGATTTATCTCAATCTGTCTGTTGTCATGTTTCCTTGTTCTTTTTCCCAATATGCATGTTCAACTCTTCTAATGCCTTTCTCCTGTGCCAGAAATTTGGGAAAAAAGGGCTGTTTTTATTTATGCAGCAGCTGCAATAATGGGCCTTGCAATATTTGGATTATTCAGGTATTTCAGCAGGAAAAAAAAAAATAGGTGAATACCTAGGTATGTGACATACAAGAACCTAAAAGAGGTTTCAAAACCTAAGACAGTTTTAGGAAACAATGAGTCATTGCAATTGTTTAAACATGGTTAAATATGTAGAACAAAGGCAGTAAAATTTGTCGTTGCTAACAGCACAGGATGACTGCAAACCTGAAAAATCAGCTTTACAGTAAGATAGCTGTCATCTTTTTCAACTTGTTTTTCTCATAAGGAGAGATAAACTGAAATTACTGACTGTCCTGGTTTGAAGTAAAACAGAACCAACTTTCTGTTCTGTGGTTTTACAACTTAACTTCTAATTCTCTGAAATTAATGGCATGTTGTAGAGAAAACTGCTCATTCTCAGAGTGGTAAGACCAATGTTTGTACTTCATGCCAGGGAACAGTATGCAGAGAGACTCTTTCTTAATGGAAAAAGTATCAAGGGGTCACACCTGCAGGGAGGAGGGACAGGACAGGTGACCCAAAACTGGCCAACAGGGGTATTCCACCCCATCCGCATCATGCTCAGGATAAAAGCTGAGGGATCAAAGGGTCAATTTTAGTTTCTTCGATGACTGATGTCCAAGGAGGGCCCTGTCTGTTCGTCTGCCTTTGTCCCTGATCCGTGCATTCCTGACTCCAGATCTGGAATCCAGTCTGGAACTTTTCCCAGTGCCTGCTGGTGACATGATCATCATCCTGGGAGCTTGATACGGTTTTGTACATATTCAAATACTTCATTATCTTCTTATTTTTATTTTTTTTTTTAATTTTAGTATTAATACTGCACTAAAGTAGTTCAGTTCATTCTAAATATCCTTATCTCTTCCTCTCCTTTCTTTTTTGGGGGAAGAAGGGCTATCTGTCAGTCTGGTTTTGGCAAATCTGTCTAAAACCACAACACAGGTTTGCCACGGCAGCCACATTCTGAAGACCTTTTTGTACTTGGCACTTAATGCATAAAAATATTCAGGTAGAACATCTACTTACACAATATTTTTTTAAGAGGATGTAACTGTTCTGTAACAGGCAGACAAGATCTGAAGAATCTGTTTTGGTTTTGTTGATGTTTGGAGATTGCATCTTGATTTAGGATTAGGACACTGGCATGCCCAATTTACGAACAGACCCTGGTATTAAATCCTCCCCTCCAGTTTTTTATAATGACAGATTCTCTTTCAAAATAGAAAGCTACTGATGCTGAGCTGCTGCATTTTTTATAAGTTTATTAATAAGGATTTCAGAATATGACAAGAGTATATTATCGACGTTTAAATAATACCTGACAAATCAGTCATCGCCAGCTGCAAGCAGTGATTTGAGAGGATAATAGTTTGCACAAGAAAGGCAAGTTAACATCCCTAAATCATTGTGCTAAGAACCAGATTCGATGTTGTTATTATTCCTAATGTGCTTGCAGCAAAGTGGCTGGTAGTGATTTGGGTAAATGTGGGAATTCTTCCAAGAAGAAAAGGTATCTGTGATGTTGTTGATCCTGGGGTAATGTGAATAGCATTTTGTTTGGCCACATGGTGGATTCCTATTGCTGTATCTCTAGAACTTCTTTTGGGCATGGCAAAATTCATACACAAACAGCTGCTTTTGGGAACTTTGGGCATTGTCCTCTGCTTCGATTGCAGTTCAATTTTTAACAGTCAATAGGAGAAGTTGTGTAAGTTCATAGTCATAAATCTGCAATAGCATCAAGGTCATTGTTTTACGTATCTTTGGAGTATTCTGGGCTGATAATTGTAATAGACAACATATGGAACGTATTATCTTCAACTGTAAGGAAAATTATTGGTGGTAAAAATGACGAGGATAAAATGTTAATGTTTTCATGTAGGGAGAAAGGCAATGGCTCACACTTTGAACCTTTAAGGTTAATGTGGTAGGGTAATGTTAACCTAAACCCATTGTTTTACCATGTAGGCACTTCCTTAACATCTATTGAATCATCTCAGGTAATGGGCAGTGCCAACCCCATAACACATACTTTAAGGCCTTGTTCAGCTTTCAATTCCTCCCATGTGCCTTGTTAGACAACTACCCTCAAAAATAAACTTAGTCACAGTATATGTGAGTTTTTTTGTTGGTCTTTTTATCACATATGTGTTAAATTCCTTTGCTGTTTCCTTAGACATTTTCCCCACAGTTGTCCCCTGATTTATTCTTCTTTGCCCCATTGCTGAGGTTAATCATGCTCTTAACTCCTCCACATGTCTCACCTTGTAAAAAAGGAAGGCTAACACCTGAGACAGCACTTGTATATTTGTTCATGTGAGTATGAGAATAGCTTTACCCTAAGAAACCTCTTGCTGACATTAAATGGCTCCACAAAAATAATCCAGAAGTATAAAAGAATACTGTTATGGTAGCATCAGCCACATAACTTTGAACTGGTTTTGGAAACCTGTGATCTTTTTCCCCCTGTTTTGTGTTTTTGTTTTTTTTTTTTTTCCATAACCATCTAGAGAAGACCACATATTAGCATGATGAATTGAAAATGCCAGGGAAGTATTGGCAGCTTGGAAAAAAATTCAATATTTTTATAAACTGGTGATTAATTTAAAACTTTCATTTATAAAGTGAACAGCGCTTAGAAAAGCTAGGTGGCATTTATTTCATTATTAATTATAATTGTATCTCTCCCATCTGTCTCTTCTTGTGGGTAATGGGCTTTTATCACTGCAGATGCGTCCCGCTGGTACACGCTGTCAGCAAAAGAAAGGCAAAACAGAGGAAGTGAAGCAATGTGCATTTTACAGCTAGAAGAGAGGTAACCAAAATTATGGCCTGGAGCACTTCTTTCTCTTAAAATCTGTATATGGTTAACTATCTCAAGGCAGAGGAACAATGCCTTATATCTAAGATTTACAGGATTCATGTTGTTTAATTTGAATACTTTTTTTTTATTTACCCTCTCTATTATATGTGCATTTTAAACTATTACTTAGAGTTCACATTGCATTATATTTTCAGTGTTTCAGTCAAAACTTGTTTAACTCCAAGGAAAACATGGCTAATTTTAAGTTAGTTATAATATAGAGAACACTAAAAATCTATTTAACTGATCACTTGCATTGTTATCATGACAATATTTAACAGCACACGTTTTGTAGCACAATATCAGGCACAGATAAGATTTCAAAGCTCCACAAAGCTAAAAGTTATTTATAATTAAAATAGAATATTATGTAAAAAAACCTGTAATATTTGTGTGGTTTTACTGGTAAAATAATGCTAGGGGATATTTTTTGTACAATAGAAGTGACTCTGAATTATTGAGTTAAAATAGCTCTTTCTCCCTGTAAATACCTCTGCTTTGTCTCACTCAGTAACTGCAGCCTATATCTGCAGGCAGTACACAAAATTATTGAGTTTCTAGTGCAGAGGAAGCTTGAGAACTTACAATGAAAACTACCCATTTCTTTGGAGTATTTGCTTATCATAAGAATGATGTAAAACCTGAGGAATAGATTATGAGGCATTATGAATTCCAAAACTGAAAAAGACTGAAATCTCTGATTTCAGTGATTTAAATTAAATATATATAGAGAAATTTAAAAGAGCCTGGCATATTGTGAAACTTCATCTTGTAGAACTGTGGAATTGTAAAGATTTTTGGTAAAACAGCTTTTGAAGCAACTGTGTTTTCCTTTTTTTTTGACTGTGTGAAATTATTTGTGAATTAAATACATCTTTTTTTTTTTTAATCCTCGTGAGCATAACCACGTGAGTATTTCTAAATAGATTGAATTAAAATGCATCCATTTCTTGAAATAGTTTATATTATGAGTTTATTACAATAATGTACAGTATGTTAGTACAGGCTTTAGGTCAATAGTAACGGTAGCAACTCAATGCTAAATTAATAGCAATTAAAGAAGTAATGAGCGCTAATAAAAGTAAACGACGGGAGAATTCTTAAATACCTTTTAAAAGGACTTTAAGGAATTCTTAAAACACAGCATTGCCCTTCAGAAATTAAATGACTCGATGTAATAGCTCAGCTTTTTACTATCTGTTGCACTCAGACTTGCTCTTCTTCATGGAGTCTGAGTTTAAGTCAAAATCAACTTGACTCCTCTCTTTTAGTGAGCTGCCAACATTTTTCCAAAAAGTTTATACTACTTTATCATATTCAAGAAAGTGACTGCTATTGGGGATGGGAGAACAAGACAGAAAAAAGATGAAGCACTGAAGAGCTTTAATTATTCATACAGAATCATTGAATATTATTTGCTTTGGTGGATTTGGATTATGTAGAGGAGAATATGCCAATACATTGTTGTATTTCATACTCGTCATACTGACTTCTCCCTTGGAAGACAATATTTTGTAATGCTTTTTTTCTTGTATCATTTGTATAGCAGACCAAAGAGATCTTAGTTTTATTCCTCATAAGACCAGACAATTCTCAGGTCTCTTGACTGAGTCCTTTTGATTTTTGCTGTCATAAAGATCTAAGTTTTTCTATTCAGATCCCACTCAAGCATTGTCAGGCCTTTTGCAGACCCTGTTTCCAAGAGGCCATCCCGAGGTCTACTCCCATGAACAGAAAATACCTTACCACTCTGGGTATGATTATTCTGTCACTTCAGGTACTGATCAATTAACATCAACTGTTGTGTTGGTGGTCTTTCGGTTTTTGAAACTAAGAAAACACCATGTAGGTTTATTCCAACTAAATGTGTGGTTATTATTTCTTAGTGAGAAATTACTTTGTCTACACCATTAAAGTAAGATTTTGACTAAATTGATTTTAGACATGGGTCCAAGAATCTCCTCGGAGCATCTATCACTTACGATTTTATGTATCCCAGTATATATCAGTAGAAATTAGGCTTTGAAAGCCTTTGGAAATCTTAATTTTGGATGTTTTCTTCTTTTTTAATATATTGTTCTCCAACCCTATGGTTAAATAACTTTATAATTTAACAGGCCAGAAATAGAGAAATAACCCATAAATTCTCCCATTTTATTTCCTTGCTTATGACATTATTACATTTTGCTTGCATTTTCCTCTACTAAACTCATTAACTTATATTTTGGCTGTGACAAATGTTTTGGAAAGACCTGCACTTTTCAGCTGACATTGAAGTTTATTCCAGCAGCCAATGATCCTGTGAAGAAAAAGAAGAAAAAAAAAAGAAAGATTCTAATATCCATTATGACTTTTCCAGGACTTCTTTCTCTTCTGAGTCAGTTCATAATATTTGGTGAGTTAATGCCCTTGAAGAATCAAATACATCTTTTCCTGTTTGGAATTTTTTGCCTTTTGCCCTTCCATAGTTCCAGCAATGACAGAGAATTTTCAATACAGATTTGAAGTACAGATGTAGCCATTGTTGGATACTCTGTCTTCCAGATTTTCAAAAAATATACTTATATATCATTACTCCAGAATTGTGTTAAATAGTTTCAAGGTTAAGATTAATATAATGATATTTTTAGTGCATTGTTATTTTATAGAAGTTGGAAAAATCATATTGCCTGCCTGTTTGTAATTTTGTTTTATCACCTTTAATTACAGGCAGATGAAAAATAAGAGAAAAAACTGGTAAGAATTCATTCTTTGAAAGAAAAGGTTTGAATAGCTTTTCCTAGATGCTTGTGGTTCAGTTCTACCTCAAAGCAGTTGTTCGTGTTATACTTTGAAGAGTTTCTGTGGATGAACCCGACACTCCTCCTTGCACGTCAGGTTCCACCGAGTCTGAAAACTTTAGGTGCCTCGTTCAGCACAAGGGAAAAGCCGCCACAAAGAGCGGTGTAACTGCTGTGAGAGAGAGATAAAGAGATTATCCCAAAGAACGTAAGACCCAGCTTAGCTGATTGTTGGGTTTCATCCCATAACTGTGTTCCGCTTCCCGTTCTCCACCCCAAAATACAGAACATATACAGGTAATGAAAACATAAAAGCAGCTGAAAGATAAAGGATCTTGTGTGGGGTAAGTTTTAAGTAAACCTCTAGCGAAGGAGAAAACGTACTTTTGTGAAAGAAGATGCTGGGGCAAATACACGTATCTCTAGCGAGTATCTCTGAGTCAGTGAGGATGAAGGCTTTGTTCTCATACTAAAGAAAGTTATTCTTTTGAACTTAATATATTCTGCCTATTGAAATGACTGTCTTGTTACAAACAGATTAATAAAATACTTTCCTAATGTATAGGAGTATCGATTCATAAACAAGTCGTGAAGAAAGTGAATTTTTTCACTGGAAATACTGAACGTGAACTGTAAGTAAAATTCAGTCTTACTCATCCCAAGTGAAAATGATATTGATTTTCTTAGTCAACACTTCGAGGAGATAACATGTCATTTAACTGTTTCATGTTTCTTTTCTTTTTGTTTGCCCTCTGCCATGTAATACTGTAAGCCTACTTGTTTGTTTCCCACAAATTCACCTAATTGTTCATCTTGTCAGCAAAATGGCCACATGGCTTTTTTCTTCAGGGATTCTAGACTCTAAGGGTGTTAGTGGTCTCAGCCAAAATGAATTAATTGTCTACTAGTTTGTGAATGTAGCATTTAACTTCTGGATGCCTGATCCCTACAGCAGGATTCAGATTCTAACGGCAAAAACTGGATTCCCTACACAGTGTGAGAAGAGTTAGTACAAGATGGAGAGCAATAGTACTTAGCTCTTCCAGCAAGTGGAGCTGAGAACTGTGTAGAAATAAATACCAGGAACCCTGAAAAAGAAGTCTCTCTGAAACTTCAAGGCCAGTTACAGTGTAGATATCTAATTCTTGACCTGGAATGATCTCAGAGTAGATGGCTCTATCTCCCTATCCCTGGGAGTGTTCAAGGCCAGGCTGGATGGGGCTTGAAACAGGCTGGTCTGGTGGGAGGTGTCCCTGCCCAGGGCAGGAGGGTTGGAACTGGATGATCTTGAAGATCCCTTCCAACTCTAACCATTCTATGATATCAAAGAAATGAGAAAGTTTCCTCTGCCTTTATAGCGTGCCCAGTGACAATGATGGTGGTGATAGTGTTGCTATACTATTTAATTCTTACATTAATAGCTTTATTTAATATGTATGAAACATGTACAAAATTGTTCCATATTCAGCTCAGTAGCTATAAAGGTAGACCAAACCTATCATACTTCCAGAGACAAAGATGGTGAAGGGCTTGAAGCATCTGAGATTTGGGAAGAGACTGAGAGAGCTGGGCTTGTTCAGCTTGGAGAAAAGAAAGATCGGGGGAAAGTTATTAAGGTGTATCAGGAATAGTGTAGCCAGAAGAAATTGTCCCCCTGTACTCAGCACTGGTGTAACACCGCTCCAAGTGCTGTGTCCAGTTTTGGGTCCTTCACTGCAAAAAAAGCTATTAAGGTGCTGGAGCGTGTCCAGAGAAGGGCAATGGAGCTGTTGAGGGGTCTGGAGAACAAGTCTTGTGAGGAGCAGCTGAGGGAGCTGAGGGTGTTAAGCCTGGAGAAGAGGAGGCTGAGGGGAGACCTTCTTGCTCTCCACAACTCCTTGAAAGGAGGGTGTAGCCAGGGGCGGTCAGTCTCTTCTCCCAAGGAACAGGTCATGCAACAAGAGGAAATGGCCTGAAGTTGCACCATAAGAGGTTTAGATTGGATAATAGGAAAAAATTCTTCACTGAGAAGGTTATCAAGTCTTGGAATGGGCTGCCTAGGGAAGTGGTAGAGTCACCATCCCTGGAAGTATTTGAAAGTTGTGTAGATGTGGTGCTGGGGGACATGGGTTAGTGGTGCACTTGGCAGAGTTATGTTAGTGCTTGGACTCAATGATCTTAAAGGTCTTTTTCCACCTGAATGATTCTATGATTCAGCAAACACTCAGAGTTTGTGCTTCCTCTGGTGTATTTGTGCTTCCTTTGTTGTAAAGAAATTGTAACTTTTTTTTTTTGGCATGCTAGGCTTGCAAAGCTACATTGATAACATTTATTTATTGAAGATGTAAAACATAAATTGACTCCAAACAGACCACTCTCCATTCCCAGGACAGTGAGTCCACACAACAAAAGCTTATGATTTCTTAAGAGAATGTTTGTTTAATGTTTCATCTAAATGCTGGTTTGATGTCAGATCCAACAACATAAAGATTAGAGCTTTTTAAATTCACAAAATATCGTGTGCTGAGCATATTGAGCATTCTTGGCATTTGGGGAACAGAAAAAACACATGACTGGAAAAAGCTGTCAGAGCGAGTAGAGTCCGTCTGCTGCCTGTGGACTGAACTAAGGTTTGATCCTACATCAGAAATGATAGACTTGATTAGATCTGTGAATCTTTAATAAAAAGATTGTAAACTTTAAGATACTTTTCATCAGAACATTGAGGATTTATATAAATGCAACATAGAACAGGCTTACACACTCACAAGGTGTAGATAAATTATTTTCTTAAAAATAAAGCTGTATTTTTTTTCTCATTTCTCTCAATGTTCTTTGCTTTGTAAAGGTAAATTTTTGTGTAGTTTTCTTTTCCTGAGGAAAAAATGATAGTTTAGAGTAATTGTCTTTGTTGATCCCACATGTTGTTTTGCTTCTTCCCAGATTTACTATCTGCCTGGTCTCAAATGACCTTATTTATGATTTCTGTTCTATAGGAAAGGAAATAGTCTCTAACTGGTGGTACCTGTCCTACCATCGCTGCAAGGGTTACTCTGCTGATGAAGAGTTTGTTAATACTTTTGGTCTTGATGTGTGGAACTTCTCTGTGTGTTTTAATGAAATTTCTTAAGCACTGATTTTCTCTTACTTATGGATTGTTGCTTCGGATTCAAAGAAGGGTTGAGATTAGAAGGCACATTTGGAAATCGTTTAGTGCTATCCCCCTGCTCAAAGAAAAGCTACCGAGGACTGTGTCTTGTTGGGTTTTGAATATGTCCAGGGCTCAAGACTCCACAGGCTCTCTGAACAACCTGTTCCAAAGTCTGACGATGCTCACAGTAAGACCAGGGCTCCCCAGTCTTCAAACGTAATGTCCCGCATTTTGATTTTTGCCAATTTTCTCTTGTTCTGTCAACAGGGACCACTGAGAAAAATCTGGGCCCATCTTCTTTGCTCCCTCCCATTAAAAAAGAAGGTTGCCCTGATCCTTCCTGATCCCTGATCCTTCTCTTCTCTGGACTAAACAGTCCCAGCTCTCTCAGCCTCTCCTTGCTCTCCAGTTTCTTAAGTAGTTTTGAGAAGGATTCATTTTTCCTAATTGCTGATTTTTGTAGAGTTAGTGTATTTGCAGGGAATGTTAGTGTGCACTGACAAACTGGAGATACAGTTTTCTGAAAAAAAAAGTTGAAGAATCTCAGAAATTCAGTAAAATTAATGAGAAGAACTCTTGAGAATTGATGATGTTCTGAAAATGTACCTTTTTTCTTCAAATCCAGTGACTACTTTTCTTCCCTTTTTATCCTTAATCCACCTCGGCGATGATATCCCAAAAGTCCTTCCATGATAAAGTTATTATCCATATAGAACTTAACTTCTAAATACCAAACATAGATATCTGTTTTCAACATGAGAGACAAAAATGTCCTGAAATAACCTTTCCTATACTTCCATATGGCTCAGACCTTTAGCAATTCTTCTGGCTTTTTTCAGTATATAGAGCATGTCTGAACCTCATGCTCCAGAAAATACAGGCTGTGTAATAGCCTTAATTTAGACTGGAAAAATGTAGAACACTGTTAGGACCAAAATGAACACAAATGTCATCAGGTTGAAAGGGTTGAAAGCCATTTCTTCATTAATTCTTTCTTTGAACAAAGCTTAGACAGGCTTTTAGCTTATAACTTCTGAGTTTTTTTCACTTGTAATTAGAGAAAGACAAATATATTTGCTATTAGTCCTTATTGTATACATATACATCAAAATCAAATTTCTAACAGCTCTTGCTCAGAGATATTAGCTACTGCAACTATGTGTCCTTTAAAGATTAAAACTTTATGGAAAATGTACTTTTACAAAATTATGAAAACCTAGAGTAAGGGGCTTTTCAGTGTTACACCAGTAATATTATTGGGGTTTTGTAGCCTCTGAGATTGATACGTGAGGAAAGCAAAACACAGGATACAGAGATAATAAAAATAAAGAATAGAAATAAGGAATTTTTATTGGCAGACTTCCATTCCACTTGACAGAGTACTCAAAGTTATTGGTTAGGAACTACAGAAGGAGCCCTTATACCTTCCAAACTTAGTTGGCAGCACCCCTGTGTAAAGGTAAGGTTGGTTCTTCTTAAGAAACTGCTTTCGAAGAGAACAGAAAATGAATATAACATCATTGGAATAGAAGATGCTCTTCCTTCTCAGTCTTTCCAAGCTTTACTTTTCCAGGAGAGTTTTACAATTATTTAAACCAAAAAATACCTTTCTTTTTACCTTCCTGCCTGCATATACTGCAGAAAAAAACCCTTTCAGGAAGTTTAGCACTCATATCCCTGATGCTTGCAAACATGCTCTTACACTTGTTCAGAAGCATGCACAAAGGCAGGTACAAAACACAGAGGGATGGGACGTTTCATTGACTCAGGAAACCGTGTTTCTCACTGTTACACCTTTTCCTACCTCATTAACCACACCTCTGCCAGGAGGGACATAAAATACCAGCAACACCAGTGCTTCCCAACCCATCTGTGGGCTAAGATTGCAAGCCTGGCTATAGATCAGAAGATCGACTCTGTGTTTGGTCCCAAAGACATGGGCTTTTGGGTGATTATATATACAAAATTGTTCTGGTGGGGTTTTGCTTGGGTTTCTTGTTGGTTTTCTTTTTTGAGATGGTGGGAAATGGTCTCTTTATTCTTATGCCATTTCCAAAAAGCTGTTGAAAGAAGTATGGTCAGACAGCTGCATTGTCCTTCCACTGAACAGATAACTTCAGGAATGTAAATCAAATGTGAAATACTCCTTTCCTAACTAAGAAAATGTTTGATAAAGTAGTGCGACTGTGAAAAAGCAAAGCTGTAAATGGAAACTCTTCTGAGACCTTTTAGATCATTATCCTTAATGTAAAAGATGCCATTTACAGTGTGACAGAGAACATATGTAGAATATAAGTCTTAGAAGAGGGGAGGGGCGGGTGTTGAAGAAACAAAGTCCTAGTTTATTAAAATACTTGTCCAGTGAGAGTAACAGGCAAACTGTTCTATAAAGAGGAAAAAAGTATTAATATTTTAAAGGGAAAACAAACTTCAGTTTTAACTGATAGTAGTACGAAAGTCAACATTGTCTTCTCTGGATCCATATGGGAATATACATTTTTTGCCTATGCCTGGCATTACTATTATTAAATACATTTAGCATTTAGTTAAACTAAAACGGGGTTAAGAAATGAGCTCTTATTCAAAACATCTTATCAGAAATGTCTTTTCCAACAAAGCAAATAAAAGTGACTTTTTATTTCCCCCCCCTGATATATATGAGTCCACAATTTAAGCGTTCCAGTAATACGAAGGGAGAATTGGACTTGGCTTCTCTCAGAGGAACAGCAGTCAGCAAAAGCCTCTTAGTCCTCTTAGCCCGAGGAATGTGTGTCTCTAACAGATTGCCAGGAAAGATTAACTGCTGCAGGTAGCACAGCTGCTGGTTCAAACAATTTTGATCTTTTTATATCATGCGCTCGTTCTGTTTCCACATGGAATTGGTCTGCTTGTTACGGAGAGCCGCAGGTAGCACAGCTGCTGGTTCAAAAGACTGCAGTCCCCTTATATCTTCTGTGCATTGTTTCTGCCTAAAACTGGCCCAGTTGTTTTGGAGAGCCCCAAGGAAGCCACTTTACAAAATAGTTTGCTAACCTTTTCAAGGAGTGAAATATGCTCCTGCTTTTTTTTTTTCTTTCTTTTTTTCTTTTTGTCTTTGTAGTGGAAAAGCTTGTTCATCAAAACCAGTATTTACTGTAGTTTCTTTGCATAGGTTTTCCTAGGAGAGTAAAGATAGGTACCATTTAAAAAGACTGGTTTAGAAGGAAGAAAAAAAGTATTGAAATTGCCATACTTAACCATTTCTCAGTATCAAAGCTGAAATGGGGGGATATAGATGATATCTCAGGAAAAAATTCTTTGCTGTGAGGATGGTGAGACTCTGGCCCAGGTTGCCCAGAGAAGCTGTGGCTGCCCCATCCTTGGAGGGGTTTAAGGCCAG
This sequence comes from Thinocorus orbignyianus, assembly GCA_013400375.1. NCBI lineage: Eukaryota > Metazoa > Chordata > Aves > Ciconiiformes > Thinocoridae > Thinocorus > Thinocorus orbignyianus. The sequence continues at coordinate 191,636 of VXBW01003030.1, forward strand.
GCTGGATGGGGCTTGGAGCAACCTGGCGTGGTGGGAGGTGTCCCTGCCCATGGCAGGGGGGTTGGAACTGGGTGATCTTGAAGGTCCCTACCAACTCTAACCATTCTAGGATTATATCCACAGAGACTATGTGCTACACTCCAGGTTTTCAGTGGGGTTTATGGGTGGGATGATGAACTTTACTTAATCAGCCACTTAGAAGGCACGTGACTGGAGTTAATTGTCATCTAGTGACAAGAAAAGTAGGCAGCTACGTAATCACCTGTCCTGAAAAAGATTGATAAATGGGATTAATTTCCCTTGTGAGGTGCGTATCTCCCTTCTTCTGCTGATTTTAAGTATCCCTAAGTGAAAGGTCTAACTTTTAAGTAGCTCAAGTTACATGAGATAAATCACCCGTGAGTGATTCAGAAACCAAAGCCGTGTTCTCGTAGCTGTGCTCAGTACTGAAGAGCCCAGATGTCACTGGATGTCCTGGGGTTCTTAAAACAGCGTGCGTAAACTGGGGATGTGGGAACAACTGGTATTTCTCTGTAAGAGCCACTGAGGTTTATTATCACACAGAGAAGGTTGCATGAAGTTGGTTATACTGTCAAGGTATTAAGGTCATAAACCACTGGGTGATCTTGCAAATTCAGGTCTACACATTTTGGGGAACTTCTGGACCTTATTCTGTTGCTCTGCAGGGGTATGGATAAATTACTTACATCGTTCTTGAAGGTGCAACTTAGGTTTCTTTTGAAAAATTACAAAAATACCAACAAACTGTGAGGAGCTAGTCATGGTGTAAATAGCCTGACAGTTTCTTAATGCCACATCAACATGATGTGGCAAGGAGCAGGTTTCTACTGCTGGACCTACATCACTCTCCATCATCCTGGCCAGTCTCCATTATCTTTGAGAGGTCCTGGAGAACAGGAGAGGAACCTGAGGACTGGAGGAAAGCTAATGTCAATCTAATCTTCAAAAAGGGCAGGAAGGACAACCTGGGAAGCTACAGGCCAGTCAGCCTCGCCTTCATTCCTGGAAAGATGATGGAACAGCTTGTTCAGGGCATCATCTCAAGGAATATAGAGGGAAAGCTACCAGAAGTAGTCGACACGGATTCACCAAGGGGAAATCATGTCTGACTAACCTGATAGCCTTCTGTAGTGGCATGACAGGATGGATAGATGAGGGAAGGGCAGTAGGTGTTGTCTACCTTGAGTTCAGCAACGCTTTCGACATCGTCTCCCACGGCATCCTCATAGGTAAGCTTAGGAAGAGTGGGTTGGATGAATGGACAGTGAGGTGGATTGAAAACTGGCTGAAAGACCGAGCTAGGAGGGTTGTGATCAGTGGCACAATTACCTGCAAGACATTTTCATTTATTGAGCAGCAGGTGTGCAGTTTCACAGGTATCATTCCTATAGCTTAATAGCTGCTATGGGAATGCTACGGTTGCTCAGTAGCTGAGAAGAGCAAATACAGAAGAATCAAGTTTAAGATAAAATACAAATAGTCTGCTTTTGAGCAGTAAGGAGAAAATGGCTGGTGAAGAAACTGTGCCAGTAATTGCTTCTAAGTTCAAGGAAATAGTGTTTTCCTTCTCTTTGGGGCAGATGGTGTGTTTGTTCTAGTCTCCACTAGCTGTGCAGATGCTAATGGCTGCATACATCTCTTGTCTTAATGTTTTTCAGCCACCATTCTTCAAAAGTTCCAGTAGTAGTGTGAAATGTCAGCAAAATATTCCACATGCAGACAGAATAATTGTGAAGACAAAAGAGAAACTATAATATAAACATCTGCTGCAGACCCTGAGGACTGAAGAGGGGGAAAGGAAAACAACCCCAAAAAAATCCCGGGCCAGGTATTAAAGATCTCAGGACAAAAAGATAATTTGCTCAGGAGGGATTACGATGAACTGGACAGCTGTTGGGTAAGAAATACAAGGAAGTGCAAATCGTCATAGAGGTTTTTTTAATAGCTAAAGCATATCTTCGTAATCTGGACAGTAGAGTGTCCAACCATGAGAGAAGCCTTTCTGCATTAACACCTTCCGAGCTGGTATGATTTGAGGGCATTAGTGTTACTGATAATCTGCTGGTAAAGGGCTGTTTCCACTTCTCAAAGAATGAAAAAAAAAAAAAAATCATTAAAGAAGCAATAGAATGATAGGCAGCAATTCACGACTTTGAAGACAGATGTCCAGATCCCTAGAGTTTCTCTGAATGGACACAAACTCACTTTCTCGATCTTAGTTGCAAATTTAGGTGCTGTCATGGGTGCAGACCTGCATCCGTAGCTCCTTCCCCCTCACTCAAGAATTTTTAGAATACTTCCTGAGCTGATCTATGGTTGGACTTGGTGCTTTTCCTAGTTTGTACTTTCTCCTAGCAGCTCATATTTCATTTTTCTTGCCCAGCACGTCCCTCCTTTTTTCCTAATCTTACCTTCTTGCTTTAAAAGATCTTGTTTCTCATTCTCACATTCTCTCCTAGCTGATTCATGTCCAAAATTGTGTTTTCTCCTTCTTGTTTGGCGCCTCTGTATCCCTGTGAAGTTTCCTTTGCCTCATTAAGAAGAGAGGCAATTAGGTGTCACAGACTCTGCCCCTGTGCTCTTTTCCAACCCAGAACACTTAAATACCTCTTAAACACAAGTCACATTTTTAACAGTTCCAGTTTAGGGCTGAAGTGTACTTAATAGCTTTTTGAAGAAAGTAGAGGTACAATCTAGTAAATGACATTTTAGTAAGTGCCATGAGAAGACTGCACACCCTGAACGATTTTGTAGGCCATTAGTAGATAAAATCAATGAAATAACTCATGGCTATGTGCAATCTTCAGTATTTTGAGTTCTTATATTTTGGTTATACTTTGGTCAAGTTTTTGGGGATGAAAGAAGGAAGATACCTGATGTAGAAGCTACCACGCTAACTGTTAACGTTCTGCTCCAAAGCTTGGTAGCACTGCAGTTGCACAAAGAAAAGGTTGCCAACTTTATTACGTTGACCAAACGATGCATTTTTCATCAACTCACATGTCAAAGGTAGTTGAGCAATTTTCAGTGGAGCTTTCCCAAAATGCACACCCTGGGCCAACACTTGCCATGAAAAAATCCAGCACAAGCACTAAAGTTTGGCAATGTTTGGAGAAGCTTAAAAGAGAGTTCTAAATAGATTTGACTACTACCATGCTTCCAGTAGGTATTGATGAGGATTTTGCTTTTCAGAAACTTTGTTGCAGTTTAAAAAAAATTCATTCAATTTAGCTTGGAAGGTATTAAACAAGTATAAAGCAACAAGTTTTATTTCAAAGTGCTAGCATATGTATGCCTATATGTTTAAAAGAATTTCAAAGTGCATGAAGCTCAGATCTAGTGACTGCAGCTACAGTGTAGAAAAATCCAAGCTGGATTTAAAGTGTATCAGCTGAGGGACCAGCAGCAGTCCAAGTGATAGGACTAGATAATTTACCAAATAAATTGCTGCAGGTGATGACAAGAGAATCCCCCAGTGAAAAATAACACTAGTGTAAAATCTTTTGTCAAAATGTCTCCATGAATGAAAGGGTAACCTGGTGAGAAAGTTGAAAAAGAACCCCCTGAAAAACTGAATCTGAGCTGATCTCTTCAGACCACTTAACTGGCACAGTAGGACAGAATATACTCTGGGTTTTTTTTATGGCCAAATCTTGAGAGATTCTGATCATTTCGAAATGCAGCTGCTCGGAGTCTCAGAGGTCAGATTCTGACGGGCATATTTTCTGTGACAAACCATCGTGTTTCTTGAGATGTTTCTCAAAAAATGATTGGAATCACTGCCCATATAAGAAAATAAGCAAAAAAAAAAGCAAGGCTGACGACATCTGGCCTTGCAAATTTAGTGAAAGCTGTCCATTTAAGTAGTACTGCTTTAACCATCACTACATTGATGATATTATTAACCTTTCTTAAGACCTCTGAGAAAAGAAGGTACTCTGAAGTTGCCTGGTAATTTGAAGAGTATGTTATGAACCTCATAAAAGAGATCCATTTCAACAACAACCTGTCATCTCCTGGCATAAAAGGAGTGAAATTGGAATAGTCCTCTGGAGAGGTTCCTGAGGTTCCAGTTAGTCCGCATGTAATTGAAAGAATTTGGCCATGATTGAAGCATAAATTGTATGGATATTTTTGGTAAGAAGCTTGGCTGTCTCTTCTGGGGAATTAATTCTCCTCTTATGGATAAAACGCCAAAGCTCTATGTTATATTATCAGGAATCTTATTTCTGAGGTTCTTGTATCTTATGGCAAAGAAGGAACGATGTGCAGTATATCTGGTATCCATTGTTGAAAATTCTTTCTTAGCTATCTGTAATATGAAAAATGATGACATTACTCATGTAATCCAATTCTTCCACAAAAATAAATTTGCTTTTTAATCATTAGAGGGAGTTAAATATATTTTTGATGACAATATTTCAGATTGTAGGACCTACCAGTCACTCCTGTGCCATAAGCAGTCAGAAAAGCTGTTGGGTAAATTCATCTTTGAGATTATAATATCACCTCTGTACAGCCTTGTGGAAAGGTCATGTGTGTTAAAGTATTAAGATGAAAAAAAGGGATTTGACTTGGAGTATTTTTGTCTAATGATAAAAAAGAGACCTTACTGTGAGGTCAGAATCGAAAGCTTGGTTAGAGAATTCTGCGTGGATGAAGTTACTGTCACTTCCTCTTCCTACTTGTTTTTAAAAAATAAATGATCAATCATGTGGGAACTTAATCATTTCCCATTCAAATTTCATCCTGCAAAGCCCATATTCACATCCTTAATCTTCACTTGATGTTTAATCCCACATTGAATGCAGGTGGGTTCACTTCTTTACAGACAACTGCACTAAAGCTGATGGAGATAGACCCGTTTTAAATCGAATTTCATTGAAAACCTTCAATAGGTAGGAGGCAAAGACCTTCTACTGTTATTTAAGATACGTTAAAACACAGGTTCACAAATTTAGCCTCCTTTAGATAAAGCTGGTTGGAGCAACATTAGTTTTATTTTAGCATAAAATAATGCTAGGAAGCGTTAGAATAGAGGTAAATCAACGTCAGAAGGTTTATTTAATGGGGTTAAGCTGTACCAAAAAGGAATAAGAATATTTTTTTCCTTAGAGATAGCTTCCAAGCTTTCATTAACTTTGGAAATAGAGAATGCAAAAAGTCCTTCAAGACATTTTTGTGATAGATACGTTTGATCTGAACTGGAAATTACAACTTTGAGGGTGAAATTAGGAGGAAAATTCCTATTTTGAGCTGTCTGCAGGTATCAAAACAGGTAGAAAATATTTCTTTCTAGGCACTTCAACATATATAAATACATTTTAAGATGCTAAGAATTTCTCAGCATAATCTGAGTTTTACAGACTTTTGAAAAAGATAACTGGGTAGCTATGATGCAAACACAGTGCATATGTTGCAATAATTTGAATTATTTTTCTGATTGTTAATGTGTACAGTACAACTATATTATCTACCATAACTAAAATATTACAGACAGTGAGGTCAATTTTATAAAAGCACTACATGTGCAATTCTTATTTTGTATATTTTTCCACCTTTCTCCTACAAGAAAACAGGAAAGCAACTTAAACTTTGATATGTATAATGGATTGACTGTTTTTTCCTGTTTAATTGTGGGTGTATCCAGATGTTTATGCCCATTAATTAGGTTAATAATGCAATGAGGCACCTAAACAAGGAAGAAACTTGTGCTGTTTGTGCCAGACAAGGAACTGGTCTCTCTGTGTTCTGTATTGCTAGATATCAAAGAGCTTTTCAGCAGAAGGATGCTCGCAGAAGTTGCCAAATACGCTGAGCAAAGGTACTCCGTGCCAATATCTTTGAGAGGGGTGAAGATGCTTTCCCATAAAACTAAATTCTTGAAGGTTATAGGAAAATACTAACAGTAAAAGTCACTGTATGAAAGCATTAGGGATTTATGCACATCATATAATTTATAATATGCTTTCTGTGTTTATAAATGTCTCACATATTTCACAATATGTCTGCTTCTAAAGGTCAGATGCTCCACAGGCATTAGCACCGAATGACTTGGGTAACCCTATTCAAAAAAAAATGTGACTATCAGGTTATTGAGTCAGATTGGTAGAATCCAGATAGATTCCAGATGGAATTGATGGAGTGCAGTGCATAGATTTATGTGTTCCTCCTAATCAGTGATTAGGAAATACACTGTGCATCCCTGCTATATGTAGTCTGTATTCCTGGATAACATCTGGCATATGGGAATCCACAAGAGAGGAAATGATGAATATATCGGTAACTGAACAGTTTCCACCACAATTTGATGCATGAGAAGAGATGGTTTCTATGTAGGGGTACTTTAGCCCTTACCCAGTCAAAAACGACAGCATGTGGTGGCAGGAGTCTCTGTTTCATCTGCCCTCATCATCAGCTGATGCAGTGGGTCGAGGTGAGAGAGTTGACACATGATGTGGCTTTTGAAGTTGCCCAAAGAGAGTGCCTTCTGAACCCTCATCTCCCTCTGTTCTGAATTCATCAACCAGTTTAAAAACAACAGGTTTAAGATGGTTCTGGCCACTGTGGCACTCTGGGATTTAGGAACGGATCCAGCAGTGGCTCGTGACACGTGCTTTTATTTAGAAAACACATAGAAGACAGTGCCATTTTATGTTCTAGACTAAATCACACAGTTGATAAATGACTGTAACTCACCTTCCATCAGATATCAACAATGGAAATACCTGAGTAGCAATGCAGAGTAGATTTTATGTGTACTAATCTATAAATATTAAATAGAGTGGTAAATCATAACTAAATGAACAAATTCCAGTATGGAATATAAGTTCTGGAACATCTATGACTGGGAAATATTTTACTTCCATATACTATGTATTTTATACGCAGAATTTCCCAGTTGTTCCCAAAGTAGAGGTTTACAAAAAGTATTTTCTTTAGTAACCATGAAGTAATATTACAAATCTTAGGTTTATGCATTCTTTTGTTTTCTTGCTGCTTCCTTATTGGGTCATTCTGACACACTGATAAAAGTCCTGCTAAGTTCACATTTTTGTTTGCCTTGTTTTATTTCTCTCTGTTATTTCCAGAATTTGTTTTTGGTACGCTTCTAGTACAAGAACTTCATTTGCAATCCCATTTTCATTACTTTTTAATTTGCCTACTTTCATTGTCTGGCAAGTAATGGAAAGAGTTGTTACAGGAATGACGTTTTGTTAGTGTCTCCTTTTACAGGAACTTCTTTTTGCATAGTGAGATGAAAGCCTATTAAAAATAAATTAATTAGATCCCTGATGTAGTCCAGCTATCCCAAATTCAAACTGAAAAGGTATTGTCATTGTTACTCTTCTATCCTAATGCTTTTAGTGTTGCTTTTTAACATGGTGGGAGAAAATAGCAAAATTAGCTAAACACTGAATTTAGATGGCTAAACATGAACCTTTTCCCTTGTCTGTACGATTTGAAAATCCGCTTTGCTTTTTGTCTAGAGACATTAGAAAGTATGTATTTTGAAAAAAGGGGAAATAATTTTACTCTATATAAATCTCATTAGGCCCTAGAATTGTTTCGATTTGAATGTGTAGGGGCAGATGCGTGAAAGAGTGATTGAGCCATTATCTTGTAATGAGTGTCTCTCATGAGAGAAAAAAAAAAGTTGTCTTTGAAGACATAAAGATTTTGCATTTTGTTTCAATGATTTTAACTGTAACCTATATCATGAGTACAAATTATCTCAGACCTTACCCGTTATGCCTCCTATCTTTGACTTTCTGCTGACCTTATGTGTAAATTTCCAATTAGTCTGAATTAAAATCAAGTCCATTTAAACATGTTTCTCAAACATTTTGATTTATACAATTATGAATCTCTGTGAACGGTTTTGAGTTCAGCTCAGCTGCAAACATATTTCAGCACAATTTTGAAAAGACTTGTATTACCTAATAGTGATTTGAACTAAGAAAATGAAATTAAAGTCCTTTAAAAAGGTAATTGATATGATAAGATTCCATAATTTTCTTAAATAAATATAGTCTCAGTGTTACGTGTTGTTTAGAAACCTGGATTTCTCATCAAGTTTTGCTTGACATTGGAAAATCAAGCCATGTCAAGTGTTCTAGTTTCTGCTTTGAAGCCCATTTACTTGTACTGAGAACACTGAAAATCAAAACTTGAGATCCAGCCTCTCTGACTTTCTGGTGGATGGCAAGTTGGGTGTAAACCAACATTATCCTGGCAGCAAAACAGGCCAAGAACCTCCTAATGTGTAATAACAGGAGCACATCTAGGAGGTCCAGGGAATGTCCCCCCCACTCCATTTGAGGTCCTGCATCCATTTTTGGGTCCCCCAACAGAGGAAAGATGCTTAGAAATTAGAGCACTTTTAGGGAAAGGTCCTCAGGATGATGAGGACCAGGGCACACATCATGTGAGGAGCTGGGCTTCTTCAGCCTGGAGAAGAGGTGGCTTCAGGAGAACCTGAGAGCATCTCCCCAGAACCCAGAGGTAGTTATGAAGAAGAGAGATCAAGGGTATTCATCGTGGTGCCTGGTGGGAGGGAGAGAAAGAAGAGGCACAAACTGAAACAATAAGTTGGCAAGAGGAGCAGTATTGATCTAAGGAAAAAGTGCTTGCACAGAACAAGCAAGCTCAGCATGGGATATTTGCTGTACGAAACTCACCTGAGATCTGAGCTGCCTTTCTGTCACTCAGACAAAACACTGTCAATCCCACTGCTGCTAAATGTTAGTCTTCTGAAAAAAACTGGAATATTTCTTTGGCACTTTTATCATATCTGTTGTTATGAAAAATTCAGTACTTCAGTTTTCTGGCAGTTTTTGGATCATGTTTCTAACTGAATAAAAAAGTAAGAAGAAAAAAAACATAAGAAGATGTTTTGAAAAAAGACAACCTTAATGACTAACTGTGCATCATGCTTATCAGGTCTGTTTGCTATTACGGGTCTATATTATTGGAAATGCAATATATTTGGTGAGAGTCTTTTTAATTAGAGAGGTTCTAAAGGATCTGATCAATTACGTTGTTTGTTTCAAAGTTAATCCAAAGTTTTAAGCAGCCGGCTGGTGGTGTTATCTTTGGGGTGTTTTATCTTAGTTATCTCTCTCTTTGTGCATATTATTTGTATTTAAATAGGTTGGAGGAAGAAGTTGTCTAAGTTAACAACAAAGGCTGCTCCGCTTCATTTGTTTTTTTGAAAAAGTTGCAGTAGTGTGAGTAAACTAGGCTGGTCCTTTGAGACGAGCTGTACTGTAATTCAGCTTTCTGCTTAAATAGTAGCTGAATATTAATTAGAAGAATTTCTTTGCTCCTTTTGAATTTATCAGGAATTTAAGAGGACGTAGCTATTTCGGTTAACATCTTTTCCTCCTTTTAAATTTTAACGTTAATTTATTAGAAAAGAATCTTTTAGAATACTTACAGGTATTCTAGCGTTGAATCACTCTCATTCAATGTTTACAATGAAGCAAAATATTACTTGAACTTTCAAAATGAGTTTGCATGACTTACCTGATGGCCCACAAAGCAATGTAACAAAAATATTTAAAAAAAAAAATCATTTCAACTGGTAACAACAAAGCATCATTTAGCTAAACATTGCATAACTACACATACTTTACTAAATTATGAATTTTTTAGCAGATTTTGTATGTCTTTGAGCAAAGTGGATGGCAAAGGAATAGTGGTAATGAGAAACAAATAGTAGTAAAGAGTGCTGTGTCATATTCACTGTATAATTTTTTGTATCTTTGGGGCAAAGCATGTTAAAATCAATGTGATTCTTTCCAGGTTGATCACATTAGTACTAAAAGCAAGAATACAACGATGAAATCTGTTGATGAAGCACAACTGTCTGGCCTTTTAGCAACACAGACAACTATAGAATATATATTATATATAGAATATTATATAGGAAGAGGTAAAAAAAATAATACTGCTATGAGAAATGAAGTGTTGCATTTAGGAAAATAAATGGTATAAATGTCTGCTCTAGGTCAGGTGCTCATTTGGAAGGAACAGAAGAAAGTATTTTCATCATCAGGTGACTGAGACACCGTTATAACTCATCACTGAAGAAGGTAATAGAGTTCTAATTCATAATTTGGAAAGACTATTTCAATCAATATCTTTACAAGAATTGCTGGTAAATCACACTTTTTTTTTGTAAGATGAGACTCAATAAATCTACTAAGGAACTATGTATCATTTATTTTTATTATCTTTAATTATTATCATTATTTATTATTATTTTATTTAGCATTAAACTTAAGAATTTATTATGTTCTTAAAATGCTGAAGGACTTGAGGCTCAACTGCAGTATCATGTCACTGTGTAGTAGCTGATGGCTCTGCTTCCTAGACATTCCTTGGTGCCTGAATATTTTGTGAAGAAAATGTAAGCTTAGTGTGTGTTCCTTCGTAGGGCTGCTGGGAATCACAACCAGCTCTGCAAATGCTTCTATTATTTAGCAGGAGTTTTGTAGAGAATAGTGCTGAAAGCTGACCTTTGAAACACACTAAATTTTTCAGTGCTGTCTTTCATGTGTAATTTATCAGCACCTTGTGAACATGCTGCATAGTGCTTCAGTTTTGAGTTAGCTGTGTGGTCTTCAATAGGACTATTCAGTGTTTGAGACATTATCCCGTGTAAATTTTTGTGTCTCATTTCATTCCTCAGTTTGCATCCATATCCTCTGCTTTTAAGTGATTTGTTTCTTAAGGAGTGAATTCTGATACATATCTCAGTCATTAATATAATTTCTCTTCCCTTTCTTTTCTCTTCAGCTTTTTCTCTCCTCTTTTTATTTATTTTTCTTTTTTTTTTAATACCAAAATAAGATAGGTCTTGCATATTCTTAATGACCACCAGAAGAATCTTTTGTTCAGAGACTGGATGGTTGTCAGTGTGCCTGTGGGAGGTGATGAGCGATTACCTTCACATTACTTTTATTCCCTCTTTTCTTCACTCCTTATACCGTCTTTATCTCAAATCTCAAATTTTCTCCTGTTTTCTCTTCTTGTTCTGTCCTCCATCCCACTGGGGTGGCAGTGGCTGAGCCAGCAGCGATGTTGGTGCTTTGCTAAGTGTCAGCCCACAAACTTTCGTAGGCTTTTTTTGTAATATTATTAATAGTAAATGGATATAAACCCTCAGTTTTATGAAGTGGTAGAACTTAGCCTTCACTGTGCAGGAATCCAAAAATGCACCCAACTCCAGGTCTAATTTTGGAGGATAGTCCAGGTGTGTGGTGGGAAGTAAAAGTGATTGTTTAAATGTTTAAAATTCGGGATGTATAAATATCTTCCTGAATTTTTCCCCGACTAAATATGTTTTCCAGGACAATGCTGGAAGTAGGATGCTTGTTACAGAATCTTTTTCTTTGTGAACTGCTTTAATGAGTTGCAAAGTACACATCCATACATAAATATGCATGAGGAGAAATAATTTAAATCTTTACAAATGTGCTGAATATTTGCATGGTCATTAACAAATGAGTTCCAGGCCATCCATTGAAACAACTGTAAAAAAAAAACAACAGCAGCAACCCAATCCTTTTTGCCTCTCTTATCTAGTAAAGGTACACGATTCAAGATCATTAAGCTTCCTGTGTTAATATGGGACACAATGATCACAATGATATCCATAGACTTTAGGAGGAAGAGTATGATGTGTATAAGTATAAATATAGATATAAATGGACACCAGAGGAGCGGCATCTCTCTGCCATGGGAAAAAAAGTAAATTATCTCACAGCACAAAACTAAGTCAAATTATTAATCTCCTCCGTTGTTCCCCAACACCTAACTGCAATTACTTCTTGAGCAACTTTCTTTAAATGATACATCTCTCTGCTTTCTATGATGATTTGAGAGCTTTTGGACCAAAGGCTTAGATAAACACATTAGAATTGAATCAGAAGATATATAAATAAAGAAAACTACTTCTTTTTATAGCTTATATTTCTATTGGGAAGAAAATAAGATAAAGATGACAGTGCTGATACCACAAATCAAATAGTCTCTCTTGCTCTTTTTTTTTATTATAAAAATGTAGCTATGGAACATTTGAGAGGGTATTCAATGTACTTTAAATCCACCCACAGGCTAATAGTGTGAAGTAAAATAAAAGCAGTAACTTACATTCTGCAGATCTTGACCTTGCCAACATGACATGAGAAACCTGGCAAAAAGGTTGTCCTCTCATCGAATTGCTTGGCTCATGTTCTATGCACAAGGATGCTCTTCTTCAACGTTTGGCACGAACACCTTCCTGCTTCACCTCAGGGACAAACGCATCCAGGGCAAGAGATAAAAAGAGCAGAGTCCCACTTTCTGTTACAGCTTGAGATAACCTTCATGAAACCACTCCTGGGGGTCACAGTCTTATGTTTATACCAGTTTGCACCAGTTTTTTAGTTTTTTCTATATACTTTTTTTTTTTTTTTTGCAATCCTCAACAAAAAGCCTTTTGTTCTAAAATAGTCAATTGATTTCAGAAGTACTTAATAGTTTGGCATCTATTGACTGATTGTTGGCTGGATGATGTTCAGCCATGGATTCGTGTGCACGGCTTTTGGTGTTGCAACGGCTCTGTGAAACTGTCAATCTATTCTATAGATAGAATATTTCCCTTCTTTAATCCTAGAAAACCTATGAACCTAAACTCTAAACTCTTTCTAATCTTCTGTATATGTATTATAAAGTAACGAGTGATGTGCTCTGGACAATCCTTCTTTGGCAGGGGAGATGGACTGGATGGTCTCTAGAGGTCCCTTCCAACTCTGACAATTCCCTGATTCTGTAGATGTATAAACACCTTTAAGAGTTTGGGTATGAACCAGTAAAATCCATCAAAAACGTGTCACATACTTGGTCTGTGGATTAAATAATTTTAAAAAAATGACAAAAGCACTGTACTACAAAGAAGTTAAATACAGTGTAGCTCCATCCTTAGTTTTTCCAGTTTAAGACAGAACTTTCTTGTTACCTAAATATAATTCTTCCAAATCTCTTTTCATGGGCAATTTGTGAATCTTAAATGGAATCCTGTAAGAACCACACAATATACCTGAAATGCTGGAACAACTTTTTTGGTGTTATTTAAGTCTCTTCAGGAAATATGTGCCAACATACTTTGTTAAAATGAGTATTAAATAACAAAGCCCACAGTGCTGTTGTTGTAAATATCATTAAAAACTAAACCAAACTTATTATGTTGCAGCTTTCACCCTGAAGGGACCAAAAAGATTTTTACAAATTCTCTGTACCAGTGTGTGAATTCGCTTTGAAATGCAGCTCTTTTAGCAGCTCGACCCCCATGAAAGCAATGTTAACTGTATTAGAAATTTGGCTGATGAGCTTTTACTGACTAGAAATTGTGGGAATATTTGTTTTGAAATTCATCCAAGCTAAGTGCCTAAAACATGAGCTGGCAACATTTTTCCTGAGGATTCGTGTTTACAACCTTTATTTTATCTAGGAAAATCCAAGAGTCATTAATTTATTAGCAGTTTAGTTGCTTCGATGTTGTAGATACAAACCATGTGCTGATTATACTTAAGCTTGGGGGAGTTTAATATACAAAATGTCACTGTCTGCCAGTACGAGCTACTTGCTCTTCATGGTGTGGACCCACACATTAAGAAGAATCTGCATGATTTCATACCACCACCATGTCCCGTCCCCAGCTTGCAGGTTCCAGTGGGCCAGTGTGGGGCACAACGGTAAAAGGAGTGAAAAATAAAAAAAGAAACTTGTTCTGCATGTGCAGAAGATGGGATCAATCTGCTGCTAGCCTGCAAATGGAGAGGATGACAGAGTCTGAATAACAAATTTAGTCCATTTTTAACAACAGAATAACCATATTTGAAATGTCTGAGGTTCTGTGTTTGAGGTTCTTTCTATTTTTCTGCAGCCAGAGAAACTGAGTGGTATTTCTTTCAAGAAATTTCCCCTATACCTTTTTGTGTTTGTGTAAGATTCGAATAGAATGTTTTGCTGAAAAACTCCTAAATATTGGAACAGGTTAAATATAGGCCACATTTAAAATGCAGTGTCTTGTCTATAAATGGTGGAATAAGAAATCTTGTGGCACTAGTCCAATATTGTATTCTTTGGTGTAGAACCCTGCATGTGTGCTGCATGTGGCTGATGTTAATGGATCACTACTATTTTGTAGGATATAGAGGTTTATCTTAGGAAACTGTGTTGCAGACTTACTGCTGCTTCTGAGTGCGCGTGATGCATTATCTTGAAGAATTCCTCCAACAAAAGCTCTATTAGGATGTCAGACAAATAAATGATGGTGTTGATCTTCAACTTTGCAAGCAAAAGATAAAATTCATCTGTGGTGTTTTAGTGACCCGCTCCACCTTACAAAGTATGTGATTCTATTTGCCTCTCCTTTGAATGTAAAGCTTATTGGCACTATCTGACTGCCCGTTTGTTTTGTGCACAAGAGGTCTGGTGACAAAAAGAGATTAACACTTCTAATTTTTTGTTTTCTACTCATCCAAATTAAATATATATATATAGAATTAAGAGTTTTGGGAGGTAGACCACAGAATATCAGCTATCATCTTACTGTATACAGAAAAACTTGTATCAACTCCACATTGTAATACAATTACAAATACATTTTTAGCTCACGGCTGTATTTGGAAGATGGTGACTCTACAGAATCCCAGAATGACTGAGTTTGGGAGGGACACCAGGATACCACCGTCCCTGCTTGAAGATGGATCAGGTAGGGTAGTTTGCTTGATTATTTTTACACACTGAGAAGATCCCCCTGAACATTCTCTTCTCCAGATGAAATAAGAAGCTGTCCCAGTTTCTTCTTGTACAGATCATAGAATCATTGAATTGTTGAGGTTCGAAGGGACCTTTTAAATTGTTGAGTCCAACCATCGTCACGACAAAAATACTTATAGTTTTCTAGGTTTTTCCTGGTAGATCCACTACCACTGTCTTTTGTCTGGCTCAACTAGTCAAACCAGATAGACACTGAGAATGGGTATTAAAAGCTTAAACTGTCGACCGTCCTTCGGCATCCTTGAAAAAAATCGAACATTCATGTGTCCATCTAAAATCTGTTCAATGTTAATTCAATTCTTACATGGCAGCACAGAACAGAACTAATATGGGGATGCGTGGTTTAGTTTCAATATAATATTAAAACACAAAAAAACCCCAACAATACAATGGCTCAACATCTGACATAAATACTTGCACTGAAAACATGACCTTTGAGTTGAGGTTGTGATAACTGTCATGTTTGATGCAGTTGTACTGTCAAAGAAGTGTCAAACATCTACCTCAATGGGTATATAAGTACATTTATAAATATGGAATAGTTACACCAGATGTTCCAATATTTGGATAAGTCATAGCTCTAATGATGGGTCATTTTATAAACAATTTGTTGTCTTATAGTTTTCTTGAATGATAATAAAAGTAATGTAATGATTTTCTGGTGGAAGACTGACCACACCAAGACGAATTAGTATTTTCTAAGCCAGTGCATTGCAAAGTTAGTCTAGAAAATAAAGCTAATATTGTTACTCTTGCCCTCCCTCTCCCCCCAACTTTTAAAATTTGATGATTGTAGGAGTGACATGTATTTTATGCTTGATGGATGAAAAGAGACAGTAAAAGGCACGATGAGCTAATAACAGTAAAGTCTGTATTGAATCAGAAATGTATTGAGGTACTGAGAGGAATCAAGATATGTGCTTCAATCATTAGAGTTTGTCACATGTGAGATTTGTTGGTTGATGTGCTGTCAAAGTACTGAGAGAGAAAGGTTTTATAACAAGAAGCTAGACATGCAGAAAAAGCAGTTTAGGACTCAAAGGACTCAGTATAAAT
Organism: Thinocorus orbignyianus; assembly: GCA_013400375.1. Classification (NCBI taxonomy): domain Eukaryota; kingdom Metazoa; phylum Chordata; class Aves; order Ciconiiformes; family Thinocoridae; genus Thinocorus; species Thinocorus orbignyianus. The sequence goes on from VXBW01003030.1 coordinate 207,545, forward strand.
AGAAGTTATAAAGTGAAAAAGAGTAATAAAGTTGGCATCAAGAGAAGGACAGTATTGATCTAGAGTGGAAAAAAAAAAGTTTTCTTTTTCAGACACCTTGAAAAATGATCTTCTTAGTTTTTACTTTCTTAAAATCATTACTTTTTATAACTAAATGTTTCTTCACTTTTCACTTAAACTCAAAAAGGCTAGAGCTGTATATATCTTTGAATACTATTCTTCCCCTACCTGTTTTTAAAGGTTTTTCATCTCATTATTTTACAATTTTAGATGTAATCCACTTCTGGGTTGGTCTGCATATACTTTACTAAATACATACCTGGTTACATTGAAGAGCTTACCTAATTTTTAGCCACTGGTAAAGCTTTTCTCACTTTGCAATGAAAATTTTGAATATTTAACTTCATTTTAATGTCCCTGAAAGAAATTATTGCTTTTTTTCCTGAGAAAATTTAACAAGGTGAATTTTGTGATCTCTTGATCTTTCCAGCACAGTTTTGGAGGGTGTAGTATCACTCAGATTCCTGTGTGTTTGTTCCACCTCTCTAACACATGCCCCCCCAGCACTGTAAACACCTTGTCACCTACGTCCAATACGAGTCCCAAAATACAACCTGACAATAATGGACAACAGAGAGACTGATGGAAGAAGGACAGTCAATCAGGTGCACTGGTGCTGGAATACCAATTTTTTAAGAGTCAACTGGGACATACTGGTGTGAGAGGGGCACTGTCAGCCAAGGATTATATCTAAGATGTGGAACAGTTGTGGAGGGAAGGGCAAGCCCTCAGGTGACCTTTTGGGTGGACACCCCAGTTCTCTTCGCACTCCTGAACATGTATTAAATGCAGGGCAAAGTCTGAGATGCCTGTAAAGGGAACTAGAAAACCTATCCCATGTGATTCCTGAGTCATTTAAAACACGTTCACTTTGGTGAATCTCCATAACAGGAGTCTCTCACAAAATGGAGACAAATCCACAAAGGTCTGTGTTCAATTAGAGGGCTCAGTAGGTTTAAATATTAATATTTAAATGAATGAAATTTAGTTGCTCAGAGTGGAAATTAAGTATAAAAAAATGTGTCTCGTCGTTTTCCTTATGTGAAAACTCAATTCCATTGACAGTACAGTGTTGAAATACCATTTTGTTTTCTGTTAGTGTCCCAGTTTTGTCTAAGAAGATATGCTGGATTTGTCCAAGATCTTCAGTAATATTTAGGGCACGGCACTGTATGGGCAAATCTGCTTCTTCAACACCGCAGTTCCTAATAGTAAAAGCTGTTTGAGAGTTGCACTAACTTCTTCCGATCAGGCTGAAAATAACGTTCAGAAAATGTGAAATGAGATTGGACAAGCTACAAGTATCAGAGAAGAGTTATAGTGCAAGGTTTCAGCTATTTCGGTAGACTCAATCAATGCCTTACGAGGGTGTGATGTAGAGATAAAAAATTCAGAGTCAGTAAACGACTGTTTACTGCAACAACTTGTCTTAGAGCTCATAGAAAAAAGAGACTATTTGGAATTTTTGGCCTGAGAGATGCACAGGACCTGGGCCGAGAAGGATCAGTGGGAGAGCTGCTCTGTAATAGAAACCACAGTGCAATTATTTTTAAGAGTGCAGTGGGAGAGAGCGAGACCAATGAATCAAGCAAATTGATACTTGATTTCAAGAAAGGGAACCGTAAAGAAAGAGAAATTTTCAAAGACAGAATGGAGTTGTTCAAAAAGCTTGCATGCAGCCGTATTAGAAGCCCAGTTAGAATGTGTGCCATAATTCAAAAAGAAACCACAGTGGTCCAAAAGTCTCTTGCATGTCTTCCTCGGGAAGTCAAGGACTAAACTTTGACCTTTTAGAGGTGAAACGGAAAGCTTGCTCAAAGAGGAAGTAAAGGAATGCAGATAAAAATGTAACATACCATGCTATCATATATTTACAATTGAGGAATTATGGGCTTTGATGGAGAACACCCTGATTCCTGTCTAGCTTGGGCACTTGAGTTTTCTTTCCAAAGAGGATAGCCTTTGGGGTGTGTCCTGTGCCCTGTTCTTATTCTGGTAGAGTTGGGATAAAATAGGGCATATCTTCCAGATGAAGGATCTTACAAACTTGTCTTAGTTCTCTGTTTCAGATCAAGAAATGTTATCTTCTGTTAATGTGGAGAGAGAGAAAAGTACAAAGATAAAACAAGATTAAAAGGGAGTCAAAATCTTCAAGAATATAAATTGGAAAAAAGGTTATGATTGTTAGATGGTGTCTAATTCATATCGAGAGGTTTAGGATAGAATGCACTCTTGGTCACAAATTTGGTTCAAAGAGATAATAAGGGACTCTTTGTCAGGGAGTGGTGTGACAGGACATGAGGTAATGGTTTTAAATTGGAAGAGGGGAGATTTAGATGAGATACTAGGAAGAAATTCTTTCCTTTGAGGGTGGTGAGACACTGGAACAGGTTGCCCAGAGAAGCTGTGGCTGCCCCATCCCTGGAGGGATTTAAGGCCAGGAGCAACCTGGTGTGGTGGGAGGTGTCCCTGCCCATGGCAAGGGGGTTGGAAGTCGATGATCTTGAAGTTCCCTTCCAACTCTAACCATTCTATGGTTCTATGATAATAGCACACCATTCTGTGTCTATTAGTAGATCATCTTCAGGGCTGAAACAATCACTTCTTTCTGTTCCTGATGGTTCACAGGTTTATTATATTCCTTGTTTTGTTGGTAATCTTATCATGTAGACTATTATTTACTATATTTCAGCTGAAACTGTCAACTTTATCTTTCAGGCAAGAAATCCAGCAATGTTCTTTAGCTGCTGTTAAAACTGATCCAGACCATAACATAGATGTGTTTGTCCAGCCCATTTGTGTGCAGGTATGCCTGCTTTTTTGTTAAAGCAAAAGTTTTTGAATATTTGGATAGACTTATCAGAAATATTCATACTTCAGAAGAAAGCACTTCTATTGTTCCAGTTTTACAGCAGTTATGCAACTCATAAACAAAGGATTGCAGGCTAAAGTTTAATAATTCTATAAAAAAGTTTACTGAAATCTTCATTAAGGAAATCCTTATTGTAGAAACAAATTGGGTGGGTCTCTGTATCTGTTTAGCTCTGTGATGATTATAATTCTGCAATTGCCAAGAGACTTGACACTTCATGTAATAATAGAAGAATAAATGTTCCCTATATATTTTAGTGCACTTAAAAGTCATTTATGCAGTGACTAATGCACAGTACAGATCAGTTTGTGTCCTGTAAGTCCAAAAAAATCCAAATATCATCAAAGTCTTCCATCAGTCAGAACTGTCAGACAGAAAGAACATTTGTTTCATGTTCTGGAATGAACACGAAGTAAAAATGGTCTGGAAGTACAAATTTTGCTAATAAACCTCCACAGTTTTCCTCCCCTGCAGAGCTTTCCAGTGATTGTGCCTGATTCTAAGTCAAAAGTCAAACAGCAGATTTATCTGAATAATAGTCTAATTTAATCTTCTTCAACAGAATTTGAAAACTAAAATATCCAGGATTCAATCAATTGGTTTATACCTTGCAGCTGATGTCAACTCAGTTGATGTGTTCTGACTTATTTTGTGCCACTCCACTTGGTTACCTTCTGAAGCAAAAAAAACCCCAACAAACTGTCACTTCAGCAACAGTAGGAACATCTATGGTTTACAGCAGCATGACTGTAGACATCAGGACTTCAGAAGTAAAAATCACAAAGAATATTTAATTACCAGATTATGAACTTTTAGATCAGAAAATAAGTGACATCTTAATATTGTTAGTGTAGAAACAGGTAAATTAGCTACATGCAGTGTATTTCGATTTTTATATAACTAAATTTGTTAATATAAAGTACTATTCTGTTCTTTAAAAGAGAATAACTACTAAACCAGTTATTTTATGAATATCTTACTCATTTCATCTGTAGGGAAACACATTCACTAAAGTCAAGGGAATCCAATCTTAGCAAAATCTAAGAAAATGTAAGAATCTAGCTGCAAAACTGATGGTATAAATTGCATTTTATTTGTCCAGCCTCTGTCGTATATGATCTGTGTCCTGATTTTTTTTCTTAGGGAGGAAGAAACGTGTGATTTCTGCTCAGCTAGTTGCAAATATACATCTAAAGGTAATTTTTTTGAATTTTGATTTTTTGAGAAATGGCTTTTAGAAATTGACCCCATATTAAGTAACAAAGTATTTTTAAATATATTTGCTACAAATTGTAATTATTTTTAGGGAATTACTTCTACCTGAATAAATTTTCAAATTAAAATAGCCTGAATTTTCTCAGAATCTGTGACAAGGTCTCTGAAGTGAAAGCTTTTTCTAAGACATTAGGAAAAAAATACCAACTTGAGAGGAGGTAAAAGGCATCTAAGGACACTGAAAGACAGGTTTTCTGAAAGAAAGGGGAACACATTGAATTAAATTGAGTACCTGCATTACTTCTATAAAGAACAATAAAAAACCTGTATTGTTTGTATTTGGATGACATATCAGGAGGATTAATTTCAAGTCATATTTTTGGATGAAATTACCTCCTTTGATTGCTTTCCCTCTTTACCATGTTTCATCACACTTAATGTCATACAGACTTCAAGAGCGAGAGCTGTCTGTGCTCTGACGCTTCATCATTGGATCGATCTTCTAGAGCTATTGTTTCATTAATGTTTTCTATCTCTTTTTTTTTTCTTTTTTTTTTTTTTTCACGTTGATATCACAGATCAGTGGGTTTTATCTGTGAGATAACAGTAAAGCTGAGAAGCAGAAATCATACTCGTGTTTATGATACATTCAACCTTAGGTCTTAGTTGTAGAGATAGTCCGTTTTGTCTTGTGAACTACTGAGAATAAATACCACAGTGACAATCACCTTCAAGGTTTCTTCAGGAAAAGTTTTCATAATCTACCATTTTGCAAAGAAAAAAAAATAGAATAAAACAACAGGAGTCAAATCTGCAGCTGCTGGGGTTTCCTTGCATTACAGATCCTGGACAGTCACCATGGGCCAAATACTTTGCATTTTCCATCATTTTTCACAAACCCTCCTTTTCCCTGCTGCCTCACTGGCTGAATCTACAGTTCCAACTCATCTAAGTTCATCTGGGTTCCTTCTTTTGTCATCTAGATTCATATTTTTTCCTTACTCTTTACGTGGTGGATCTTTCTTCTCTTGTCCCAGCTCATTGCTTCCGCCATTTGTGCTTCACTGCTATGTTCTCCATTGCTTTCCTGGTCTCCTCATCTTATTCCTGCTGGTCTTTTGCATCATTTCATTACTTTTGTTCAAACTGAGCCTCTCTGGAGACTCTGAGACGTTGCATCACTTCATCCTCCCGCTGCAAGCCTATCACTCTCCCAGCTCTCTTTTACTGCAGTCATAGGGATCCACGGATAATAGTATATATGATTATATATTTATCCTAGTAAATCAATCAGCTGAATGTTTTCACCTGAAATTATAAGAAGCACAGACTACTGATTTAACTTAAAATATTCCTTCTCTGGTTTTTCCTTTTTGTGTGTGAAAGAGTTACATAAACAGTGGGGGAGAGGAGATTCGACTGCATGACAGGAACCAAAGAAACAAACTCCAGCAGGGTGCTACTGGATGAATGAAAACAGAAAGCTGAAAAACATAGATTTTTTTTTCTTTTTTTTTGTGAGTGATGCAGAGGAAATAAAAAAATAAAAAAATAAAAAAGGAAAACTACCCGTCTCCTCTTATAAAAGTTTTGGCATCCTGTATTAGGATGAGTGAAATGTACCTTTCAGAAGCAAAAATGCTTATTGGGATTGATTTTAGAAGATTCTTTTCCCCTAACTCTTAAGATTGTTCTGGTATAAACTGTGAGTTCCCTTTTATACAAGTTACATGTAAGATGCTGTTGACTTCTTGTTGGATAATATTTTTTTAATTCTATTTTCTCTGATCTTATCTGTACTCTAAAGCATTTTTCTCAGTCTTCTGGCACTTGTCAGAGAGCCTCCATGACCACGGTCCGCGTGTTCCAATGTGTTGTCTTCAAGAATGGTGAGTACTTGGTGTTCAAGAAACACATACAGGCTTCTAAGTGATCTGCTGCCTCTTCCCCAAAACATGCCCCAGAAGTCCTAGCTCCTCGCAGATTCCTCACAGAAGATTTTGAAGCCCAAAACATGAGATTTGTAAGCATTCTGTAAGTCATTTTTGTATTGGTGGTATAAATACAGCACACAGTATTTTGCCTGCATAACACATGGTAATAATAACTGTCCAGCTATCTGAGAGTAAAAAAATTCCATCTAATTCTCTTTTAAATTTCTCTTATGTTTATTTTTATGAGACAAATGGAGAAATGTTAAGTTTGGAAATTTCCTAAATGATGAGTAATCTAAATGGATACTTTTACCAGTATGGATCAGCTTCTGTGCTAAATGATTTTGGTTTTTTGGATTGCACATATCTGTTGCTTTAAGGTTAAATATTCACAGGTATTCATGAGTCACCCTTGTGCACAGTTTGAGCTGCCTTTCTTCACTGTTGGTCTTTTCCATGAAGTCCAAAAAAGCACATATGATGCATAGTAAATGTGGTGAATCAGAAATTTGCTAGAAACCTTTTGTCAGAAAAGAGGTGGCGTTAGATAAGAGGATGAAAAATTGCTTCATAAATAAAACCCAAAGGGGATTTTTATTTATGTAGTGTACAGTAGTAAAAATAAAACTTGTGAATGAAGTAATTTCTTACCCTTCAAGAATCCTCACTGAACATAATCATGCTTACTCAGAGTTGGCAGAAAGGTCAATATTCAACGCGTATCTAAAACCCCAGATTTCTATCCTCATATCAAATCTTCCTTTTCAAGCTGTTGTACTGAAAACAACAACATGAAAACAATTTCCAGATTTTAATCAAAGTCAGAATGCTGGATATTAACTCTGAAAATAGATTTTCAAAATTAGAAGCCAAGAAGAAACTAAAGTGAGCTATTTTCTGTTTTAAATGGTAAGCTTAAAAAGTCTTTGTTTTCTGTTCTCAACTTGTGCTACGTCTTAACATCTGGGCAATTATGCAAACCTGTAAATTACATTTTTCCCCTCTGAGTTAATTGGCACAAAATTATAATGAAAAGAATTCAAAACCTCGGTGCAAAATTATAGTCTCATAAAATGAAATTGTAAACATACTGATTAGCATGTAAAATTTTAATGAGACTGTGTTTTGATAGAAAAATCTTCAAACTGAGAGGCATGCAGCAACTTTCAGCAAATATTTTGCTTAATTAATGAATTTCGATAATTGATAGTTTTACCCCAGACTTAAGTACCATTACTGAAACCACCTCTCTTTTCTTCTTTTTTAATGAGACTGCTGTAAAGAAGTGTGAACTTCTTTAAAACCTATTCCCTTTCTTCTGAAAAGATTTGGTACAAGAAAGCTGATGCCCAAGTGAAAAACAGAATGTGTAATTAGTGTTTTATATGTTTATTCTAGAGCCAATTGTTCTTATAAACCTGCACTGGGGATGGGGGAGATCTCAGAGTTATGAACTCTGAAAAATCCAGAGATATTGCAACTTTAACCCTAGCAGAATTTTGGCATTATAGTACAGCTGTGGTCCTTTTTTCACAGGATTATAGGGGAATGTTCTTGCCTACACTCAGGGAAAGTAATTCTGCTCTTAAGAATGCCCAAATAAATAAAAAGTAGAGAAAAAATCTGATGGCTTTCCTCTCACTCACGGAAAATACATGACAGGATTTATATTAGTGAATATGTGTAGGGATATGTGCAAAGGTTTGATTAAAAAACAACAAGAAAATAAGTCGTAGAACTTCTGTTCTCAAGAAGAATTGAATGGAGAAGGTCTCAAAACGTTGGTGGATGGGTTTTCTTCTCCTTCATTAGAGCAGCTGGCATTTCAGCTAGCACCATAGGTGCTGAAGAGTGCTGATAGATGCCAATGTGAGTCTCACACTCATACCTGCGTGGTTTCTACTGAAGCTAATAAAAGTTTTGTAGGCATTAGGATTTCCAGAATGAACATCATAATACTTTTGGCAATCAGGAAGCAGGAAAGATAAGTGCTCCTTTAAGAACACCTGCTTTTCTGAAATTTCTAGGGAACTTTTACAGGCCACAAGAGTTGAAATAACTAGTTTATTTAAAACCTGAATTAGTAAGTTCAGCCTCTGTCATTAAATTAATTTACAGCTGTTACCTTTGTTCCCTCAAAATTCAACCATGGAAGAAGTTACGCGCTGTGTACTTTACTGGTTGGCTTTTTTTGAGTCTTTTGTTATATATTAACTTAGAAAACTGTAAGGGCATACTTATGCAAGTTAACAAGAGAACTTCATAAAATCTTTCAGGATCACCACACTTAATCACTGAAATGACACAAGCAAATACTGTCAGTTTACATTACACCTAAAACATTGAAAAACTGCATTGCATATAGAATCATAGAATGGTTAGAGTTGGAAAGGACCTTCAAGATCATCCATTTCCGACTCCCCTGCCCTGGGCAGGGACACCTCCCACCAGACCAGGTTGCTCCAAGCCCCATCCAGCCTGGCCTTGAACCCCTCCAGGGATGGGGTTTGCACAACTTCTCTGGACAGTGTAAATGTAAAAATTTATAACAGATGGAAATTTATTCAGAATGATCATTCTGTTTATCTAAATATAAATTCTTGACTGTGCCTAGCTCACCTGAACTGAAAATAATCTTATTTTAAAATAATAATTTTTAAATAAATTTTAACCCCTCTCTCCCCTAGAGCTGTCTTTAAATTCCATAAACAAATACTATGTATTCTCTCTGCCAGTCGCTCCCTACTACCATATCTACTCTAAAGGCTACGTGAGGCATGGACTCCCCAGTAGAAATTTTTCTACCCAGTAGAAGGTAGAACACACAGCAACATGCACTGTCTCCGGCTTGCAGACAAGTTCATACAAGCCCAAATATTTTTTAGCTAATTCAAATTCATTTCTACCCCAGCAGATAGATGTTTTCCTCTTTAGTGCAGTTTAATTTCTCCATTCACACCGTTGCAGGCTCTTGGGGAGGGAGAGGTACGAGTATTTTGGTTTTGCTCTTTTAATTATGTAGGAATCAGTCACGAGAGGATGTAAGTGCTACCGAAATGAGTTCCTAATAGTTCCCTCCTGCCTAACAGTTTCACATTAATGCTGTGTAAGAAAAGAAATAAATAATACAGCTCTATGGCTGCATGAGTTGTGTATCCTAAACTTGAACAGGTTGTGGCATTTTGTGCCATATGCTATGCATGTCAGTGAAGAGAAGAGCATGCCTTGTCACATCGTATCCCATAATGACTTTTGGGGAGTGAAATATCATTTCCAGCTGAGGTGAGCCTTTCACTTCACTGATCTGCATGTTACACGTCTCAAGTAACACAGCTGTTTTGTGGGAGCTAACCTCCTGTTAAGGAAAAGTGTAACTCAACAGAAACCCAAGTGTTTGATTTACAAGACCCTACATCTTAGCAAGGTGCAGAACTTCCTGATAGAGATTCTTCAAGATAAAAGTAATTTCATCATGGCCCAGTTGTCCTGATACTGCGTAAGCAACAAGATCTTTCGTTCCGAAGGGTGATTTCAAATATCTGAGATAGATAAGTTTAATATTAATGGCAAAATACAGGCTTGATTCTTGCCTGACCTTCAAGAGTTTAGATGGGTTTCCCACAGCCGGTGGGAAAACAGCCTGATTGCCGTTGGTGAGTCATACCAGAAAGTAGATTTTCGTTTTCAGGAAAGAAAATAAACACTCTGATTATTTGTAAGCTTGTGGATGATGCTAACTAGAGAATTTCAAACATGATCCAGATCTTCTGGTTTATCACATGAAATATCTCAGGTGCTGTCTAGTTAGGGAGACCTGAGGAGTCATGTAAAACAGCACAAAAGTGTAAGGCAAAAATTTTGGCAGATTTGAAACATTTCCAGTTGATTTACATCAGCTGTACTCTGTGTGTGGAAGCAGGAGGCTGAGTTCCGGATGAAGGGCAGTGTTAGTGCCATGGTAATCTCCGTACCTGGTTGCAGTCTACTGGAAGCCATCGTGGTACTGATTGTCTTCTACTGATAGGTATTCCAAGTGTCTTCTTCAAAAGTCAACTCTCATGCCAAAGGATTGAGCTTCATCTGCTGGATAAGAGGTGAGCGTCCTAAAATCATTGTGAGTCTGGCAAACATGGTACTACCAGCATACTTGTACAGTGGGATGGTTCTTGGAAGATTCTTCAAGCAAATTTCCTTGAACCAGAAAAGCAAATGGCTTTAAGGTTACTTAAACTCTGCTGGCATTATTGGTATGTTTTTGAGGAATTAATTTGTGGGAGAAGAGGCAAGACAAGTTTCTATATATGTCTGTGATAAGCTAAAGGATCATGGTAGTCAATGAAAAGATAATCTGAAAACCAGCAATGCACTGTCTTGCTGTTATCCTGTAGAAATAAAAACATGTCTGGAATATTTGACTACAGTTAGAAGCATCTTTTTTATCTTTGATGTCTCGACTAGTAAATGCAGGATTTGGTGTGGATGGAAACTTTTTCAGAAAAGAGTTATTTTGAGCAATAGTCGTCCTCACTAGTGGGAAACTTTCCTGGGACATCACAGTAGAAAACAGATACTATCTAGAAGAAATGGCCTTTATATTTCTTTTACTTTGGGCATTGGAGGGACTTTGGTTGGTTCTAATATTCAAGTTTATTTTTACATGTGGTCTTATGTTTACATAATAACAAAGCATGGCTGATAGGTATAGTGGGAATCTTGATTGGTCTTTTAACATGCTCACAACTCTATTAACATTTCTGGTTTTCATTATTCAACAAACATAAATAATTCTTTTAAGGAAGAAAGGTAATGTCTCTTTCTAAGTAAACGGCAGTAATAAATGTTTCAACATTATCTCTTTTAATATGTTGGATCAAAATAAATATAAGATCAGAAGATATCCATTCTTTCATTTTATAAAATTTTAATTAAAAAATTTGTACGTTTATGTGTGTAATTTTTCACGTTGTAAAACAAATTATGTTTCTCAAGATTGGTCTAAATCCTCAGTTTTTGACACCTACAGTTGTCAAGATGCTGGGGGTTTACAGCAACGTTATTAAGGAAGTATTTTAGTCTTTAAGTGAAGTTGAAACTCTCCAATACCTCTTCACATCAACAGAAATTCTTTTGTCCCCCCAAAAATCTTTAAGATTAACATTCTTCTGTTGTTCTAAGATGTCTGTAAAATACGTTGTGTTAATATACCCACTATGTATTTCCTAGTAGTTTTCACGTATATGTAAAATATATTTCATTTTTATATAACCTTGTATAAATCATGAAACTGAGTGAAAGTGTAGATATTTTAAGTAAAATATTTTATTTGGTTTAGACAGAAAAGACTAAACAAGACTTACTAAACAATTCTTACTAAACAAGATTTATAAATCAGAGTAACTTTAGCAATCGTATTCTAGACCAGTTGTTCACTAATTTGTGAAGTCAGATGAACTTTGAAAAGTAAACATGAAAAAAAATTGATTTATTACTATAAGGTATTGCTTCACTTTCTGAAAATGCTCAAGGTAATAATAAATAAACTGTCCCAACTCCTGTAATGGGTTAACATATCACATTAGCCAGGCATCTGATCAAAGTTAACATTGGCTGTGTAATGTATAGTACATAAATGTTGTGCTGTCATGTAGATTACCCCTTTTTGTAAAGGATTCTTTGCATGAGACTTAAATTTTATGGAAGTTTTAGCAAAATTGGTATCATATATTCAAAGCGTTTTGATGTCTTGTAGATTAATAACTTTTCCTCATCTAAGAGGAAGTAGAAGATATATTTATTCCTTACAGTACTCATGGCTTTCAGAATTTCCTCCAAAGCACATAAAATTGCGAATTTTAATTGAAAAGAAACCCAGAAACTGATTATAACTAAGGGAACCCTGAGTTGAAGACAAGACACATGGTTTTATCCAGAGATATTGGGAGGATGCATGGATCTGCTCACGTGCCTTCCAGACCCAACAGAAGGACCTTCTTTTGAGGAGGACCAATGGAGGCTTTCTGTCCATTCAAGTAGGAGTAAATCAAAGGTTAGCACCACCACTTGGAGTAAGCAATTTGCTCTGCTGCTTTTACTTTTATTATAGAAGCTGTAATTTAGTGTACAGTCAAAGGGAAATGTAAATTTGTATCTTCTACATAGAGAAAAATACTTTAAGCTGCAATGATTTAAATGGAATGGAAGGGTTTATTTTAAAAAAAAAAGTTCATACAAGCCCTGTTAAATACTGATGCCAATTCTGATTAGTTGCCCTGCTTATATCCCTGGCAAAAAGTGAAATGTGTCATTATACTGAAACCATATGAGAAAAAAAAGAATGTCATGGGCATTTATCTGCATATAGATAATGCTCATCATTTTTCCCAGCCTTGAAATGAAGTACAGACAGTTTTCAAGATCTAATAGGATCTGACATATTAATTACAGGGTTGTTTTTGTTTTCCAGTTTTAATTTCAGGGCAATTGTAGTTCAAGCATAAATTTAACTAAGAGCTCTATTTTGGCAGATCCTATTGCTCCTGGCACATCAGTGTAATAAAGCTAGATCTTAATGAAACTGGAGACAACTTGAGCAGTAGCTCTGCACTTGATTTAGAGATGGCTTGAAAGGGAATGCAACAAAAACAGTTTTACCGGGGGAATGTTTGGAACTTGCCCATTTCCAGTATCTAATGATTTTAACTCTTTCTATGGCACTAACACTTTCCTGCAGTGCTGCAGATTCTACCTAGTTTCTTCCCTACCAGAAAAAAACTAAAATAAAGGTCCTGAACGTAGTGCAAACAACAGGCTAGAGATATCTCCCTACAGCTAGATCCATATCCAATTCAACTAGGCTTGATTTTTAAAGTAATGGATGCATTGCTTTTTAATAAAAACAATTTTTAAAAAATGCAGATTTCCTCAAACTATTTTTTGGTATAGCAATAGGGTTTAGGTATGGAAATGGTTTCATTTCAGCAATCACTTGGGTTAAAGTGAAGCAATTTGTGCTAAGCTTTGAAGTCTTGATAGGTTGCAGCGACTGTTCGTGAGGAAATTAAGCTAAATAGCAAATCTGTAGCTCAGAAATTTGAGAGTGCCTCACTCAATCCTGCTACAACTAAAACCACTGGGACTAAGACTTCCCCTTGCTCTGGGTATTTCCTGTAGGCTCATTTATGTGGGGTTTGTACTATGCTTTGCTTAAGTTTTCTGTGGAATTTTTACAGTTGCATAAGCTGTCACTGTTGAAGACTAGAACTTGCGTGGAATTTAAGTGCCAATTAATGCACTTCCTCAGTTACATCTAAGCTCACCTTCAGGTACATGTTGTGCATAGCCTGTCATCCTGGTTCCCACTCAAAACAGACTAGAGGACACGCTGTCACACTTCAGCTCTTATCTGGATCACATCCTTTGAGTTTCTTTCCGGTCAAGACATAGAGGAGTGTTGTTCTCCAGCCAGATCAGGTTCTCGTATAGAGACTGAAGCTTATCTAAGGTGCCATCAGCTAGACCTTGATCTAAAAGAAAGATCTAAAGCTCATTTAGATTTTCCTTCTTGCCCTTTGCATGATAAATCTCGTGATGTGCACATGCAGTCCTGACGTGACAAGAATAAAAAGTGGCATTCTTCAAGAATGCTTGTGAAGGAAGATGACATTTATTCTCTGTGGACCAGAGACAAAATATGACATCAGGGAAAAAAATTCAGATCTGTTGGGATTCCAACCCCTAGCCTTTGGAACTGGGAGAGGTGTCGAAGCAATAATTCTAAGAAGATGTCACTAACAATGTATCTTAAATAATAACAAATTCTATAAGAACCTTAATTAGCTGAAAGCTTTGAGTCCCATAACTACCAAATTTGTCTCATGTTGATCATTTGTCATTGAAAATGTATGAGAGACCTTAAAAAAAATATAATTTGCAACTTGTTATCTCGGTTCTGTACTGAGCATAGAAAGATAGAGCAATTAAAAAACACGTTCCATTGCTGAAATTTCGTGGTTTGAATTTAAATTGGATTTCAAGAACAGGGGAAATAATGTAATAATGAGTGTTAGTATGCAGAAAGTCATAGAAAGTTAATGGACTTTAAAAACTGACACATTACTCTAGAAGAGTCATTAACACAGTCCTTGGCTTCGTAAGAGAAATAACTAAAGATAGATGCATTGAATTAATTAAAGGAAGGAACTCCCAGCACAGAGATACATATGTAAGGAATAACAGTGATAAACTAGGAATTAAAGGAAGAAAATAGACTTTGTTTAAAAAAAAAAAAAGAAAATTATCGAATTCCAAGTACTTTGATAAAATTAAAACCCTTCTGTTTAGGTGCATAAAGTAGTAACAAAAGATTTTGAAACTCATTTTTTAACTCTCTTGAAATTTTCACTTCTGAAATTGAATGACACAGTAGTGAAGCTTCAAAAGTTTTTCAGTTGCCCCTAAAAGTCTATTGGGAGGAAGAGGTGACACCACAGTAACATATCTGCATGTTTAACGACAGTGTTCCCCAAACTTAAGAAATTTCAGTAATATGCCTGAAAGAGAAAATTACTTAGCTGTAATTTCGCTCCTTCAAAGATGTCATTATACTGGTACTCATTATCAAAGCTCAGAACTCTACCATGGGAGCTGGAAGGACCATACCTGCTCCAGCTGAATTAATTCAGGAGATTTAATTACAAAGTTTTATATATTGTTTAGGATTCACAACGATAAACAGAATATACAACACCTGGAAAGGTAAGGCAAACTACTGAAATGTGTCAAAGAATCTTGTTAGTCCCTTGTACTCTCAGACACTTTTTCTTGAAAATGATGGTTACTTTCCTAATTTTAATAGGCCAGAAAAGAGGGAAACATAAACTCATTTTATTCAGTAATCTTGCAAATAACTTAGTTAATGATCTCACAGTCTATTGACACCTGGTAAGACCATGAAACACAACTCTGAATAAAGCAATAATTGAGCCATGAAAAATACACCTAAAAATTATGTATATAAATAAAAGCACCGAAGTTGTATATGCTTTTGATCATAGATACTATTTAAATAGCTTCTTTCAGAAGTCAAGCATCCGAACTCAACAAGAAAGCATAAACAGAAGTGGGAAATGGCAGACAGAATGTGATCAGAGCTTGGCAACTCAGCACAGAAGGTGATAAGTGCAGAATTATATGTGAGATAGTTAAAATTGATTAGATGAATAAAATTTCATTATATGTGACAAAATGATAAAGAAGGTTAGATCTTCCCTCCAGCTCTTCTACAATTCCCTTTTAATTCTGACCTTAAGCTCCAAGCAGTTACAGCAAAGCTTGCAACACCTGAGAGCCATTTCAGTTCCATTCTACAGCTTATGGCTAAACTGAAAGGCAAGAAGGCCCTTTAATTCTTCTCAGGGATGTAGTTATCACATGCATGAAGAGTAAGCACAGTCATGTCATCAGCATAAAGAAAGATTTTCATGCCAAAAGAATCTGAAACAGAGAGAAATAGATAGATAGATAGGTAGGTAGGTAGGTAGATGGCTAGTACAGCATAAAGCTTTTAGTGGTGACTTAATGACAAACTGTAAGAGAACTCAGACAGAGACCAACTTGAAATTTAACAAATTTAAAAAACCAGAGAAAGATAAATAAAGTAAAGAGAACACACACAGTGTTTAAAACTGGAAAGGTCATGAAATAAAAATCTGTAATGAAATGAGGTAAGACAGGTTATCTGAATAATCGTGTCATGATTTCCTTTTAAATCTTCATTCTGTATGTCAAAATTGCTTCCCACAAATGGAAAGGTTTCAGAGATATGTTACATGATCGGAGTTTATCCAGTTGAAATCCCCAGTACAATCAGTTATGATTTTAGAATCAGAGAATCATAGAATGGTCAAAGTTAGAAGGGAATTTCAAGACCATCCAGTTCCAACCTGTGCCCTGGGCAGGGACACCTCCCACCAGACCAGGTTGCTCCAAGCTCCATCCAGCCTGACCTTGAACCCCTCCAGGGATGGGGCAGCCACAGCTTCTGTAGGAGATGAGAATTGATCAGTAACAAAACTTATCCCTATCTAACTAAGGATTTGAATTTTCTTAAATTTTATAGGCAAAGTGGATACCATGCTGAAATACCTGGAAGAGAACATTGGTCCAGTTTACATCGTTGGAAAATCAGCCACTGTCCAAGATTGTGACAAATGCCTGACTCCACATGCTTCCATTCCCGGAGAGTTAAATGTCTCATTCTTCATAAATGTCCTTGCAGGTAACAGATCTCATAGAATCATAGAATGGTTTGGGTTAGAAGAGACCTTAAAGATCATTGTTTTCCAATCCTTCGGCCCTGGGCAGGGACACCTCCCACCACACCAGGTTGCTCCAAGCCCCATCCAGCCTGACCTTGAATGCCTCCAGGGATGGCGCAGCCACAGCTTCTCTGGGCAACCTGGGCCAGGGTCTCACCATTCTTACAGTAAAGAATTTCTTGCTCTTTTACATGATTTCTTCAATATATTATCTCGTTCTTCTATTATAATTCACCGAGGCTCTTTGATTTTCTTCTTTGGCACACGGACTTAGAGTGAAAGATTGTCACTACAGCTTCTGTTTCAGTCCAACCCTTAACAAAACTCCTGCATTCTCAGGACATTTTGTTATTTATTTTAGAGTTTCTACACCCAACAAAACCTGAACCCGATTAATCTGATTTTATGTCTTTTACTTAGAAGTGTGAAAAGCAGATTTAGGTCTGTGGATTCACCCTTCAAGCAATTAAGTTGCTCATCATGTGTCTTTCTTACCCGGAAATCAGTTAACGCTTTGCATTCATGAGGGATAATACATCCCAATCACACAAGCAGAGAAGTGTTCATTACTTCTTGAAGTTACGCTGGCATTTCTAATACTTTACAAACTTATTTTTTAGTTTCCTGTCATTTCTGTGGAAGGATTCTATTTCTTATTTTAGCTCAGGAATTATAAATCTTTAAGATGTATTTTTCCACAGCAAACAGAAGAATAAATTCATGTGAATGAAAAAAACCAAAACAAAACACCAAGAAAATATAAGTTCTTTTCGGTCACAAACTTAATCGTACTTTATCATTTTGCAAAACATGCATAATTTCCTAGATTCAGTAATTTTCCTGAAGCTACCCGTACTTTGCAACAGGAATGAAAAGTTCAGATACATATAATTGAGGATATGATTTTCCATGCAAGAACACTCCACAAGTAGAAACCGTGACCATCATTCACTCTGCCAAGGCTGGAGCTGGAGGATATTTCTGCACTCTGTACAATCAGGGACATTCAGGTCTTCCAGGAAAAAAACCATGTGGTATCTAGCAGCTATAACAAAGGGAGTGTAACTGAAGGAACGCATTTTAACGAGCATTAATTCTTACTCAAATTGTGTAGCAATTTTTTGAGGGTTAGCTGTGATAAAAATCATCAAACGGAAGATTTTTATCACTGTCTCAAGCAGAAAGGATTGGCCAGGTGTACTTAGAATCACAGAATCATAAAAAAGTAGAATCACAGAACGGTTGGAGTTGGAAGGGACCTTCAAGATCATCCAGTTCCAACCCTCCTGCCCTGGGCAGGGACACCTCCCACTAGAGCAGGTTGCTCCAAGCCCCATCCAGCCTGGCCTTGAACCCCTCCAGGGATGGGGCATCAACAACTTCCCTGGGCAACCTGTTCCAGTGCCTCACCACCCTCACAGCAAAGAATTTCTTCCTGGTACCTCATCTAAATGTCCCCTCTTTCAGTTTAAAGTCATTACCCCATGTCCTGTGGCTCCCCTTCCTGATAAAGAGTCCCTCCCCATCATTCCACACAATAGACTCCAAGGAAGCTGTTTGTAATACAGCATTCTCATTCTCACAAAAAAAGAAAAATATCTGGAAGAAATTAGTGCAGTGAAATTAGTGAAGAAATTAGTGCGATGACATGACATAGATTTTGTCTGAAATGTATAAAAACCCTTTCCATATATATATTTGGCTAATGACAGCTGTTTGGTGCTTCTGATTACAGAAGTGGGTTCAGAAATCAGGTAACGAGTCATGTGGGTTGGTGGTGTTTTTTTTCAAAAGAGCGTGGGTAATTTTAAACAAAATTAAATTGTAAATTAATTAAATGTAAATTTAAAACAATAAAATTCAACACTGCTGCCTGTAATTGGGAAAGCTTGGCTGTTACATCCTTTGCTTAGAGTTTGGCTGGCAATCTATTCGCGGTGGCCACATTCACCCCTCCCAGCAGGTTCCCTCTGGAAGGTCAGTCACGCACCGAGAGGAGAAGGATTCTCGCAACAGGAGCACAATCTCTTGGAACAACTGGCAGATCAGCGGATTCTACTCGCTCAGCCTTCATAAAGACTCACAGCAGCAGCTCTGTTTAACCAGCAGAGCTCAAAATTTGAAACCTAGTCCCTTACAGAAATTGGGCACAGATTGCTCCTGAAACCAGCCCCGCAACACAATAACCAATCAGTTCCTGCAATGCTGCACCATTACCTTGACGAGCCATTTAATGACTGGATATTAGAAGGTGCTTTCTGGTGCTGTGTCAGTCAAAGAGGTCGAATGGGAGAGTAATTTGGAACTTTACAATTTCACAAACCTCTTACTGGAAAAAGCTTTTGTAAGTGCATGATATTTTCACGTAAGGGTAGTCATAACAGTAACTAAAGGGAAATAGAACTCAGAAAAAAAAATTGTTGGAGACATTAGAAGCATCTTAAACTTTTTCATATAGTATCATCCCGTGTAAATATTGTCATATGGGGAAGAATGTCACTATTCTTTATTTAAAAAAGAAAGAAAAAAGTGCATATAGCTTGAATTACTCAGGAAGATTTTGTTTTTCCTTTTTTCCTCTGTTTGTGCAACCTAAAACTGTTGTTTAAATGAGGTTCTATTCAGAGAATTTCAGGTACAGAGAGAAAAAATACTATCTCTAAAGTCCATTACTACTACCCCAAAGTGACTCATAGTAGCATAAAACAACTCCTTTTTAATTTCTGACAGAAAACTGACAGTGTGACAGAAAATCACATTTCAGAGACTGTTAAATGTGGAAACGAAAACATTTTTTCGTGGCTTTGGCTAGCAATAATTCCAATGATTTCACCAGGTGAAATCACGTCTAAGTCACTCTCATTTTACAAGGATGAGTGACATGTTCAATAGGTTGGATACACCCTCAGAACAGCATCAACAACCTCAAGAGAAATAGTTGGGGTCTTTTAGCTGTGACAAAGCCGTAAATTGTAAATTCTGGTGCTAGGCTGGACTATGGTCCATAAAGCTCTGGAGCATGAGAACTTATCTAATGTCATTAATGATAATGGTAAGTGTATGCCATACATGAAAACATACCACAGGGTATACATGGAGCAGTAACTATATTTTAATAGTTTTTAAATGGGAATACTAATTTTTATTTAGGCTGTTTTTAAAGTCCTCATAACCCGAGGCATTTTTCTGGTGTGGAGCAAAGGCCAATTTAAGATAACGAAAAGTGAATAAGGGATTCTACAGCAAATAATTCTCTAATTAGCTCTAATCAATAAAGTTCTAAAACTCAAAGTATAAGTTATGCCAATACTAGGCTATAACAGAATGAACTGATCATGCTGTAGAGTACTACAAGACACTTCCATGTTGGCAATAGAAGGTGACAGATAATTTCTTTTTTTTGATGGTAATGCTTATTTTATAGACTTGATTATCTTCTCACGTTTGTGTGAATCAACAGTTATTCCACTGAAATAAAATGTTAGAACATTGTAAGCATGTTCAAATTGAAGAAAACAAATAACATCTCTCAAGGGGACTATTGGAAAGGTTTACAAGAAACAAAAATGAGAACACGAAGATGTATATCAGTAGACAGGAATAAATGCAGAATAGACCTCTTGTGCATCATCTCAGCATTCCCATATGTCTCAGAATTAAGAGTATAAATAGTAAGTGAAGTGTTATTTTGTTTTCTATAACAGAAAAGTCTAGGTAGGAAGAGTTCCAGAGGTCAGTCCCCTCAGAAAAAAACAGGTATGAATAAATATCCTAATCAATTGGAGGCAAGATGACCAATAGGAATAACAAAAAGTAGCTGGGAGAACCAGATGGCATTTTATCACTTCTGTAGAATCTTCCTCAGAAGAAGAGGGACAGTAGAAGGGTTTTCCTAAGTATTGCAAAACATCCAGAGACCACAAAATGACCTTCTGAATGAAGGTAGACCAAAGGTATTTCAAAGAAAAGGAGAGAAACTATGAATCTGGAATGTTCTTCTGGCATGCAGAAGATGTCTTAGAATTTCAAATGGCTTATTCCTGTTTTCTGTTGTATGAGCTTGAATTTTTTCTCATAAACCTTAACACACATACAGACTTTCAAATATTTTGATCTTTGTGAGAGTAGTCTTGAGAGTTATTCTCCACTGGGCTAGTAAAACCTAGGTTAAATTTTAGTCTCCAGGACATAGTTCTTAGATTTTTAAATGGTTTGGCAGAACTTTGACCTGCAGCAGCCAATTGTTGGACACCCAGAACTCCCAGACGGTGAGAACTGTGTTATAAAGGCCAGAATCTGCACAGACCTCAAAAAGACATCTTCTAAATGTTCTGATCTCAGAGCTATTTTCTATTGCCTGACATGAAATTCTCTTCCCATTGTCTAGAGTGACAGAATCGTATTGTCAAGCTGGAAAAAAAAAGTGCTTTCACATGTAAGTTTTCTCCTACACTGAAGCAGTCTGACAAAAACATCATTGTTGTTAACATTCCCGTGTTTAACAGTAACTAATGCTAGGGTTGGCTACATTACTTTTTCAAAATAGTTGTTAAGACTGATGTATAGCTAAACAAGACTTGGAAGATGCCTAGACATTGAGGTTTCTCTCAATTTAGGTAAGTTTCCTGTTGTGAGCACGTAAGAGCCAAAGAAATACAAATAGACATAGAAAGAACTGTGACCCTTATAGATCTTTAGTTTAGCATAAGTGACTTTCATTACTTAACTTGGTCAGATATAATTGCTTAAAATACATCAAAATAAGGTAATTAAACTGTATTTCTGTATTTTAATATACTATATATTATATGATTCTATAATTCTACATATTAATATATATTATAATGTATTATTAATTAATATATTATATTCTGTATTTTGTTTTAGCATTGAAGCCATGCCATTACATTTATTTTGAAGGCTTTTAAGTTCTTGACAAGATTTACGAATTAAGTTTTGCATATAATGCAGTAACCTGCACTCTGTTTGGTAACCAGACTCAAAGGTTTTTCTGATATGTCTCTAGAAGTTATATATATGATGGGATTAAATAAGGACTAAATCTGAGGATCTGCCAATCAAATTGTGACCTTACATGTTTGTAACTGTAATGCCCTTTCTTTCTCATATCTTTGTAACCAGAACAACAAAAATCTCTCCGACGCTTCATTTCTTCCTGCAGAACTTAAATATATGAAGAAATCTTTCCCTTTTCCTACTTATTATGGAGGAAGAGTCAGCGTCAACTGTATTTGGTCTTCACTTCTGCTGTGAAGTTGGTGAGTGTTTTGGGATCCCCAGTCTTTCCCTGGGTGATGGGAAAATCTCAGCCTGTGCAGAGATCTGTAAAATGTATAACAGAGTTACTGATTCTCCTTTGCCCTGTTTTCAACATTAGGACAAACCTGTGAAAAATTCTATCCCCCTGTACATCATGCTTCATGTAAATTCTTTGAGGACATCCATATTTACTTCACAAATGTTTTCACTGTTACAGGGGTAGTTTTTTCTATACTGTAGAGTCACAGAATAAGAGAATGGTTGGGTTGGAAGGGACCTTCAAGATCATCCATTTCCAACCCCTCTGCCCTGGGCAGGGGCACCTCCAACCACACCAGGTTGCTCCAAGCCCCATCCATCCTGACCTTGGATGGGGATCTCCAAGGATGGTTACCTACATGTTCTCTGGGCAACCTGGGCCAGGGTCTTATCACCCTCACAGGAAATAATTTCTTCCTGGTACTTAGTCTAAATCTCCCTCTTTCAGTTTAAAACCATTCTCCTTTGCCCTATGGCTCCACTCTCTGATCAAGAATCCCTTCCCATCTCTCCTGTAGCCCTCTTTGGGGACTGGAAGGGGCCCAAAGGTCTCCCTGGAGCCTTCTTCATAGTTTCACACTTAAAATTATGAAGAAGAATCCCACCATAATTCTGGTAAAACCTTCCCTGTCATCTTATCAATACTGAAACTCGCAAAACCATATAGTGGATTTTGTGCTAGACGTGTATTGAATTTAATTCATGCCAACTTGCTAGTAGTCAGTCTGAAGCATGACTGCCACCACCGCCTTGTCACCACTCCCTTTTTTACTGGGTTGAGCAGAAAGTGGTGGTTGTCACTGTGTTCTGTAGAAAACTACTGTTGTTAGGCATGCTCTGAAAAATACCTAGATTTAAGTGTTCGTGTGACATGGGGAGAGCTGGTGGAATGGTGCTGCTGTTTAAAATACAAAGATTTGTCTTTAAAAAGAAAAAAGGGACAGAGATTTTTCCTGCTGATTTGCCCTGAGGACATTTAGACCGGGCTGTTAGTACTGAGCTCAACACTTAGTCTTTAGTTGAAGCTGATAAGGGACCCTTAAGCTTTATCTCCCGAACTTTGTCCAGATTGAGTTATGCAGCCCCAGCCTTGGACGGGGAAATCGTTTGGACGTGGCCTTTGGTGATCCCGAAATTCTGACTGGGAGAATAAAGTCACTGATGTAGATTCCAGAGGCCCTTCAGGCTCGCTGGATCTGACCTTTGCTGTGCCTGTTATCCTTCAGCCAGCGTTAAGAATGAAAAACAAGCAGCGGCAAAGTCGTTTAAATGCAGCAGGGAGGATTTGGGGTGGTTTTTTGGCCCGAGTTGTCTCCTCTGAGAAAACCTGGGTGAACATTTTGTGTGCAGGATAGTGGAATAAAACTCTCACCAACGCTGCTGAGAAGAGGGACAGTAACCAACATAAAGGCTAGAATATAGTTTGCTAAGGAAAAGTAAAAAATAAGAATTCCTTACAGGGTGGTGAAGATGAACCAGGGACGAAACATTTGAGAAGGTTGTGTTTTTCTTTTCTACTGCTGAAAACTCCGTGAGACTCGCTGGGATCAGTCTCAGGCACTAATTGTGTTACTGTTACACAGGCTGGTCTTGGCAAATTATCTGATAAGGAAAGAGGCCCAGAGTGTTTTCTTTTAATGGAAAAAATATTGCTTTACTGTCACTCTCAAGTTTCTTTTTTTTTCGCTTTCAGACAGATTTGTGTAAATAAGATGCGTAAGCGCCAGAGCACAAATTGTCATCTCTCCCTTTTGCTTTTAAAGGGTTTTAAGGTCAGACTTTTTCAGCTGCCCATAATGAACACAACTAGGTGTGCCTGGCGTTTGTCATTGTCCTTTTTAAACACCAGCTGGCTTTTATGGCTTCCTTTTGGGTGGTTTGTGGGTTTTTTTGGTGTGTTGTAAATCCTAATTGTGCTTCAATTAACACAAAGCAATGCCGAATGTGTTAGCTGAGTCTTGCCTACTCTATCTTAAATTAAAAAGTGCATTAAGAACACTGATGATCACGCAGTTTCAAACCTAATAAATTTGAGGGCTTCCTGGGGCTAGATTGGCATGCAGCACGACCCTGGCGGAATAAGCATATTGACAAGAAAGTTAAATTATTTTACAGAACTG
Source organism: Thinocorus orbignyianus (assembly GCA_013400375.1). Taxonomy (NCBI): domain Eukaryota; kingdom Metazoa; phylum Chordata; class Aves; order Ciconiiformes; family Thinocoridae; genus Thinocorus; species Thinocorus orbignyianus. The sequence goes on from VXBW01003030.1 coordinate 231,381, forward strand.
CTGAAGCTGGAAGTAAAGAAGCCTCTGATAGAGGCTTTTAACTCAGTATGTGACAAAAATCCCTAATGTAGTGGAAAGACCTCTCCGAAGCAGCAATTTAGAGACAATACCAGGTGCATACTGAGTCGAATTATTGGACGGTGACAAGAAATGCTGGAAAACGGCCAAGGGTTATGTGAATTTCCTAGATTAATTCTGCGGGAATCTCATAACATGCGAGGTGATACGGGTGGGAAGAAGGAGGCAACATGAAACCAAGTGTTTCACCAAGAACTAGGGAGAAATCAGGGTTTGGGAGCACATGCAGGCTGTAGGTAAAATGTTGATGACACATCTGGTGTGACACATGCTTGCAAGTTAGATCTTTGCTTTACAACCAAGCAAGATTATATATACATATATATATATCCATAAAGACAAACAAACCAGTGCCACTGCAGGTGATGTAAAAGACGACTTGTCAGGAAGTCTAGTGATAGAACAAGGGGTAACAGTTTTAAATTGGAAGAAGGGAGGTTTGGATGAGATATTAGGAAGAAATTCTCTGCTGTGAGGGTGGTGAGGCACTGGAACAGGTTGCCCAAAGAAGCTGTGGCTGCCCCATCCCTGGAGGGGTTCAAGGCCAGACTGGATGGGGCTTGGAGCAACCTGGTGTGGGGCAGGGGGGTTGGAACTGGATGATCTTTGAGGTCCCTTCCAACTCTAACCATTCTGTAATTATATGAAAAGTCTTAACAAAATGAATTGGTATATTCTGTACAACAAATAATGTGCAAGGCTGCTGTGAGAGTGTCCCATCAAATCTTCTGGACTCTAAAACAGTTCTATTTTCTGACAGTCATTTTAAGACTATGAAGAGATATTATTTTTTAAGGACATTTTGCTTTACAGGAAGATCCCCAGTGCATGTATAAAAGTTATACAAAGGCAATTGGAAATACAGAAAAGAGATGTATATAATGAATGTTATTCGTATTATAAAGGAAAAGGAAGGATCTGAATAGTTAAGAAACTAATGTCCAAATCACCAATTACACCTCTTCTGAAAATACCTGTTACATAAATAGATATGAGGTTTCTGCAGCTGACATTTAAATTTGTATTTTGAACTTTATTTGGACTCAATTTTGTGTAAGAGGCAATACTCTAATTAAAATTAATTGTTCTTATTTCGTTAGATTTTCCTTTTCCAAGTTATCTCCAGGTGTCAGGCAGTGTTTGACTTCGGTAAAAGGCAACTGAATATACGACTTTCCTTGGGCTTGGAACCCCAAGAACATCCATTTGGATACTTGCAAGAAGTTATATTTAAATAACATTTTAAGGAATCCTGCTCTTCTTTCTTTTTCCTCGCCTTGTCTTTCTTTTCTGTCAGTGATAGGGCCCTCCAGATCATTCATCTCTGGAGATGCTATTACTTTCTTCAGGCAAAAGAGAGAAAGGCAAAGTGTTCTGTAATAAAAATAGAATCTGAATGGCACTAATCTTGGTGCAGAAGACTTTGTGTGAAATTTTTGTGACATCTCTTCATATATCGTGTACTTTGTTATGTTCCGGGGTCGATAGTTGTGGTTTAGAGTTAACAAAGGGAATATTAATGGCAACTTGTTAACAGTAATTATCCCTTGGACATCAAGCTGCTGCTAGTAGGAAAACCGAGTAGTATTTTCCTTCTGGTATCAGTACCAAATTGACCCAGCTGCTCTACCTATATACGTTTCAGAGATGGAAATTAATAATACATGGGATAATTGGATAAAAGTGGTCCTTTCCCTGCAGGGTTTTGTGAAAGAAAGAGTTTGCCAAAGATTTAAAAGTACCTGAGCATTTTTCTAAGTTGCACTTTAAGCATTTGTTCTTTTCACATAAGTTTAGCTTTTTCCTTTTGAGCTGGAGTCCGACAGATGCCTTTATTTCATTGCAAAGGTGTCCTTAGTAAATAGTGGCTGACATATATTCTCACTCAGTAATTCTAAGTCTGTGCAGTACTATATTTAAACCAACAGGTAGCCAATATTTGCCTTAGCTGACAAGTGAAAATTGTAATAATGATTAATCAGGGAAATGATCAGAGCCGGTGAATTCTCAGTCCCCTTGAAGTCTTCAAGAACAGAAAGATTTCTCTTCTGAGGGAGATGTTTTAGTCAAGTTACTGAGATAACTAAGCAGCTGGATAAAAATCAAGTAGTCTTTGACAGAGAAAGCCACAGTAGGTTAAATATCGAATTAGAAATGACCAATCTTGTATGATGATAAATTGCGGTAACCAGTGTCTTCAAACAGGACTGCTTTTGGAGAATTTTCCTGCAGTTGGGTTATTATTTATCTGGTTGTTTTCATTGCCTGCTGGTAAGCATCCTAAACATTTAATTCATGTCAACTAATGCACTTAAAACAACTGTGGAAATATTTTTGAGCTGTCATTCATGCCTCTTTTGTCCTTATGCCTTCATTTTTGTTTCCCACACAACACTCAGGCAGGCACAGGCTATTTTTTTTTTCTCTAAATAATGTTATTTTTCAGGGAAATTTAATTTTCACTCTCTAAAAAATGAGCTTTTTTCAAATTCTCAAATTGTTGATATTATTTGGCTACCTCAAACACTTTCTGGTTATGCCCTCTACCAATAACTTGAGAGGTTTTGCCTTTCTTCTTACTATGACCCTATGGTTTCTGATAATGCTGCACATATGCCGCGTTTGCATGTATGTGATAGCACACAGAAATGAATTCCTGAATGCTACCTCTCTCTAAGAACCAGCACGTATTTAAGATTCTCAAGAAATTTATTCATATTTCTAGAAATAGTCTACAAAGTGTAGTCTATGGATTTTATTTGACACAGAGACACAGTCCCAAGTTGCTTTAATTATTAACAGTTATGTGAAGAATGTGCTGTGTGAGGGGGAAAAAAAGAGTATTCTTATATTCATATTTCTCTTGTTCTCAAAGCAACTAAAGAACACTGTGTGGAGTTATCTCAAGAAAGGAACCTAGAAGCTGATGGGTAAGTAATAGCCCTGGCAGCACGCGTTGCATATTTTGGGGTTTTGTTGTCTTAATTTCTTTCATGTTATGGTTCTAATAGTAACAAAATGTTTCAAGGTAGATCAGAAATTTTATTTGTTATTTCTTATCTTAAAGACCACAATTCAATACACATTTGGAAGAAAACTATTTTTTACCCTCTTTTCTTTTGATGGCAAATTTCTGAGTGATTTATTTTCATCTATGTGTATATATGCATATACCTGTAAGCAATACTATAAACGCACAGATCAGTTTGTATCAGCTCCAAAACTTGCAGGGACATCCATCAGGATTTGAAAGGCAGACAGGGAGGGAGAATAGACTGTAAAAGTGAAAATCACTCTTTTGGG